>OU893351.1:13443346-14043346 GCA_918026875.4 Diatraea saccharalis
TTTGGTGTGTCGTTACGTTACAGGAATGCCACCGTAATCACTACCAAATTTGTTTTCCTGTTGTAATTTCCCAAATAATTAATTAATTAAAGTTGATACTTACAAGTATATATATCGAGGCAATTAACTACAATATACTAATTTGTCGATACAATCCACTGTTCTGTTCGTTGACTAAAAGTTGCCACCGAACTTATCGCCCACGGTAACAAGGTAAAACACATTTCACGAGACACTTACCTCAGGAACGAGTTAAAATCTGCGCATAAGAATTCCGTTTCCACAGACATGTGAAAGCCCAATTAACACTCAAAGTGGTCCGACACAAAAAAACGGCATAACGTCAATTAATTAATAGAAAACAAATAGTCAAATCATCGGAAACGCAATTTTCGAGGGAAAAAAACATATAATATTAACGCCTGAGTTTTCGAATTTAATAGTTAGTATAGTTTTTGTGCTTTAAAATGTGAAATGTAGTAAATATCTTTAAAATTAAATATTTCAATGAATATTCGTTAAAATTTCGTTTAATGGTGGGCTTTTTTGTGAGCACATTTTGAAGAGGGACAAGCTTCTCAGGGTTAGGCCGCTCATGTATGTCGGATATTCGACGTAGAGTTTTATATTTATTCTAATTATTATTTTTTTATATATATACGGTTAAATTACGTGGTATATTTTGAGAACGCGAATGTAATCAGTTTGAATGAATGTTCGGTCGGTTTCAATGATAGTTTTTTTTTTTTTTCATAAAGTTTATAAGACGCCTAAAAAGTAGGTACGCTCAAAAAGTTACCCTAATAATGTTGGCAGGTGATATCTATTAACACATTTATTAATTAACTATTTTCTAATTACAGAATCGAGGAAGTTTAGTAAGTAGACAAGGGAAATCAAAATATTTTATAAAGATACTGTAACTACTAGTAAACAGTACAAATAACATATGATCACTCTCCTCGATCGACAACTATTACAAAAACTATTATGTACACTAGAAAGTTCCTTATTTACGAGGTATACGTTATATTTTGCCGGTGGAAATAGATTGGTAATTTGTATAATTTTAGCACAGCATATCTGTGATCCATTTCCAAAGTTCGAAAGTTAAAAAATGTATAATACTAAATGTATAATTCTGAATTCAAGTACTTATTCGAACAGTGAAAGTCTTGTATTACAGAAATCTGAAACAACGAATGTAGCAAACACATTACAAACCGAAAAGTTAATTCAAACATATTTCCAACATAAATATTGAAATAACTATAAATATTTTAAATCCACTAAAATAAACGGATAATCAACTAATAAACTTTTGTTTCATTTCATCTAGAGACAAGATCAAGAAAGTGACCGTGACGATGACGACGACGACGATGATGACGATCAAGATGACAAATAACTCAAACTATATTTTAAATTTCTAATTATAATGGAAACTACCGACTGGCTTCTCAAAATGGATGATGGATGTAGTTGTATTAAATAAAATTATAACCTAATTTATAAACAAACTGGCAAATAAACGTTACAGCTGCAGCATTGTATGGTGTTTCATTTAACAAATGTCCCACAAATAGGGATGATGACTGGGTAAAAAAAAAGCAATTCTATTTAGTCCATCAGTCAGATAATAGAAAAATATTAGATACGTATTTTTTTTTTACTTCAATTTAACAAGAAATAGCTTAGATAACGGACATTAAAGTTGAGGAGTGGGGGCTCGCTACGTCACAGTTGAGTAGAAAACGTGCCCTAACGTGACGTCATGCGAAATTTCAACTCCATATAACGCCGTAATTTTATGATTACGAAAAAAATAAAAAAATACGTGTTTAATATTTTTTAACACTCTACCTGACCGACAAACAAACAAAAATTAGTCATCATCCCTATTTTAGGAACTTCGGAAGGTGATTAAAATTTGAGTAGTATTGTGACCTTTTTAAAGCGTTTCATAGTGTTCGTCATTTAACTTTGTTAACACATTTAGCATTAAGATAGTATTCAATTTTAAAGATCAAAACTATAGTCATTCCAAAAATAGCTAATAGCCAATATTATCACAGTCCCATTGTATGTGTGATCGGCGTAATTTGTCTTCTTATTGCGTTCTTCTGCGGAATTCGTATTTTCTGTGAACTTATATTAGCTCTCCATCTATTAACTTACAGATCCATCATCACATCCACATACATATTTGTTTAAAGTTCATAGCAAACAGGAAGTCTGATTTTTCAGTTTTTCGTTTGCTAGTGCTACTTTCAAACTCCCACTAACATATTGATTTCTCGCTCTACCCATTATTTTTACTCCACTCACCCATTTCAACATTCTCATCTCCGCTGCATTTAATTTCCTTTATTAATATTCTTCACGGTCCAATATTTTGATCCATACATTACGACATGTTTACACGGGTTTATACATTTTTCCTTTCAACTTCTCTATTAATCAATATAAATCTATCCAATTCTCATACTTATGGAAGAGTGTGTGTACCCCAAGGAACATTCATAGGTCCCTAACTCTTTTTGATTCGTTCAATGAACTTCCTTGTAATTATAATTTATGTGACACACACAGTGCTATTTGCTGATGATGATCCGGTAAAATTACCCTAACAATGTGATTAGAGTATTCTAATGAGGAAGTATTTAAAAAAAACAGTTACCGAAATCAAACAAGATGTCGCTACGGTACTTTCTTAATTTCTCCATGACAACCCTTTTGATTTTCTTTCATGTATAAAAGTAAATTAATTTTCAAAACTCAATAAACAACTCTTATTTGTACTTTTTGAACTTTGCAAATATCCGTTTTTTGATAATATGATAGTTAAAAGGAAAGGAAATGCTATCGTTGGTCCATTCGTTTCCTGCAAAAATCAACTTTTGTTAGAGTCGTCATCTAGTGGAGGTGCTTTTTAGTGATTTCTTTTTTAATACTTCCTCATTAGTATTTAAATTATTCTAAATAAAATAATAAATAATATACTTTATGATTGTTTATTTACATCGAATAGGCTCCAAAACTTTACCTATATCTACATCATAGACGGAAAACATAGACTATACTTTAAGCGAGCAAAGTCGCGGGAAAACAGTATCTCATATAACTAAATGTATTAAATTTTCACTAACGTGATTTTATGTGTTATGATAATATATATGATAGAAAATAGATATAGTTTTGAGGATAACATTATACTCAAAATTAACATTCCATGTCACGAGGACTTAGTTTCAAAGCATTAAAATTTATAAAATACGGCGTCTGAATGATATTGAGGATCGATGACGTAGTGATACAGTAAGTTTCAACAAGTATGTATAATATTCCTTGGTTTCAACTTGAATCTTGCCGAATCTAACCGTGACAGAAAGTACTATTAAAATTTCAATAAACATCAATCTGTCTATAAAATAGAAATAAATAAAAAATTAAACTTCTTCTTCTTCTTTTTAATTATTGGCGTTTCCCTTTTTGATTTTGCCAGAATCCAGTGTTTTGCTCAGATTTTTTTTTTATGTAATAGGGGGCAGTCGAGCAGGCGGATCACCTGATGGTGAGAGATTACCGCCGCCCATGGACACCTGCAACACCAGAGGAGCTACAAGTGCGCTGCGCTTTGAGGGACGAATAAGCTCTACGCTTGAAAGTTTGAAGGTCGTATCAAACGATTCGAGTCGTTCTCCGCTGAATGCGGTCTAGAGGGAGATGCTGGTATTGGGGTGCATCTGCTCAAAGATGAGAACAGTATTCCATATGGGGCCGAACCTGCGCCTTATAAAGCTGCAGGCGATGCGCCGGAGTGAAATATTGCCTCGATCTATTAAGCACACCAAGCTTCTTAGATGCTAATTTAGCTTAATCTTCTAAGTGACCACGGAACTGGACCTCGCTCGATATGTCGACACCGAGAATCTCAATATTGGCTGAGGCAGTTAGGGGAATGTTTTGAAAGCAAGTTGATACAAAAGGGGCTTTTTTGGCGGTGAACGCGCAAACCTGTGTCTTAGTAGGGTTGAAGTGGACCAAATTAAGTCGACCCCAGTTAGAGACTTCCTCTAACGAAGATTCAATATCAAACACAAGTTGATTCCGGCTCTCAACGACGCTTTCCCGAGAAATATTAGCACGACCGTTATAGGTGGAGTCCTTCGTGCTGTCATCCGCATAACAATGAATACCGCTAATTTGCAGCATGTCATTAATATGCAGAAGAAAAAGTGTAGGTGATAGCACACATCCTTGGGGAACACCAGCATTTATAGACAGTAGGTTGGAGCATTCACTGTCGACTATAACCTTAATGCTTCTCTCTGTCAAAAAACTAGTGACCCATGCACATAATTTCTCGGGAAGCCCATACGAGGGAAGTTTTGATAGAAGAGCTTTATGCTACACGCGATCGAAGGCTTTCGCTATGTCCAAACTTACTGCCAGGGCCTCGCCCTTTGTTTCAATTGCCTTAGCCCAGTTATGTGTCAAGTTAACTAGAAGATCGCCAGCAGAGCGACCACTACGAAATCCGCATTGTTGATCACTGAGCAACTGGCGATTCTCTAGGTACCGAAGGAGCTGGCGGTTGATAATGGACTCCATTATCTTTGAAAGCAAAGGGGTTATAGCGATCGGCCTGTAGTTGGACGGGTTCGAACGGTCACCTTTTTTTGGGATCGCATGCACCAAAGCAGTTTTCCATGAGGTTGGGACGACGCCAGATGACTAAGAGAGCCGGAATAGGCGCGTTAAGACCGGTGCCAACTCTGGAGCGCACGTCCTTAGCACAATAGAGAGGATACCATCGGGCCCACTCGACTTGTGGATATCGAGGGAGAGTAGTGCTAGACGCACTGAGCTCTGGTGAAACCGGATATCTGGCATAGAGCTATTGCACCGCTTTCAAGGTGACCAAGGCGCCGAGAACAAATATCGTCTCTGACGTACACACATACACCGGCCTTTGGTGTGAAAGTGTGCTCTAGTCCGTACCCAGGGTAGGACAGGTAAGAGGTGTCCGCCGGAGACGATATCTGCGTCTCGGTCAAAAAGAGTAAGGCCGGCTTTGCTGTTTCCAGGTGCTGATGGACAGCATTCAGGTTGGTATGAAGCCCCCTGATAGTGTGGAGGGGGGTGCCGTGGTCTTATTCTTTCCCTGGTCATGTATGAGCGCGGTTTTGCTGCTTGATTCGATCAATCGCGATCAACACAGGTCTAATAAAATCATACAGACTATTAACACGTAGTCGCGAAAGAGCAGTTTGTTTGATATTGTCTTTTTGATTTCTGTATCAGTATCTATTATAGATCGTACATTCGTAACATGTTTTTGAGTTTTAAATAAAATCATCCACTACAGTATGTTTTTGTTTGACATTTAATAAATTGACTGACTTTTGTTCAGCCGTATTGTAGAATGTTGCGTGCAGCTACTCGGTTGATCGAAAGTTAGTTAATTGAATGGCGTTATTCAATTAAACAAACCACTTAGCTGCGTGCGACAGATACATTCAACTGACTTATGTGCTTATAGCCAAATGGTAAAGCCAAACCATTATTTATGTATTACCTATGGTCGAGGCCCTTAAACATTAAAAAAATAAAAGTTAGGGCTGTATGGACCTAACATCCTTTGCCGGTCCCAAACAAGTGGGACAAATGAACAAAAAAGAAATAATAAAAGTGTTCGATCGAATCGCTCCCTCTTTCGACAATTGACTGACCTTTGTTCAGCCGTATTGTAGAATGTTGCGTGCAGCTACTCGGTTGATCGAAAGTTAGTTAATAGAATGGCGCTATTCAATTAACAAACCACTTAGCTGCGTGCGACAAATACATTCAACTAACTAATGTGCTTATAGCGAGATGGTAAAGCCAAACCATTATTTATGTATTACCTATGGTCGAGGCCGTTAAACATTAAAAAAATAAAAGTTAGGGCTGTATGGACCTAACATGCTTTGCCGATCCCAAACAAATGGGACAAATGAACAAAAAAGAAATAATAAAAGTGTTCGATCGAATCGCTCTCTCTTTCGACAATTTTCTTGTGATTTTCTTTACGTATTTTTTACCTATTCGTTAGTCGTATCGATAATGAACGAATCTACTAATTTGTAGATTATTCCAGTAGGTATTTACAAATCTTACTGAATAAAAATCTCGATCAAACTGCTGTAAACATGGAGAACGATATATTGGATTCCCTCAATGATTTGGGGTAAGTATTAACCGCTAGCAATTTTTTCGTGATCTTTACTCTTATTTGGTATAAAAACCAGTATAATCAATATGATTTTCATCATAATTTTATTCTAATAAAGCGAACTGCTGTGCGTGATGACATCACAGAACTTTGAGGTTATATTCGGCTAAAAAAATAATTTATCGCCTTTTCTCATAATTAATAACACATAGTCCCTTTAATTTATGATCAACGTTAAATTTCCTACGAATTAAATTAAATGCCAGCGAAACGTAAAATATTTACGTGTATATTATTCATAATTGGTATACTATAGGGCCATATTCATAAAAATTTTGTCTGATAATTATGTTCCATTGGAAAATTTATGTTATAGATGAAAATAGAACAATAATTTTATATAATGACTGTTCAAATTTTGGTTAGGTACATCAACTCATAAAAACCTGAAAGCTCATATTTTATGTAATTAAATGATATTGTTGTTTGTGTCCAGCTATGAAGGACCATTAACAGATGAGGTTGCATTGGCAAAAGCTCTTGATGCTGGCCCAAAGTCTCTTGAGTACACAAAGCTCATCCACATATTGGCTGAAGAACTGAAGAAGCTATGCCAACTTGAAGAGACTGTGAACATGATGAATGATCCAGATGAATCTAGCTCTTTTCTGTTGGAATTGAGCTCGTTCTTGAAGGAGTTAGGATGCCCTTATAAGAACTTAGTTACAGGTATGTATAATTATTGATTACTTATTGTGTAAATTCCAATAAAAGATATTTGGTAACCAAAGTTAATAATAACAAGTAATCTTTTTATATGCTTTAAGATAATTCATAGATATGTTATAAACAACATAAAGGTCACAAATACCTTTTTGCATTACGCTGGGAAATGAATTACTGCATACCCCAGGTTGCCAGTGCAGCTAACTGGAGTATACCCACTCAAACCCAGGGCTATACCCACTAAAACCCAGTGATATCCCTCACATGCAAGGCAATGCATGGGACCATACGCTGCATGGTTTGCCCCCATTTCGACCCGCCCTGAAAAGGGCAAGTCCCTGCAGGTTGGAAGTACGTCTCAGGGACATTCGAGACCCACTCCCCCGATAGGGCAGGGGCGTACAATACCTGACCAGTGCGCAAACTGGCCGAACTGCCCCCACCTAAGATTGGGGATTCGCAACTGTGAATTCCTGGTCCTAACCTATTGATAAGATCACAAATACTTGAATCTAAAAATAGTATAATCTTATCCAATAATACATCATTGCTGCATATTAAGAAGTTAATGAAGAATTTATTTCCAAGACTAAATGTCCAAAGTTTGTTTACTACATGTAAATGTGCTACTACTATTGTCATCTACACCATGCGTTGTGTAATATTCCCTATAGAAAAATGATTTCATTAGACTATATAAAATACTTTCCATTAGATTATTGAAAATAACAACAAGAGATGACTCTTTGTGAATCAATTAATGTAGAAAACAATATGGGTAAATTTGAGGAGTCTAGTCTGAATTATGTTGAATTATCTGGTAAGTAACTGGTGGTAACTTACAAATGATTGACTATTACAGGTCACATGTCCTCGCGATTGCAAACCAAGGAGGATAGGGTTCTGCTATTGGATTACTTAATATCGGAGTTAATGGCAGCTAGGATGGTACAGGTGGACCGTCCAAAGGAAAAGATTGGATCTACTATGAATATTATAATGGTATGTGTTTTATTTAAGTAAAGTAACCCTTAGATTATGAAATAATTATTTTGTATTTCTATCACAACACAACACACAAATGTATGACAACAATTTGTTTCGGTCTCAACATATTACAACATAACTCAAAAATATGCTTCTTCCTTCATGCCAATATATCTATATTCTTACATAGGGTTGAGTTTGACATTTTACCATTGTTTATTTTAAATAAAATCTCAAATATAATATGAATAACATTTTTATTTATTTATTTCAAATCAAAATACATAGCAATTTGTTATTTTAATAATTTTAACATATCATCATTGACAATTATGGATTTTCATTATTTAATTTCAAACAACAAAATTAAATTAATACAAATCTTTTGGTGACTAAAAAAATGAGAAATATTCTACATTTGGCTCCTATCTCATAAGGTTGCCAACCTCTGGTTTAGTACAGAGTACATCACAAGTTAGTACATCAGAAGAACCTGCTCGTTTTGGAATACAATAAACATAGATTTTTTTTTTTTCAGCAAGAATCACCAACTGCAAAGGATCTGAAAGATATATTAATTAGTTTAAAATTTAATAAGCCACCACCAAATATCACAGCAGAAATGCTCTTCTCAAAGTTAGAGGCAAAGTTGAAAGACACCATTCAAAAAGAAGGTCTGTATTCTTTTAGGTAAATAAAATAAACACTTAAATTAAAATTCAAGTTCGGCCTTTGATTTGACTTGTCTGTATATATATTTTTTTATATATGTTAAACAGTAAACATTGTTTTATTGCAAAACTAAATGAGGTTATATTTTTAACTATTCACCCTATCGTGACTAATATACAAATGAGTCTTGAAGTTTCTCCAGAAAATTTATCTGTCAGATCAGTGGTTCCTAAACTTATTAATATTGTTGCAACAATGACCAGGGTTGCCATCTTCTGAAATACAAAACCTGATCGTGCTGTATTGTGCCGAACATATTGCCCTAAAAGTCGGATATTTCAAAGATGGACTTCTTCGGTAGCCAAAAATCACTTTTATACAGCTATGTGTATAAACATGTTCAAGTTATAGATTTTTTATAAATCTCACATTATACAGTTTAATATTAACAATAATTAATCAGTCTTTTGTCATCATTTGGCATATAAGCAAAAACCGTATATGCTTGGTGTATAAATATAGAGCTGACACAATCTAAAAAGGCTAAATAAATCTCTGGAAAACTAATTATATCGTACATTTACAATATGTTCACTGAATTCAAACATAATGTGTAATTGATTATAATATTGGTTCTATCAGGTGACCAGCTAGTTGGTAAACCTCTATACAACAAGGCTTTAACGGAGAAAGATTGGAAACAGCTGGAAACTACCTATACTGAAATGTTCGAAGAGTATCGTCTCAGAAGAGAGACGCTCATTACTAGACTTGAATGCACAATCCAGAGTTTTGAGGTATGATCGTAAAAAATAAACTTAGGGTTTTAAATCTTAAATAGGGACGTAGACGTCTTTTTTTTTATTTCCTACGAATAGGTCAGCTTCTGTCAGCGTTTTGAAGATCATTCTATGTATACATAAGGTTTAATTCTCTTAAGGTATGATATGAGTAGAGGGTTGTGATGTCACAAGCTCTTTACGGTCACATAACAATGAGTATACATATTTGTTATTTCATAATTAATTTAACCAATATTACAAATATAATAGGCATAAAAGTGTGATTATTGGTAATAATATATTAAATACTTATAATACCGAGTATTAGACACAACTTTACACTGACCTGCGCCGACGTTTCGGCTGGCAATCGCAATCGGTAAATCTCCAGAATACGTCTCGTGTACGGAATAGGGACACGGTTAGCGTTGTTTGTGATGGTAATTGGATGAAAAATCTGAGGGTGGAAGAAGATTCATCCTCATGCAGATGCGTAGAATTGCTGCTCCAGTCTCGTCGTGTAGTCGTGTGTCCAGTCGGTGTACAGTCGCATCTAATACTCGATATTATAAGTATTTAATAACGCAGCGCGATAGTTTAAAAGTGGATAGTATATTAAACACTACCAGAAATAATATGTAGTTATTTTTGTTTACTGTTTACACCCGTATTGAGTTGACAATTCCGTCACATGAAAGTTGATAAACGTGTAACATAAATAAATGAATTTGAAAATTCAAACTTCTTATTATATATATTACAAATAAATTTGTTAAATAGTTTTAAAAATGATTTACCTTCTTGTATCTAGTGGTCCGACCGTCTTAAGACCAAGAAAGATCTCATCCAGTCGGCCTACCGGCCGAAACGCGAGCAACTTAAAGTGAAACCGGACGTCCGGTTGTCCGATTTCCTGGCCGCCCGGACGTCGTTGCTGCTAGTGGAGAAAACGTCAAATGCTAATGTTAGGAAAAATACACAAACTGACATCAACAAAGTTATTATCGGGCAGGTCAGTATTTATGATATAAGTACTTCCATTTTTACAGCACAATGGTCAGGAAAAGAAGGTTAACGTACTTCCGCAAAGGGATTGGTGACCTAATTAAAAATTATTACCTCGAGTTTGACTGTCCTTCTAAAGATATGATAAGCCCTTGCTCCTGACTGCATCTCATTGTTAATAAATATATTAATGTAATATCACCAGGCCTTTTACGTCCCCACTGCAGGGGCTCAGGCCTTCCTTATGGATGGTTAAGGAGGATGGGCCATGACCCTGCACGATGGCCCAATGCGGATTGGAGGGTATTAACGACTGCAAATGCAGCCGGGACCAACGGCTTAACGTGCCTTCCGAAGCACGAAGTAGCTCGAGAAAATAATTTTTTTTTGGCCACCCATCCCGTGACTGACCCTTGCGAAAGTTGCTTAACAACAACGATCGCGGGCCGCGGCGCTTATCCTCTACACCACCGAGTTACTTATATTAATGTAATAAATAATCATTATTTTAAACATGTAACTTTGCTCAATTGCAGCATAAACTACCTAAATATATATCTTAATATAATTTCCGTATTTTAATTGCCTTTTAAGCGATAGCGTCGTTGTTGTGTTCAGTTGCTATACAATAGGGTAGTTTCCGTAATAAAAAATAAGTCACGAAATTGCACAAAACTAAAATTTACATTGTAATAAACATAGAGATTTTGATTTTGAGTCATAACCGCCATTGTGTGACGTCACTCTGGCGACAGCTGTCAGATTAGTCGTAAAAAACGCCTATTTATAATACATCAAATTCCTAAATGTTGTTAACTTTATTTAGGTAATGGACCGTTAGATGGCACTGTTCTTGTTTTATTGACATCTTATAATATAATACTTTATGCGTTTGTTTAATATACATATCCGAATGACGTCCTTAACATGTCGGTCAGCGTTTACGCGGGTATAAAATAAGTTTAAATTTTGATTTAATTTTATGGCAAGAAAATGCGTTTATTTATCCGAAATATTTATTTTTAGGCTTATTTAGATTGAAATAAATGCTTATAAGTACTATTTCAAATAAAGAATAATCCCATGACATGATAATGGGTTATAATAATAATAATCATCTTATATTATTAATATAACCCATTTTCATGTCCTACGCCCCAAAACGTAATACATTTAATGTTGACCTTACTGACTAAATAAATAAATAATTCTATCAGGTACCTGACCGTGGTGGAAGACCCAATGAGCAGCAGCCTCCTCCACCAGAAATGCCTTCATGGCAACAGAGAGCACCTGGAGGACAGGTAATCTTTATAATTAGCTTTTTCCTGCGACTTCACTCGCATAAATTATAGCCTATGTCAACCTTATATACACATAGGTGAAAGATTTTTAACAAATGGTCAAACCTTTCCTCCTCATAATTTTAGCATAGATATGTTTTTTTTTACACGTTTGCAGGTCAAGTTACGACAATATGTCAAATTTCCACTATTGATTTTGAACTCTAGCAACAAAGTTTAAGGTTTAAAATTAATTGGAAAAATTTGTCAGTTTTATGTAACCTGACTTGGTGTTGACTCTACAATCAACCAAAAACAATTTTTAAGCTACTGTAGCACACTATCATAACATGTTGACAACATTTTTTTCTTTATTAAGAAGATGTTATAAATATTAGACAACCATCGAGAAAGTAACTAACATTCTAATCTTATTGGCTATAAAAATTTAAAACAAAATATTAAGTATATTGCTCCAATAATGTAACTTGAAGCCTTGTGTCATGTAACTCTGAAACAACTAGAATCGTGATGATAAAGACAAGTTCAATATCTATCCAAATGCGATTTGACCAGGTCGTTAATAAGACTATTCATTAATTTGAAATTCCAAAACTCTGAATGGAACCCTCGTACCCCAGTTGCTCCACATTCGGATGCTAAATCCCCTGTACCAAGACTATGTAGACTGATAAATGATTTGGTCACTTGGTTGTTCATATCTACAATGATTCATTTGCAAATTAAAAGAACAGTAATCCAAACATGGCTTCAAGTTGGTAAAGAGCATAAAAAGGATATGTTAATAATACTATTAAATGTAATACACATTGTTAGTTGTAATACATTTCGTTTGTTACATTTAATTAAGTTTTTTAGATGTAAGGAAAATGTTGTATAATTTATACAAACGCTGGTGAAAGTAAAAAATAAATATTAGACGATAATTATAAAGAGGCTCTTTTAAAATATTATAAACTAGTGGACGCCCGCGACTTCGTCCGCGTGGAAGTCGGTATCCCGTGGGAGTGAGAAGTTTTCCCAGTAAAAAGTACCCTATGTGTTATTCTGATGTATAACCTATATTGCTGTAAAGTTTTATCCAAATCCGTCCAGTAGTTTTTTCGTGAAAGAGTAACAAACATCCATACATCCATACTTACAAACTTTCGCCTTTATAATATTAATAGGATATATTATAAATGAATATATCAAAAAGGTTGCCAACCACTAGACTAGATCTGTATAAAGTTCGTTTAGACGATCGTTTATGGTTTCTTTTTGTATAGGGTGGCGGTCGCGGGGGCGGAAGTGGAGGTGGAGGGGGTAACAGGGGTGGTCGTGGTGGGGGGAGAGGTGGACGCGTGCAAGGAGGATACAGTCAAGCGTCTGGTGATCAGGGCAGGTATGAGTTAAAACATTCTATACTATGAAGCGATGTACGATGATAACATTACTACTCGTACGTATTAACATAACACCTAAAGGCCTATTCTAAATCACTGAAAACGAAATTTCGTCTATTTTCGAAACGCTAACACGACTCCAAAGAAATACATTTTTCGATAGTTTATGATGCGATGGAAGTAGGAGCTGACACTGCCTCTAGTACATTATAATCTTCACGTAAATGAATTTGACAAATTAAAGATGTTATGTTAGTGAAGTGGAGTTCTTTTGTAAAAGGGGGGCGTTTTACCTTGTAAACCGTATTTTTCTAAATCAATTCCTAATTTAAAATGCTTAAAAATACACTTTGTCCTTTTCGCAATCCGGGCGACTGCTCGCTACCCAAGACCTAACAGGACTGATGAAACTTTCAAGCACTTGTTGCTTTTTCACTACTACAGAGCGTAATGTCCTTAACGTTCAGGCAATCCACCCAAACAATCGAAAGAAATATTTTTACAATTATTTTAAACTTTCAATAAAGATGAAAATTTGTTCTAATTATTATATTTGATGAATTTCGCATTCACAATGCTCTACTGAAAAATATTCTTAATGAAAAATGCTTAAAAAAGGCACCTTGAGATGTGATTCGAACCCCAGACCTTTCGCAATCCAGGATACTTCTCTAACCACTGGGTCCGAGTAGTACTATTGAAAAAGATTTTAAGCATTGATCAGTAAGGATATTTTTCAGTAGAGCGTTGTGATTGCAAAAATAATCAAATACCTATAATAAATCAATTCTGTTGACTAGTAAATGCTTCCGGTATGTATTTCGCATTTTAATGGTTCTTTGGATTATATGCGATATTAAAAACACTTATATTCTACTAAATGATATCGTTTCTAAAGTATATGATATATAGTATATGATATCAATGTTCTTACAGACCGCAGACGAGCCCTGCCTCGATGAATCATAACCAACGCAACTACCAAACTTTCGAAGTCCCACCGGGCGGTTATAACCAAAACCAGGGTGGTTACAGCCAGAACCAAGGCGGTTACAACGGCAACAACCGCGGCGGCTACAACCAAGGCGGATTCAATCAGAACAGCGGCTACAACCAAGGCGGTTACGGCCGGAACCATAGTGGTTACGGGCAAAATCAAGGTGGTTATGACCAAAATAGAGGCGGCTACGACAACAATAGCGGTGGTTACAACCAGAACTATAATAATCAAGGTGAGCATTGCCGTTTAGATAATGTATTATCATCCGTTGCTATTTGTGGGACTAGTTTGGGTCCAACTCGTGATACTTTGAAGTGTTCTCTTGATGATAATAAAGTCATAGGGACTGCAAATTATACTGTTACCTCTAATCATTTATCAGAGTTACCTTCAAAACCCAATGTAGATGTTTTAGCTTCTAAATCTATAACGAACATGTCTGAACAAGGTTCTCACATCGACACAACCTTTATTAACACAGAACCGTCCTCTTCTGCGGTAGATAATTCTAAAATTAAGGCTAAGCTTTCGAGATCAGCTAAAAAACGTCTTAAAAGACTCGAAAAGAAAGGCGTGTATCCTTCAACAGCCCTATCAATGTGTATCCAACAGATGATTACAACAGATAAAAACGAACAGATGTATCAGACGATTCCAAAACCAGAAGGAGCAAAGAAATCTAAGAAGAATCCTGATCCAAACGCAGTAGATGTCGTGTTTATAACCAGTGAGAAAACTGGTGAAATCACTGCAGCTCAAGCCAAATCGATTGTAAAGGCTTTAGAGGAAGCTATAGTAAAGGAGACTCTGACAGCTGGAACTTCATCTTCAGGTCCGGAATGGAAAGGCAAACCGAAATTCGCCGATGGTGGTCTAAGTATACTGTGTAGAACATTAAATAGTGTAAAGTGGGTGTACAAAACTGTAGCTAAACTCAAATTACCAGGTTTAGACGATCTAATAGTCCGAAGAGAAATCAATAAACCGAAGAATGTAGTATGTGGAGTTTACATACCCGGCCAAGATAAAGATAGAGAAACTATACTGAAGCTGTTGAAATTCCAGAATTCCCATCTCGATGTAGAAAAGTGGCGTATTTACAAAATGACGAAAGTGAACGACAGCATATTCATGGTGTTTGCAATCTCTAGAGGCGATGCGGGTAAAATAGCAGCTAGAGATGGAAAATTATCATATTTACTTGGCTCTGTTCGTGTAGCTTTTAAATGTAAAGGTGGTTTTGACCATTCTCTGCAACATCTAAAGCATTTAGAATATTAAGATCCCCTGTATAACACCTAAGTCTAAACCTTCAACTAATAGACAGAGAGATTGTGATAAAAATGTCCAAGAGCTTACTAAAGCTTGTTATTTCAGTATGTTGTAGTACTTTGCACTGGATACTGAGTAATGTATTTTATTACTTTTAGTATTTTTAACGACGGGAAATTCCACATTCCCACTTACCCAGCGCAGGTTGTTGGGGTTATGTGGGACTCACTACTTACAAATCCGAAGGGACTGGTGCATGAGCAAAACCGTAGTCGCTAAAACCATCATAAGATTTATACTTTAAGAAGTATACTTTCTAACTCGAAGAGTTTTCTTGTAAAGAAAGAATAATTGTGATTTTGTTCTTCTACCTTCATTCTTAAGACTAGTAACATAGGACTCGTGGATGTATAGTTGGCGAATCGCAATCGCAACTATAATAACCAATGGTTTGTGTTTAGTTTAGTTTTATTCTGTGATATTTTAGAGATACGAGTATCTGAATAGGGATCTGTAAAATAATAGGAACGTAATTGGAAACTGACCTTTCAACAACGATTATTAACAACCTGGGCAGGTTACCTTTTTTTTGTTGATAGCGCATGGGAAATAATGCATCTTAAGTCTCAATTCAAAGCTGCTGGTCTAGGCAGGTATTATAAATTTAAAATAAGGTCGCCGTACTTAATTTTAATATCTTTGAAAGCTATTGGGATATGTCAAACGAAATTAATTGTCTATGACATTTATATCATTCAAAGCATCATTTGTTCCAAAGGCTTAAGAAGTTACCTTATGAATTCACCATGACCGTATCTTTAACCTTAATAGCGCTACCTAATGGTTAATTTTTGTAATGTAACTGTTCTGTACTCTGCTTATAAATATGACTTATAATAAAAATATTTTTTATATCCGAAAATTTGTAGTCGATTCTGCTGACTTATTGTATTTATTGCAGAAATAAAACGGAATGAGAAATAATGTCAAGGGGTATTTTAGTTATATTTTTTTTTTTTTTTTGTTTTACAAAGCTAACGACAACAGTCCCTTTGAATAGGTTATTATAGTCTGATTGAAATGATACTCATAACTGTTTATTTTAATAAAAAAAAAAATAAATATTCCGGAAAAATAAACGCGTTTTCTTGCCTTAAAATTAAATCAAAATTTAAACTTTTTTATACCCGCGAAAACGCTGTCTGTCATATTCATAACGTCATTGTGTTATGAACACCATACAGATGCATAGAGTTGAAGATTAAAAGATGCCAATAAAACAAGAACAGTACCATCTAACGATCGATTTCGAAAATATACAAATAAGATAAGAACAACGCCATCTGGAAATTTGATTAAGCATATCTTTATATATAATCTGACACTTGTCGCCACAGTGACGTCACACATTGGCAGGTTGTGTTTGTTTCAAGTCATGTGAAAGAATATAAAAAATAACTATTTTAATTATAAGATATTAAGATATATATAACATACTTGCGATTTTAAGATTCAAAATCAGAATATCGACGCTGGAAAGCAAACACGTAGTAACCTGCAAAACCAAAAAGGGTATTAAAAGTGAAAAATCTTTATATTTTTCCAAAAAGTATCTTATTCCCGTATAAATTGACTAAGGAACACTTTATTTGTTACCATTGACGTTTATAGGAATTATTTCTCGAAAATAATAAAAGTTTCTCTCCTCTGAAGAACAATTTTGGTTTTGCTGGTAACTTTTCACGTGTTTTCCTACGTATTTGTTTTCCAGCGTCGATACGTTAATTACGATGTAAATTTCAGTTTTTTTGTAATTTCGTGACTTGTTTCAACTACCGAAACTACCCTATTATAATGATTTTATGAGGCGTGTGCTGATTAAAATTATAAGTATAAAATGGGAAATATGACAGTGTTGGTGGGGAAATGCCAGCTTTAATGACATCGTGGATATGATACATAATGACATAACGTGTGGTCATGTAAAATGTGCGAGTGTGATAATGGAAAAGTATGGACATGACATATAATGACGTAAACATAATTATATCGGCAGGCGGGGGTAGCGGTTACAAAACTTACAATCAGGGTCAGAACTACTCCCAGGGTCAAGATTACCAGCGCGGTTACCAAAACGAACACGACGACCGCGACAGAAGAGGACGGGGCAATTATAGAGGTAGACGTTGATACGAGAATCATTAGAATGCGTGTGTGTATTTTGTAATTATGTACGAGGAGAGATTTTCGGGTATTCAATAATTTTATTTATATTATGAAATGCTTATATATATACGGCTGTATACTTGAAAAAGTTGCCAGTGCACAAAATTTATATCTTGTCTTTGTTACGTTTTTTTTCTAACGCAATCCCTTTCGATTTGACATTTGAATGATGTTCACGGACTTCTCGCTACAACTATTTAACATGTGTGATCACAATCGCTAGGTCTTTGAAGGGGGTTGCGATAGATTTTGAAGTCCGACATTTAGGCCACTGTTAACATCGGAGATAAAAATAATTATCTATAAAGACTTATACATCTATAGTTGAGTAATAACTAGATAATAAAATAATAACAAGAATTTGAATGTAATAAAAACTCTTTAAAGATATAATTAGCTATTGACAGTTCTATGATTACTTCTACTCGACTGCTATATACCTGCTGTCTATACCAGTTATTGTCAACATACGAAAAGTTTGTTCAATGCTATTAATTATGTATATAATCGTGAAAATGATAATAAATATCAAAATATAAATTATATCATCATTTTTAATATTTAAATATGAAATAAATAACATATGGGTTTGTCGATATGTATAATAATTGACCATAGAATAAAAAAAAATGTGCACTGGTAACAAATTTAATGTATAAGCTTGCTAATTAATACGAGAAACTTGCATAGCAATTATATAATTTCCATATCAATAAAACAGTTTGTATATTGATATCGAGATGGAAATCTCTCCTTTAATTCTCTCATACATTGCTAATACTATCTTATTTATAAATTGTTTCGAATCCATTAAACATTTTAATTCACATATTAGTAAGAAAATAGTAATAACAGTAAGATACAAATAATATGGCGTATGGTTATACTTCGTTTGCACTGAGCAGACCTATCAATGAACAGCGAACGTACGATTAAAATGTATAATCAGTCTTATATTCATAACTATTACGTCTAAAATACAATAGATTTCACGGTCTCCACACTAACACTCGGCGGCAAGGTTAGAAGCTATCCCTTGGTTAAAAAAAAGAAAGTAGATGGTACCCTCTCTTTTTATTTACGTATGCTTACCTAGCCCGAAAAACGACGAAAAACAACGGATTGTTAGTAGATGTCTTAATGTGGATACGCCATTAGAGAGAGATAGTTGAGATACCGCGATCTCCTCTCTATTTCTAACGAAAGAGGTTTTCTGCTCACAGATGGTCGTATGTCTTTCTTTTTATTATCTATAATAGATCTACGGCTAGTTACTCTATGGCGTGCTACTCGAATCATTCTAATTGGTCGATATTTGTCACATTTTGAAATTTGTCCTTCCAGTATACTGTATTATTTGTGTATTACTGTACCTAGTTACTACGACATTTGATAAATGTTGATTCTACTACTGTATGTGTTAAATTTAAAGGGGACTCTTCACAATTTTATATTTGCAATTTGAATAGATTATAATAACTCAATAATGTTAATTTACTTTTTCTTTAAAACGAAAATATACAAAATATATATAACATATTTGTGCTTCGTTTTGTTTGATTTATATTAATATACACATAACATAATGTATTATATACCTTTAATTTTTAATTACCTGAGAAAAATACGATTTGTCTGTGTTAAATTCTTATTCGTAAAAAGTACGTAAGCCCTGCGAAAATCCAAACCAGAATTCGAAATGACATAAATTAGTAGTAGGTATAGTACAAATTCAATTGATTCCCTTTTTTGTATAAAAATACAAAACAAAATTGATTGAATATACATGTCTCAGACATTCTATTCTTTTGTCACTTGAAAATTCACTTCACTTATGTCACGAACCGTTATTATCAATTCAAGATTAAGCGATGCCGCTTTTTGAAGTTAATTCGTACACCTGAATCCGACTTCGGGTTTGGATTTTTTACAGTATAATTGACTTTAAATCTTAGTGAACGATTTTAAAAATCTTACATTTATTAATATGCTGCTGTGTTCATTTATTTATATATCAATTGGTAATGATTTACAAGTACGGCATACTTAATTAAATATATCTAAATTCATTTTATTAATCATAAATAAATGCTGATTATTCTTACAAATTTTCTCTTGTAATTAAGAAGCACAGGTCATTTCTTTCTCATTAATATATGAACAACCTAATTTAACAGTTTTATTGAAATAAAATAGTTTAGCGTATCCCCTTATTAATAATAATCAGCAACTTCCCATTTTAAGTAACATAATGTTAATTGTATCTGCTTTTTCGAAGCTCATTCTATTAAGATAGAAAAGGACAAAGCATCTTCAGTACTTGATTGATTTCTATAAATTGTTACTTTTAATGAAGATTCTTTTCCTCACTATAAATAAATCAAATAACATGAATAATTGTAGCATATTTATTGTACAATTATTTTCAAAATTTGAGTGTTGTTTAATAGATTAACGTAAAAGTACCTTGGTACACACGTCAAGCCTTATTAAGCAATATTTGTTAGTCAATACAAGCCTTAAAATTAACCGAAATTAGGAGCCTATAGTCGAAAATATGTTTGGAGGGCACTGGTTGCAGAACATGTGCTGCTGTTCGTATGTGATTTATACCTCCATACTTATTCCTTTACAGTGTTATTAATAAATAAGGTTAAGCGTTAGAGTAAATTTACGCTGAGACTGCACTTAGTATTAGTCAAAATTCATATTATTAAACAGAGACTTAGCAAAGGTTAACCTAGTACAAAGTTCTACGTGCGTACTTTTTACTCTTGGAAAGTAGTATGTTTGCTTATTCTCTGTATAATATGAATTTGGAGTAATACTTAAATTGCAATTTAAGCGTAAATTTACTCTAACACTAACCTTGTTTATTAACAGCACTGTTAGAGATGTACCGAATACTCGGCCGAATTAGTATGTTTGATAGCGTAAACCTTTTTTAAATACTTGTGATAAGGTGTTTTCGTATCTAATGAATTATACCACAGGGGTAAACGGTTTTATTCATTCGAATAAAAACTTATTCACAAACTGAATATGAATAGTATCGAATAACACTTGAATACTCGATTCGGCCCATCTCTAATTGTCTTCGTTTTCGTTTAGTGCTCATCTTTCGCTGTTTGACCATCGGTAGGTAGTTGACACTTTTTCTGAACAATCAAAATTACCAAACGCAGTTCGTTGAACTCATGAAATCAGCTGTTTAGATTATTTGCCAACTAAAAAGTGTAACATTTTTTGTTAACAAAGAAAAACGCTTAGATCACCTTCAAGCAAACTTGTTGGAGGTTAAATGTGCTAGTATACTAGTATTTACATGTATTGTGTGAAAATATCTGGTTTCCTATATTTTTAGTATACATCTTATAATGTAATGTCATCATCATCACCATCCTATTATGCACCCACTGCTAGGACACCTTTCTTATGGATGGAATCGAAACAAAAGTAAAATAACACTAATTGATTTTGAACTTAATCTCGAGTGCATTAAAGTTTAAATTTGATATGGTATTTTTGAACCTGATAGCTGTAGAAGCAAATCTAACCATACGTTTTTATTTGCAACATTTGTTTGTCTAACCGATATACTAAAATAGGCAAAGAAAAAAATGTCTATGCAATGTAAAATATAAAAAAAAAGGTTTATGAATGGAAAAGTCATTCATTCTAGAAAATTCTCTATGTAAAATATATTAGTTTGTAGTTCAATATCAGAGAAGTCTTCGTTTAATTACTATAATCGTTTAAAATTTTATAACTACCCAAAACTTCAGATCTAAATAATGTTTAACTAGTTTACATAGCTATTATGTATTTCCCTGTGTACTGATTTGTCATCATATTTTTTAAAGAATAAACGCATTTATGAAGCTGTATTTTCTTTGATTATGATTCCTCTCTACTTCTTTAAAAACTTCATTAATAAATGTTACATTAATAAAATGTACATACGGCAGCACGTATGTCAAATGTCTCCAGTTGATTATATACTCTTACTATAAAGATATTAAAGTTTAAATCCAAATAATTAGTATAATCTGATTTGCTGCAAGTGTAATCGTGTAATGCCAGAATATTTCTACATAGATCGTATTTATGCTCTGTCGCAGTGGCATAAAAAAAAAGAATTAATTGTAGGCACACATAACACACTCAACAAAATTTGTATATAAATAAATAAATATCGGACAACGTCACACACATTGATCCGGTTCCCGGGTAACTAGCTTAGGAACTTTTGTTACGGATATCAGACACAACGGGGGTAATACAAATATATACATAATATAAATAGAAAACACCCAGACACAGAACAGACATAATTGTTAATCACAAAAATGTTTCTCCTGGGTGGGGATCGAACCCACGTCTCTCAGCGCAATAGTAGGAACGCTACCACCACGCCATTGAGCCCGTCAATAAGCCAATAAGTTAATAAGCCCAGCAGACCAATTCTGCTAATGTTTACGTAATAATCGCATCTCGATAGAATCTCAACGACTTGCATTTTACCATTGTACTATCTAAATAAAGTTCAATGTTATTAGTTCAATGTCTTCCTCACACATCGATTGAGTCAGATATATAATAATATTGGAGTTCAGGTAGATAGTACAAGGGCTAAATGCGACTAGTTGACATCCTATTGACACGCTATTATTACGTAAACGTTAGCAGAATTGGCCTACAGGACAAACATTCCTGAGTGGGGATCGAATCCACGACTCTCGGTGTAATAGTAACTACCACCGCGTCATTGAATATTAATCACAAAATGTGTTACAAACAAAAGCTTACAGGTAAAAAGTCTCGTCTGGACGGCGACACGGGGAAATATACTGATTTAAATGTTGATAACGTTCTTGAATAATTTAAAAATAGTAGACAACACTACAAAATCTCGATTATCGAAGAGGGCTACTATATCTATTTATAATCTTTGGATTAGGGATATTAAAAAAAATATATATTTAACAACATCACATACATTGCTCAGATTCCAAGATGAGTAGTTAAAGCCCCCGTATTATGGAGTATCTGAGACAACGAAGGTACCACAACACCCACACCCGAGTTAATATAGAAAAGTTCATTTTCTACATTGACCCGACCGGGAATCGAACCTGGGACCTCAGAGATGGCGACAAAATTAACGGTTCCTATCACTAGACTGCAAGAAGTTAATAATTAATTAAGGGGCCTTTTTGCGCGTTCCAACAATAAGGTCCCGAGCAAAATAGTACAATTAGATATAATGCAGTTTAAATTTACTATAAAAAAGCTTATTATAAATTATCTGATTTGATTATATAACAGATGAGAATGCTTTGAATAGATAGATAGTTTATTTAGACAACAACACACAACTACATCATAAACTTGTACAATACAAAGAGCAGTTAAGAACAGAATAAGTGATATACCTGTGTGCTGCAGTAAGATAAGGGTCAAGGCTCGATGCACGTAAACGTAAATCACCCAAGAATGGGCGAAGCACCGATTTTCAGCCGTCACCCAGTCCAGATTGAGCGGGGCAGATTATTTATTAATGTCATTTAAATAAAAATAATTTAAAATGTCCAAAATAAAAGATAGTAATTCATAATGAAAAGAAAAATGTCCGTAGTAAGTTTGAAACAAAATTAATATTAAATAGATTTAAGTATATACATGAGATTATAATACAATGGAATTAATTTAGAATTTCAATTGTGTCAATGTCAAAAATAGAGAATGAAATTATAATGTAAGCTTTCAGGAAGAATCAATGTTTCAATCACCTCACCAAACATATTACCTTTTGATGATCGAGCAAATAGGTTGTTAATTTTTTTTTTTTGAAAGTATATATTGAGGTGAAGTTTCTCTACGGGGGTGGCAGATCATTCCAGCACTTGGTTGCCGGAAATGCGATGATAATAATACGCAAGTAAGATAATAATACAGGTCGAACAACCCTGCTGCGACGTAGAAAAAAATAATTTATCGTACAGGTAGGTATCTGGATCGGCGATATCCAATAACTATACTTTATACACTTTGGCTTACGACGGTCCAGCAACTGGATAGGGTATCTTTTCTAAAGTCATTATCACAAAATTATTTTGTTGCCAAGATCAAATAATCATTATAAGTTGTATCATAGTTTGTATTATACATAAAAATCTTTCCTTTGAATCACCCTATCAATTAAATAAATCGCATCAAGTTATTTTTATTGTGTAGTTTTAAAGATCTAAGCATACATAGGGACAGACTTTCTTTTGTAATATGTACTAGCTTTTTCCCGCGACTTCGCCCTTGTGGTCTAGTTTTAAGTCCAGAAATTAGAAAATTCTATAAAAAATTTCATCCCCTAATTCAGGAATTTCGTATAATCCCGTCTAAATGAGCACCCACGTCCTAAAAAAAACCCGCTAGCAACATTTTAAACTGCTAGAACTTGTAGTAAAGTCGAAGCGTTTGGGGTTGTAGATGGGGTCAGAAGCACCCCCTAGGCTTCAGGTAAGAGCAGAAAAACAAAATAATGTTTCAACAAACTTTATTTTATCACTCAGGGGGTAGGTTCAGATTCGCTCGCTATGATTCTGGTTCTTGAATTAAAAGGACTTAGCTTTATAGTTAAATTAGAGGATTAAGTGTTGAGTTCGCGGGGTCAGCGTCACGGGCCGGGCAGAGGCTGGCAAGTATGTAGACCCGTCGTCAGCTCCGGTCAGCAGCACTGAAGATCCACGAAGCCTCAGGCACAACGCAGAGCAGCGTAGGTAAGGAGGACTCGGGTAGAAGAAGAATCCTGTTAACATAGAATAGAAGTTCAATAAGTGCGGCTACCTGTGGCCTGGAACAATTAAGATAGCTGCAGTTGCTATAGCTTCCATAAAATATCCCCGATAAAAATATATATATATAAAAATGCGTGTTTCAAATGATATTAAAAATCATTTAGAATGAAGTTAAAATAAAAGATGCTTTGATAATAATATGTAAGATAAACAAAAATACAAATATTATTACATTAAAATACACGGGAATGGAACCCGTAGTTAAAGTAAAATTAAAGCACTAAGTGTAAACCATTTACGAGCATCTTAATTTCAAGGTTATCAAATATTACGAGTATTTAAAGCACATCCCGGGAATCGAACCTGAGATGGAAATAAAATTACGAATTGAAACTAACATAACTAGCTTTCGGACAATGTATAGATTATATTTAATTTTTAGCAGACAAAATTAAATATGAAATCTGTAAGGTAGAAAAATAATAAAATGTTAATATTGCGTAGTCTCAGACCTCCGCTTTGTTTCAATATATTGTTTTATAACCGAAATAGATTCTGAATTTAAAGTAACTTATTAAAGGAATTAGAACACTCACCCGATTTGGGGTTATTTAGCACAAACTTACAAATTTTCAAAATCACTTAAAAAATGTAATGAGTTCTTGCGAAACAGCAAGAATTTCTATACGGGGAATTATAAAACGATCCACTAAAAAAGAACTTAGCGACTGATGATGGCATACTGTTTTAATAACTTGAGTGTTATGAATTTGAGTAAGCGGAAAATTAACTTAACCAACGACGAATATTGATTAATGATCAATTTCAAAACGAGCTTACAAAGAGTGGGTTATGTTTAATCCATTTTAGATATTACAATTCTGTCCATGCGACTACATTACTAAGTGAGCGACTAGATATATAGAGAGAGCAACTATAATATCAAGATAGACTAGATTTTTTCCAACTGAAGCTTTTTCCAACGAACTACTAAAAAGTTCACTTTAAGCAAAGTTTTGTCTGCTGCATTATTAATGCATTGGTTACTGTTGGTTTTTATTTTGATATGATTTCTTAATGAAATAGCATCTAATCCTACCAAAAAAGTATATTTAATTTGCAACGAGCTTTCGAAAGATTTAAACTGCACTTATTATAATCATTTTTATATGAGCTCATAATACTATGTTCATTGTTGTATTTTTCAAAATTATTTTTGTATTTGAAACACTTTATATAAGATAATATGCCGCGCAGTATAAAAAAAAAATAATTGCCGAATATTGATAACAATGCAGGACGTAACGTTGGCGCTCAAACAAATATTAGGTCGTTCAAATATTAAGAAGCATCTCATTGTGTATTTTAAGTAACTCAAATTAATGTTTGTAAGTTGCTGTTCTGTTGATTTCTCATCTTCCGCAGTCAGTCGCTCACTTAGTAAAACTATGACATAAATTAATTATATTTGACACTTAAAACTTTAATTTACAATCACTCGTTTTAATACTACCCTTTATATACTATTTCCCCACTATGAGCCGCGCTGCGCTCCCATGTCTGCCTACCTCCATAGTACAATTGTTAACATTGTACCTACAATTATTTTTAATGATATTTTTCTTTAAATTAATTTGTATTAAAAAGTAAAAAGGAATTTAGTAAACTGTTACAAAGTTTCATACAAACTTCCATCCCCTAGTTTAGACCCTTCGGGGTGGAATTTTCAAAAACCCTCTCTTACTGCTCCTTAACACTCCCTAATGAATCTTCGTTCTAAATTTCAACTTTCTACGCTCTGTAGTTTCTAGTGTACATTGTATGTCAGACAGTCAGTCACTTAGTAACGCAAGAATTTTATATATATGTATCTATCTAGTAATGACATTTTTGTGAATGTCCCATTAGATATGTTGAGTTTCTTGCTCGCTCTTCTTGTAGGTCAAAAGACGTCATAAATTTATTCCCATAAATCGTTGGACGATTCAACATACTTTAAAGTCTATTTAAACGAAGAGACTCTTTTGACTTTGACTTTAATTAGCGCGACGTTCTTTGCCTGCAAGACCTGTGGGCGTCCAGTTTGCAGCCTCACGTATTCATGTGAAGCCAACACTAGATCATTTTCTATTAATGTCAGTTCACTCAGTGGTAAGTGTTGGAATAAAGAGTTTGTAATCAATGAACACCTGCAACTTGGATAAAAACGTGATCCCTAGACCTATACATATAATACATTGTGACAAGATACCTTGTGATACAAATACTTGTTATGTATGTGTTCGTTTGTGTATGTTGCAGGCATATAGTAAAAACAAAGATTTATCAAAATCCCTGAGTCCTAAGGAATTACTATCAAATGACTAGATTTATCAAAAAAATAGTGAAATATTATTGGTTAATTTAAGTTATTTATTACTTTATAAGATTACCAATGATGTCAGCAGGGCCGACCCGTCCGTATAGGCACACTAGGCATCTGTCTAGGGCGCTAGTACTTCGTGGGGCGGCATAGCAAACACATTGTTTGCTCTAATAATTTGGAACTTAAAAATACAGTAAGTACCTAAAAATACTTTTGTTTCAAAACTACGACATTTTCAGATCCAGAGTTCCTTTTGCCATGCCATTGGCAAAATTATACTCTTTACTGAGTGTACCAGGTATACATTAGTATTTTATTTTATTGTGATTTTATTGGGAGTTCCAATGTTTTGCCTAAAGCGCCAAGTTGCAGTTTGCCTGGTACTTACATTGAGACGACACCATATGATGTCATAGGAATAGGTACAAAAATTAGTTAAATCTATTTATATCATTTATTTGTTTAATCCGAGCTCTAAGGAAATGTTAAAATCGAGTTATTTCAACATCTTTAGTGATTTGCTCATATTCCTTTAGGAATTCGATTAAAACTTAGTTTTCATCATGTACACGCGACATATTATGCTATTATATGTGTGTGTGTGTACCGCAGACGAAAGAGAAATAGTATGTAGGTATGTTAGTACCTGCGCATACGCAGGCAGCTCGCGGTGTGTCGCAGCTCCGTCACAGGTGCGCATTGTGTGAGACTAGCAGATTTACTTAGTTACCTACTATTTATGAGTCAATAAACAAGCATGCTTATTTATAAAAACAGTCTAGTTTGTATGATGATTTGTCTTTATTGATATTGAGGTTTTAATACATTACAGAATATAATAAGTAGGTATCTATCTATTTAATAAATAATTAAAATGGTTAGTACAATGTAAGTGTATATGTAGATATATCAAACTGACAAGATTTGGTCATTTAAAACTCATAATTATATTATTGTTGCATATATAAAAACATGGATTTATTAAACACTAAGCAGAATAAAGAGGATTCGATAATTATACTAAAAATAATTAGTCGTAAATATAATTATTTATAAGAACCATGTCAACAAATCTATCTTTGTAAATATTTAATTATTAATTAAACTTAATTGACCAGTAAAGAAATGGTACTAAAGACGGACTTGACGCTAATGCCATTCCCTTCCAGTCAACCTTTACGAAAAACAATAAACGCGATGGCGGTAGGAAGGCTTTAATTTTTTTTTTTTTATCAAATAGAATATTATACGATTATTGTACACAGAATAATATCCTATAATACAGTGAGTGAGACCTGCTAAAGTTACGCGCATTGTCACTATCTATCCAAACACGTTCTACACGCGTTCTCTGCCCCACAAATCGTCGAGGCTTCACAACACAGAACAATAATACTCTACGAGCTTCACAATCGCAAGGTAACCGTGCGCCTGACACCACGTCACTGTGAGCCGCGTTGCCGTAACCGGCGCACGCCTCTACTCTGCGATAGATAAGAAACCGAAAATTTTCAAAAAAGGAATGTGACCGGTGTTAATTCCGAAACGTATCATGTGCCATAAATAGTGATGTTACAGTGTTGATTGTTGAATTTTTCTTTAGAAAGAGAATATATAAATATGGTTGTACCGATTTTGTTTTTTGTGACGGTTATGGTGCCAAGTGTTTTCGGCCAAGATGTGGCGGATTGTTATGGTGCGGGGAGCGTTGCGGGTGCAGCGATAGGTGCATTCATAGCCGCCCTCCTTTTAGTCGCCGCCGCTTACTACCTGAGGAAGTTGTATTGGAAATCACGTAAAGGTATGTGATGTTAGCATCCCTCTTTAGTGCTGTCTCTCTCGCACGTCGGTGGGCATTTTTCGAATCGTTGACCCGTCATTCGAGTGTCGGGTCGCCAAATATGTTAATTTGAATATTGATTCGTTCATCGATCGTCAACGTTAGATATTTCAAAGTTGTTTTGCCACTCCGTATCATAAATAATTCATTAAAATTATTGTACAATGCTTACTTGCTAGTAGAATATCGATATGATTAAGAATGGAATAGATATTACCTGTTTGAATGAGTTCTCTCTTTTTCATTTATGCTTAACACTTCGCATAGGTACTTAAGTTATGTAAATGTTATTACTTTAACCATACTTGAAAAGACGTAAGTGATGTCACAGATCCCACCTGTACAAAGATGGGATACGTCTCATTCATTATTACCTATTGTCTTTGTTTAAAATAGTTCTACTTTTGTTGCTAATGCAAAAATTTGACCAAATAAAGATTAAAAAGCAGAATGGTCCTTCGAGCAGTTTAATTCTACATTCGATAAAAGGTTTCGATTCGATTTTCCTGATTGAATAATCTATAGTTAGTATAAAATAAAGTATCATTCGGCTATCTATTCACCGAGATCTTTTAAACTACATAACGGATTTAGATACAGTTCTCATTAATACACAGAGTAATTTAAGAGAATGATTTAATATATATAATACACGACTACGCGAGCGAAGCCGCTGGCGGGAACCTAATTAGATCCCAAATAAAGTTTTAAAAGCAATTGTACTATGGAAATCTGATACACTCAGACCCGAGACAATAGAGAAAAGTTAATTTTGTACATATCCGACCGGGCATCGAACCTTGGACCTCGAAGATGACGACAATTCGAAGTCGGTCTATTCATTTTTTTATAGTGTAGGCGAAAGAAAGGGTCAGAAACTGGAAAGTATCATTTATAAACATTTAAGAAAATGTGTAATTACATGATACTAATTTAAAGGACAAGTAAAATAAACACTAACGACTAAAAAAAAACCTGCGCTTTAGTTACTGTATTTTAAATTTTATCATAAACATGACTAGGATACACAGTTAACCTAGTTACTTTTGGTGTCGAACTTTTGAAGAGCTCTCCTTTTATCTAAGGAGCGAATGTATAAAGACATTCACAAAAAATCAGAATGCAAACCAAATGACTCAGAAAAATTGTATATAATCCTGTACACAATTCGTAAAAAAATAGTAAAAATCATATCAGTTTTCAAGCGTCGGGCTACTAAATGTCAAATAGTCGTCCTTGCATCCGCTTGACAGATTTATATGGGGTCTAGCCGAAAATCGGCGTCGGTCTTTTTTTACATTTTAGGAAGTGAAAGAGATCGATATATGCTGATCTAGACACCTTTTTGGCACAACTGTGGGACACGCATTGCTTTATTACCTATATGTAATTATTATTACTATCTTTTTAAGTTTTCTCTCATATTTAATATTAATTGTTTGATTTGAAATAATTTCCCTAATCACACTTACATCCAGTTGCACTAAAGTCCATTACAATTGTCATTAGTTCGACATTACCGATACATCAAAATTAGAACATCCATTACAGCTTAGTGGTCATAAATATTTTATGGACGATTGACTGTAAACATTCCAATGGCTCTTAAAAATGAAATTTACAAACAAAATTAACATTGAAATTTTGAATCTTGATCAAGTGCTAACATCAATCTGTGTAATCAGTTATCACTTATCAATGTAATACAACTCTATCTTATCAAATTCTTGGATACGTCATTATTATTGAAATATAAACGCTAGTATTAGTGCAGCCAGTGTACCGATATTGTTATCGATACGAACGTAGTACTTACTGATTAGATCAGTGGCATATTTTGAATTTCAGTGGGCTAATTGTTTAATTTTAAGACCTACCACTAGCCTTTCGACGGTATAGCGATTATGATAGCGAATTATGGAATGACGTTACTTTGAAAGTAGCCATCGATGATTTAAATGATCAAGAAATATTAAAAGTATTGTTTGATTCTAACGCTCGCCTGGGCCAATTCCAATTAACATCGTTCATTCAATATCTTTCAAAAAAAGTTCGCGATGACAATGGCGTGGGAGAGCCATGCTTCGGCATGAATGGGCCGGCTTGACCGGAGTGATACCACGGCCTCACAGAAAACCGACGTGAAGCAACGCTTGCGTTGTGTTTCGTCGTATGAGTGAGGGTACCGGAGGCCCAAACCCTCCCTATTCCCTTCCCTCTACCCCTCAACCCTTCCCTCCAAGGCCAGCAGCGCGCTTGTAGCCCCTCTGGTGTTGCAGGTGTCCATGGGCGACGGTAATCACTTACCATCAGGTGATCCGGCTGCTCGTCTGCCCCCTATCCCATAAAAAAAAAATGGCTTGTCAAATTCTTGTAGAGTGAAGTTCGTAAATATCTTTAAAATGTCAAATCGAAAGGGATTAAAATATTTTATTAATTAGAACATTAGGCCTCTGCTCCCCGGGTTTCTGCCGCTTTGTAAATTAAAAGTAAAAACACAAATGAGATTATAAGCAAAATAAAGATAATCATTGTCGTTAGATAATTAAATAAAAGCGTAAAAAGACCACAAGAAGAAATGTTCGATTTTCTTTTGCTTGCTTTGGATCCAAGAGTACATGAATACGTTACTGGTTAACTCGTTGCAGCATTATACATTAATATCGTTCCAAGTGAAATTTAAGTCTATGTTAAAGTTTTTTAGTTAAGATATACTCACTTATTTCATTAATTATATAATATAACCACTACTGTTTTCCTGTTAATGATGTAGCTTCCTGTAAGCAAAAGAAATTTTTTAAATTCCGTCCAATAGTTACGGAATCTATTCGACACAACAAACAAATAAATATTTGTAAAATAAATCTCTTTATAGAATTAGTATAGAAAGATGGGCATAATTTTCCAACTTTTCGAATATGCAGTATACAACGATTCCTATGTCGATAAAATTTATCGATAACTCGCTGCACAGACTTATCCGTGATGAAACTGATACGAATATCGATTTCCATTTACCTATTTGTCTGGTTATATATCCAATTTATTATGAATGATGAAAAACTTTTTGTTTTACCACAAATGAAATGTAGGAATAAGTGGACGTTACCAACCTTTAAAAAACAAACTGATTTGTCATACCTATATATCGCACACCTAGATCTAAACTGAGACAACTCAAAAATTTGAGCGAGTTTTGACTTAGTATAATATTCAAATACTCGGTGATCATACGCATCTATCCAACATAACAGATTCAATAAAGGTTCGGGGATGAGCCGCTAGATAACTTAAGCTTTCTTTTGTTGAATCAACAGTGGTCGCGCTTCTGCTATGTAAACAAATGTATTGTCAAACCTCCAAATTAGTTTTTTGAGTTGTCTTAGTTGAGATCTAGGTGTGCGATATATGGAAAAGATTTTTCAAATAAATGCATGAGAAAATAATTCAATTTGAAAACACTGAACTGGTTTATAAAGAATGGGATTATTAAATTTTCAATACTTCACTTATAATGAGCTTCGAGCATAACGTAGCGTATAATAAAGAAAGATAATGACGCATAAAAAGTTAGATATTAAGTGACCAAATTAGTTATGGTAATAATAATTTAAGTGAAACTGCTGTCTGGGCATCGTTCGGGCAATGGAAAATATCATAGATATTTCTTGTAACAAACGTTAGACCAGTTTTTTACCGAGATTAGAACTTGTTTTCATTCGATTTCGTTTTTTTACGCTCCTATCTCATAATCACGTTGTTGGGTGTTTTTTTTAAAGTTGTTAATAAAATGTGTTACTAGAGGAATGAAACCAAATATAGAATATAATACCTCGTATGGAATACTGGAGGTTACTTTCTAAAATATTGTTTTTAGAAATTTTAATATACTTTGAAATAAGCCAAGCGGTTCCGTGAATAGATCGCGATTTTCTTAAGAATATTTTGAGGAATTCCGTATTAGGGATTTTATTCCATTTGCATTGTATGTTCGGTTCTTTAAATAAAATTGTCCCTTATCTCGTCTGTTTGGTAAATTAAAAATTTAGCAAATGAATTTTCACAAGTTTGATAGAAGAAGTAATTCATAGGATATATTCATTAAAGGATATATTCATTAAAGGATATATTCATTAAAGTTTTGTGTAAAGTTGTAGATGATATTTCATGGCCTAAATTTAGTTTATATTATTTTCTTTCATTTACGATAAGACTTACATATACTCGTACATAGTATTTTCTATTGAAATTATTTTGTAAATTCGTGTCTTCTTATTTTTAATTACAGAATATGTAGATTTTTTTTTATAAAACCAGTTAGAAATTGGTTATATGGGTGAACGTGTCTTCTTATGCAGTTTACAGAAATACAATTCTCATATTCCCATGAATACTAAAAGGTTATTGATTTAAACAGATATAGTTGAATAGTCCGTAGCAGATTATTAAAAATAGAACTTCAAAATAAAGTGCAAAACAATTATGTGAGCAAATATTTTTCTGAAGATTCCATATTCAATATCACCACACTTAAAATATTTCTGTTGCAAAACAAACCTTAAATGCAAGACATTAACGGATAGTATAAGCAAAACAATAAAAAAAAGACACTTCAAGTATAACCTTCAAGAAAATTATCGCTTTATGAATACATAATAAGCAAACAAAATATGTCGACAGTCTGGCTAGGAGAGGCACGTTAGATACAATCTCTTAGAATTGCGAAATAGTTTTTTTTTCATACTTTTAAAATAAAATACACCAAAAATACTTATGTTCTTTTTAACGTTTAGCTATGAAGAGTTGTCTAATATGAAGGGACCTTCTTCTTCTTTTATAAATGACTTATCAGCGCATTTCTCACAATTCTACCAATGTCAAGTGAATAAATTAACTTCTACACATAAAATGAAAATGTATGGCGATGATCTCGATATGAAGGGATGAAAGCACAAAAAATGTGAAAAAGCAAATGACTTATCAAATACTTTTTATAAAATAGGCAAAAGAAATAATGCTGAGTTTCTTTTGGCATTAATAAGCAAAATTTTGGATTTATCCCGCGTATCTGTAGGACACGTATGAAGTCTGATTATTACAGTGATATTAGCTAGTTACCTTTTAATAACAGAGAACCTAACCGAAATTAATGTCAAATAATAACCATAGGTATTTATAGACGAGCATAACTGAATGGGAAAAATTCCTTAACTTTTAAAGAAATAAATTCCAGAAATCGCTAAGACATATAAAGGTCAATAAGGTGTTAATTTTAAACAAAAGTATTAATCCATCACTATAAGGTTGGATTCTATGGTTGGATTACATCTTAATTACAGTTCAAGTTAAAATTCATGTCCAATTCAATAATATCTGTTACGCTGAATGCGTTGCACCAACCTCCTTACTTTAACCAGCAATACTTTAACAATACTTTAACCAGCAAAACAGGCGCTTATAATTTACAATTAAATTAATGATATTATCCAACCAGTTTTGAATGATAACTTGCTAAACCGGTACTTTAACAAGATTGTTATTGTTAAAATAAGTTGCTGCAACTAAACCTAACATTTTGGAGTTTTGCTGTGAATCTCCAGAACTTATATGAAGTCCGTTTATGACAGTGATATAGCCAAATGTGGCTGTGTTGTCGACAGTACTTACGTAGTTAGGGGGCGTGCCACTCCGAGACGTAAACAGACCGTGCCGTGCAAGAAAACATCGTTTCACTACTCTGCCATGTTTTTACCATACTTCAATTCTTATTCAGAAACCTTGGAAATGTTTCTTGTTTGTATATAAATCTACAGATTAGATACCTATCGGAATCCGGAAGTTACTTTTTTGTATTTAAGTTTACACCAGATATATATGAGAAAAAAAAGAAGAGTTCAAAATTTTTATATCAGATTCATATTTGGGTTACGCAAGTGTGATAATGTATCCATTAATCATGTGAGGCTCGAAAGTGGAAAGACGGGGTTCGTCAAATTAACGTGTATTTATCATCCCAAATTACAACTTTCTACTATCAATAGTTTTTGAGCTAAATCGCAGAAGAATATATGGACATGGCGAAACTATAAGGATTCCTTGTTTACTACGGAACCCTAAACATACTATAAAATTATATTTACTTTTGAAGTATAAGCTGTCCTTGTTTTACGGTGTTTCATTTATGGCAATCAAAATTTTGACGCTATTCCTCGGGTCTAAAGGTCTTACGGCCAGTTTCTGAATTGAGAAAAGTACAAAATCTCAACTGATTCAAAATTTTTATATCAGATTCATATTTGGGTTACGCAAGTATGATAATGTATCCATTAATCATGTGAGGCTCGAAAGTGGAAGGACGGGGCTCGTCAAAAATCACGAAATATCAAGGTGGTAGGGGTGTAGTAATATATCACGTGTATTTATTTTTTCCACAAACGCGTGATTACTTAACCGAAAAGCGGCGTCTAAAATTAAGATTGTTTTTGTAGTTACTGAAATCACACGTGATTTGGGTGAAGTAGGGGGGAGTAGTAGTCTTAAACTTCACCATGTGTCACCAGGGGGTGAAAACTATCTTACAACAAACATTCAATAAAAATGTTTGATTATAACACCTCTTTGAAGCCGTCCGTTGAAATCGATGCATTAAACTATTATTAATTACTTCTATACTAATTAATGATTTACTTGCTTGTCTGTTTCCATTGAATAGGCTTCGAAGCTACTGCACCGAGTTTAAAAATTCATTCCCCTGAAGGAAGCTAGATCATGTGCGGAGAACATAGACTATATTTTGTCCCGAAAAAACAGCAAATAAAGGGATGATGACAGTGGAAATCTGTATAGGGAATTAAAATGTTACCATAGTAACCATTATTTACTATTCAATTTGTCGTTATAATTATAGAATTAACACAGATAGCTGTGTTATGATATGAAACCTTATCCAAACGAATACTGATGACAACTGGGTAATAAAAAAAAAGAAATTCAATTTAGTCCGTCAGTCACATAATAGAAAAATATTACCTCTAGATACGTAATTTTTTTGCTTCAATTTAAAGAAAAATTGGTTTATATAATAGTTAAGGAGTGAGGGCTCGCTACGTCACAGTTTTGTAGAAAATGTACAAAAGCGTGACGCCATGCGACATTTCAACTCGATGTATTTATAAACATATATAATTTCTTGATTACGCAAAAAAAATACAAAACAATACGTATTTATTAATCTTCAATAATCTACCTGATGGACAAACAAGCAAAATAACTCGTCATCCCTACTATTTTATTAAATTCTAAGCCTGGAGTTCCTTCGGGTGCAGCCGCTGGCGGAAAGGTTGTTTTCCCTCAAAACAAGTTTTAGAAATAACTTCAATAATCAAGGTTTTCTATAGTAAAGGATAAGTGAAAATCCATTCGGCAATGGAACACTCCGCTCCACAGTTGCAAATATGTACCTATCTATATATACATATATATATATATATATATATATGAGAAATTTTCGCTTTCCCCGCCTATCATTACCGTGGCGAAATGTTTATATGAGTACCACGTACAAACACGTTATGTTCTTACGTTGAGGAAATTAAAGTAACCTTATTGAAAAATCACCTCTACTTAATATAGATTACAAGCTGTTTTCCCGCGACTCTGCCGCTTAAATTATAGCCTATCTGCCGTTCTGAATTGAGTATAAATACTAAATCTCAACTGATTATTCTTAATAAAAGTTTTTTACTTTTCACAAAGCAAAAAGTCCTAGTTTTTAATCAAACCGCTATCAATTGATCATTAAATAATCTAAAATCAGAAACGAAAACCAGTTTAAGTGACATTTAAATACAATTTGAGACGTGCTTAACTTGAATACTCAATTCAGAAACCGGGTGTTAGTCACCCGCGTTTGAACCTCCCGTAAGTAGGTGAAAGAATATTCATAATCGGCCTAATAGTTTCAGGACTTATTCAATACTATCAAACACGGCTTGTCGTGTTGTCTGAAGCATCGAGATACTTGAGATAACAAGTTTTTGGTCTCCCATCCTATGATCGGCCCTTGCGCAACTTTCTTAATTTCCGCATCGCAGAACATGCTGACCACTGCTCCATGGGGCTACTTAAAATCATATTTTTATTGATCTTAACAACTCTGGATGCTAGTCTTTTTAAGCTTGTCATATGGTTCTTTGCCATGGATAATTAGAGTCAACTTTATTAGCCTAAATTTTAAAAATCAATTAATTCTATCAAGTTGTGTATAAAATTTTAATTTGGCAAATATCTTTTTTATGCGTCAAGACATATCGAAGATATAAACTTTCAAATTATAATTTAATTGGTAAGTAGTTAAATAAATTATAGCATAACTTTATAATGAATTTACTAATAGCACAGCGATAGCAAGGCCGTGCACACTATTAAATTATTATGAAATTTATAGGCAATAATTAAATTATAAGCAAATTTATCTGTAGGTATTTAGACAATAAAAAAACCGGCGAGTCGGACTTGCGCACAAAGGGCTCCGTATCCATTATCCATTAGAAAAGTAAAAAAAATAAAAAAAATAAAAAAGTAAAAAATATTTACTTTTGAAGTAAAGGCAGTACTCTTTTACCTGTGTTTCGTTTTACGGCTAATAAAATATTGACACTATTCCTCATCATAAAGGTCTATGTTATGTTGTTTCACGGCGGGCTTTTCCGCAACTCGATACACTGTGCCTATTTTGCATCAGTGCTGCCAACCCAGCTCCTCCAGGTAGCCCATAAGTTCTCGTACTCTGTCGCATGCCTCCACTTGTGTCCTTGGACTACCTAGATATGTAGTCCTTTGTCTTTGTCCTTTGTGATAAAGGTCTAAGATTCGTTTTACATCGCGGACAACGGCGCGGGGCAGAGTTGACGAAGTAAATAATTACATTTCTATATAAATAGGTATTATTATTGAGAAATTCGTGTAAACAGGAAAAAGCAAGACAAACGCGTTTAGAGCACTTCTTTAAAAAAAAAGACTTAAATTACCTATTTCTATAGTCTGTATTATTAGATAACAGAATGTTATTGCCTTCATAAATAAAAGAGATTAATACTTTTTACCTTTTTTTATTTATAAGAACCTAACTACAACTTAAATTACCTATTTCTATATCTGTATTATTAGATAACAGAATGTTATTGCCTTCATAAATAAAAGAGAGTAATACTTTTTACCTTTTTTTATTTATAAGAACCTAACTACAACTTTTCCCTACAAATGTATGGAAAAACATGTCTCGTGATAATCTCTAAAAGTTGTGTTATTTATTTTGAATGCAATAAAGTGAAATTGTTTCTCAGCTTGAGGTTAGTTTCCTCTGAATAAAAACTAAAATCGTGAACTAGAACGCCAGGTCCATAACATAATAAATCTGTGACGTTCCATTTTACACAATAGGGATGATGACTGGGTAAAAAAATGCAATTCTATTTAGTCCGTCAGTCAGATAATAGAAAAATATTAGATAAGTACTTATTTTTTTTTTTTTTACTTCAATTTAACAAGAAATAGCTTAGATAACAGGCGTTAAAGTTGAGGAGTGGGGGCTCGCTACGTCACAGTTGAGTAGAAAACGTACTCTAACGTGACGTCATGCGAAATTTCAACTCAATGTAACGCCGTTATTTTATGATTACGAAAAAAATAAAAAAATACGTGTTTAATATTTTTTTAACACTCTACCTGACGGACAAACAAACAAAAATTTAGTCATCATCCCTATTGTGCACGAGATGGGAGTTAAATTAAATCTCGCTAGTGCTATGGCTCATAAATAATTATCGGTCGGCTTAACGTTATAACCGTTAATGAGTGCACCGATTTGCGTTATAATGCAAAAAAAAAACAACAACTATTCAGTATTTCATTAACACGTTGTGTAAGATTCAACTAATGTCAACATATATATCGTGAAATTGCAAATAAGAAGTATATTTGAACAGTTCTCACGTATTTCATGTTCGCTAATCAGTTGTTTTAATTGCTTTAAATTGTTCACACATGAAGAGATCTGCTGCAACTGATTGTCAGATACATTTATCTAAAACTTTAAGTAGATACATAGTTCTCATGAAACGAAATTCGATAACTGCTGACTAATAGGTATTTGAGTAACCAATATATATTTTAAAATCTTAATTATGCTATTTATCATTTTTCTATATCATTAAGCTTTGTCTTAATTATACAAAAAATGTCTTGTTTTTCTGTCGGCCTTAATGTCTTTAAGGCCGGCAGCGCGCTTGTAGCCCTATAGTGTTGCAGTGTCCATGGGCGACGGTAATCACTTACCATCAGGTGGTCCGTCAGTTCGTCTGCCCCCATCCCATAAAAAAAATGTCTTATTATAATTAATGAATTATTATTTAAGGTGTACAAAACTTAACTTCTATTAAAAAGCCAAATTTTCACAATATAAGATTTATTTGAGAGAGAGTGAAAACATAACTTTTACCAGGGCGTAGTTTCTGTTAACATTAAATCTTAATTGATTTAATTTTGTCACTGTGCTATCGCTGTTTTTAAGTTATTCTTTCCCTCGCTCACTCAAAGACGCAAACTTTATCTATTTATTTATTAATTCTTGAAATATTTATGATTAATCCTCAAACTTTTCTTTTAATAATTTAATAACTTTTAGTTTGTTAATTTATTTCATGCATTTTTGGAAAAGAATCAGTTTAAACGTGAATATTTATGTATATGGAAAATATAAAAATAAAATAAAAAAACTGTCTTTGTGTTAACTCGATAACAAACGGAAAGGTCATTTTTAAAACATAACCAAAAGTAGTAACGAAATTTATTTTTTTTATTTTATTTATTTTATTTATTTGGGATAACAACAACCTCAAATTACAATACAATACTTAATTCTAGAATTTACTTAGAAGGTCAATATTAGTTATCCACATAAAATACTCAGCTTCAGTTGCGGGTAAAACAATATTGTCAGTGGCCGAGCGCATCAACCGTAGGATCAACACTCGACAGTGCGTAATGGTAAGTAGTCGTTTGCCGTCGCTGCCGGCCGCCGCGCTCGACCTTGTCTGCCAACTTCTCACTTATTGATACAAATAAATTCACATTAAAAGTAATAGATATATATATTATATAATAATAAGGTAAAAGATACATATATAATAATACATGTCATACAATCATACATATTTTTAATAGGCATTTATTTTACTCCCGTTAATAAATGAAGGAAATTAGATAATTATGTTTATTATGAATTAAATTTTGTTTACTTATTGTGAAATATCATAATAGCAGTTACTATTTTAGTCAACCATAACAATTAACAACAAAACTTAAAAATAACAATCGAAACCAACAAATACATAACAGATATTATGTGAAATCTCAACACAACCCAAATCAATAATTGTACTCGACAACCAGTGTTTACTTGTTTTTCGGTACAATCGGTACTAATTTTTGAACGTAATTATTTCATCAAAATGGCGGCCAGGCGCTTTAGCAATTTGCGTACATTTTTGAACGCAATTAAAACCTTATTATTTTTTATGTAGCGTCCGTGCCGTCCGCCTATGAATGGCTCTTTAATTAACTTCCATTTGAACTCACATGATAAATGAATAATGATGAATACTGAAAAGAGTGTTATCAACTGTTCAACTATAAACAAACTAATATAAATTCTCGTTTATTTTGTTATAGTTATTTTTCTTTTCACCAAATAAGAGAACAAAACTCATAACGGCAGATGGGACGGCTTTAATCAGGGGCTTTTTGTCCAATTTTTAAAGTTTATCACAGTTCCTTTCAATTTCACATTTAAAAGATATTCACAAAATTTACGCTACAACTATTTGAGATGTAATAGCGATTACGATCGCGGTGGTTGCATGAAATATATCGAATGAATGTTATCGTTAATTTTACGTTAATTGACGTTAACCTAAACAAAACCAAAAATTTTTGAAACGGATTTAGAAATTTCAAAGGACAACTCTTTCGTTTGTGAGCGGGGTTGACTAACTTTCAATTATGTTTCTTGATCGTTCAAATCATTATTTGTAACAAAAGCGATCGCTACTTTAATAGTTGCATTGGTAATTTAATGAACCGCTATACCTTTGAATTTAAAATTAGATAATTAGCCAACGGCTTCTCGTTTTGAGAAAGTACATATTGTTTTCGGAATCAGGAATCAGTGCCCAAGTTTACGTAAAAACAGGAAGTTTCTACTGTGTTCATAAGAGGCGACACGTTTAACACTTTCAGTTTGTTGTCGTTTCTCTCGAAACGGACTTTCTTAACGTTCGACCATCGTTCCGTTAGTGCCTTTCGATGTCTCGTTGAGTGATGAAATCGTGAAGAGATGACAGAGAATGTTACAACAAAAACAGCCATCTACCACACATATAAAAATCACATAATAGCACTCTTAAAACGGTCTTTTAGATCTACGTTTCATTCATTGTAACACATTTACTTGATCGTTTGACAAAGTATCGTTTAATGAGCCACGAATACATTCGATTTTAAACGGTTAACGATAAAGATAACGACTATTTATGTCGTAAATTAAAAAGTAATTTAACCGCATCAAAAAGCAGGTGCACAACTCCTTTTGAAGTATGTTCTTATTTCAAAATAGACGCGAAACCAATAAACGAAGAAGTTTTAACACAACTCAGTGGCTAGTTACCTTATTAGGGTTGTTGTACTATTTCGCGCGATCCGGTCGGAGCGTACAGTTATGTTGCTAAACCTCTTTTGGAGTTTTTTTTTTGCAGATAGTAACCACAGACTCAGAATTATGTATCCACATGAAAATTTTTAGGTAATTAAAAATGTATCCATGTTTTTTGATATCTTCAAAAAACTTTTTTTTTATTTGAAAGAGTCATTCGTTATAGAAAGAAGTTTTTATATTTATTCGTCGGTGTTCAGTTTTTTTTTATTGCACCAGTATAATGTCAAGGTTCAATAATAACAAGGTCAATGTAAGAAGGAAACGGAAGGCAAATCGATATTATGAATATATGTTGCGCTTTCCTCGAAATTTTACATATTACCCCAACGTAAATTAACGCTACACATTGTAATTAATAAAAACGTATACTGTCTATATAAAAATACTAGTGGACGCCCGCGACTTCGTCCGCGTGGAAGTCGGTATCCCGTGGGAGTGAGAAGTTTTCCCAGTAAAAAGTACCCTATGTGTTATTCTGATGTATAACCTATATTGCTGTAAAGTTTTATCCAAATCCGTCCAGTAGTTTTTTCGTGAAAGAGTAACAAACATCCATACATCCATACTTACAAACTTTCGCCTTTATAATATTAATAGGATTTTTATAGTACAACTACAATTGTAACTGTAGTACAACTAAAAAATATGTAAGAAATTCTATGGAATATACTTAATCTTTGCAAAGTTTGTTGCTTTCCTAATAATTAATAAATATTAATATTTTACACATTCATTAATTTTTCTTTATATTTCATACTAAATGTGTCTGCCACTTCATTCGCATGGAAAGTAACTTAAGTTACGAGGGTCAAACTGAAAGTTCTTAGAAAATCAAAAACTGATTACATTAGCCAGTTATTAGTTTTATTATATCTTTTCAAAATATTGTCCATTCACGTCAATACACCGCTGCATGCGATGGAACCACTGGGAAAAGCACTTTGCCCACTCGTCCTTAGGGGTCTCTTCAATGGCATCGCGATACGCAGCCACCGCTTCTTCAGCATTCATAAACCGCTTTCCTTTAAGTTTTTCTTTAATTTTTGGAAATAAATAAAAATCACAAGGCGCGAGGTCGGGGCTATACGGCGGGTGACCCAGTAATTCAACGTTTGATGTCGCCAAATAGTCGATCGTTCGCTTGGCGGTGTGCGACGAGGCGTTGTCGTGGTGAAGGAGGATCCTACTGCGAGGTCGTTTGTCTCGAACTTTTTCCAAGACAAGTGGCAAACAATTGGTAGTGTACCATTCTGCAGAAACTGTTTTTTGATCCTCTAACACAATTGTTGCAAAATGACCTATCCTTCCAAAGAACGAGGCCACCATTTTTTTTCCCGCACTTCGATCTCTCTTCACTTTAGTTGGCAATTCCTCGAAAGGAAACACCCACTGAGCAGATTGTCTTTTGGTTTTAGGATCATAACAGTAAATCCAGCTTTCGTCACCTGTTAGTATGTCGAACACAGCATTTGAGTCACCTCCGTTAAATCTTTCAATCATTTTACGACACCAATCCACACGATGGAGTTTTTGAGCCTCAGTCAAATTATGAGGTATCCACCGGGCGCAAAGCTTCCTGACCGCTAAATGTTCGTGGAGGATTTTGTGCACTTGACTCATACCGATGCCTAAGCTTGTCCGAATCTGTTGATAGGTCACTCTTTTGTCAGTCTCTATCATACGCCGCACAACACAGATGTTATCTTCAGTCGTCGCCGTAGAAGGCCGTCCCTCACGTAAATCATCAGTGAGATTAGTGCGACCACGTTTAAACTCATTAAACCAGTTGTAAACAGTCGCACGAGATGGGGCTTCATCGTGAAAGGCCAATCGTAGTCTATCATAACTTTCTTGTTGACTTAAATGACATCGAAAGTCATAAAAAATCATTGCACGAAAATTTTCTCGTGTTAAATTCATGATGACGTGACACAGACAATTTTCAATTTGCCGCCAAATCGTAAAACAAATGACAAATGAATGAAATATATACTCAGTAATATTGGCAAAGAGTTATATTTTCAAATTTTAGAATTATTTTTTTATTATATTGTTTATAAGTGGCCAGTTCTAAGAACTTTCAGTTTGACCCTCGTACTTACATTAGATATCTGCCAGTGAAAGTTCCGTCAAAATCGGTCCAGCCGTATCAGAGATGTATTTTTTATATAGTTTTAATAGCTTCCCGCCAGCGGCTTCGCTCGCGTGGTGGTGGTTTAGTGAGATAAATAGTTAATTCTGGTTTATGTAGAATTATTCTATTAAGTAATGAAATGTCGGATTTTCCCCTATACGTTACTGGAAATCCTCGCTCGCATACTACTTTTATTAAATAAACAAATTTTAAATAACTCCTACTCGATTTTTATTTTACACTTAAAATTTTAAAAGATCAAATATTAAATAAAGCCACTGCCAGCTCGCATCTTTTCATACGCATGATATTTATCGGATAAATATCAAATAGCGGATATTTTGATTATAAATATTGGATTTTGGCGAACCCTGATTTAATTCCATTAAGAAAAATGTTCTAGTATAAAATTTTTCGAAGTAAACGCATATAACGTCGCAGACTTAAGTCCAGTACCTACTTTGATAAATGAAAACATGTTTATGTTTTCACCGATATTCTTTTTATCGAACACACATCAAGATTAAAATACATCTCGCGAGTGGTTATCGCAAATCATCCAGATAAATTGGTATTTCAATTCAGTTGTGTTAAAGCTTTTTTTTCGACAAGTCGTGTATTATTTCGTGTTTGTTATTATACATATACATATTTCTGGAATAGTTGAAATTTACACAAAATAAGATGTCCTCTGGTAAGTGAGATAAAATATTTGATTTAAATTTCGTGTGTCGTAATTTATGAACGGCCCCTTAAGTAGGTGTAGGTTCATATAATGCTACTTTTTTGTATGTACCATATTTAGCTAAGTTATACGTGTTGGGCTGCTGTTCCTTTTCTTTTATTACGGTTTTCCCGCGACTTCGTCCGCGTAAATCATAGCCTATGTCACTTGTATGATGGAGCATGAACGATATTATTGGTGGATACCCAACGTGAAACAATTTTATGTCGGGTCCCATAGGTTCGGAGTCTATTCAATGTACACAAACAATTATAGATGTTCCTCTTCGATACAATCAAATAATAAAAACTTACATTTATAATATTACATACTATAGATTAGCTTATATTCGGAACTTATTAATGTACAGCTCATGTTACCTCCCTAGACATTTTCTGTGCAATAAAAAATATCATCTGTATTATTTCAGGATATAAATAATAAATATTGTTATGTATAAACTTTAGACGAGTACAAAATTTGATGCGAATCTTATAAAATTACTTTCGATAAATGTTGTATCAATAATATATTTCAGAGTTCATCGTGATCTTACTAATGATTGTCCAATAATCGAAGACTCAAAGGAAATTTATCTATTCGGATTGCTTAGGGCTGTCACACTCATATGAACTTAATGACAGTGAGTGATGTGTTGTGTTGTAGATGCAATTAGATTGACACAATACACGCCCGTTCAACAGCAGGCTAACATAAAACAACTGATTATTCGATTCCCTCTAATGCTTATTCGTTTTCTTGTCCTCCATATCTTCCAATACCGTACTGTCCAGTCCCCGCGCTAGCCCCGCTCTCTCTGCCGTCACGCACACAGACGCGAGCACTTTTAAATACACCTGTTAGTGTTGCTTCTTGCCTTCTTACGTTATATCAGACATTATAATATAATTCTATTTTGGGTAAGTCATTACCCCGGGGTTATTGTAATGATTTTGTATAATAATACAAATACTGGAGAAACTTTGTAATCATGTCGCATGCTTCATATATACATCAGCGCCATTTTTTTTACAAAATCTAAAGCTATCCAAAAAATGTTCCCAAAGTTACTCTCAAGAAACACTATATTTAAACGCCTTAAAAAAAGGAGGTCCTCAGTTTGACCTGTACGTATGTTTGTCCTCGATTATCTCGCGTTTGTCTGAACTGATTTTGATGGGGTTTTCAGAAAAGTATTTGTTACGCTGCCTTCTCGTTTTAGTAATCTTAATGGACGTAATAAAAAGAAGGATGAACCGATTTTAATGCGATTTTCAGCATAGTATTTGTCAGTGTTACCTTTAATATAAAAATATCAATATCACTAAAAAACATGAAATAAAAACTTAAAAAAAAAATTTTGAATCGAATTTAAAATTTCCACCGTCTGTAAATTTATTATTAACCTACAGAAAACCACCGTCCGACTTTAATAGCATTTTCTTGATAAGTCGCTTTTGGGATAAGTATTACTTTTCAATTTTTTAAATTTTAATTGGTTCTATTTTTGTACAGAGCGATTAAACTCTGACCAACGTCGTCTGAGTTAAGCAAAGAGAATGTTTAAGAACTTCTTTTTTTTTGACGAATCAAGAATGTAAAAGTTGCCAGTATAATTATCAACGATTCACTATAAACATCATAACTCACATTTTCTTCCGTAAGTTCGCTTTCACTTGAATAAAATAAACATTAATCGGAGTAAGTAACAGTGCAGTGCATAAAACGTATGAAATTTCTTAGTAAGACAATAATTACCGTATATTAATAAAGCGAAGATTTTATAATTGCACCTAAACAGTACCGACAGTTATACTACGACTATATTTTTTAAACATAAAAGAGTTCAAAATATTCACTTTAATTTAAACAACAATAAAAATAAATTGTGGGAATTGATATTTTATTAAATTAGGGATTGCATTTTAAGATAGTTTTATAATAAAACTTGAATGTTACCCTTACCCTTACCCTTTTACAATTGTTTTTCCAGTTCTTTTCACGCGTAAATTATAGCCTACGCGACTCAAGTATAATGTAGTTTACTATAGGTGAAAAGATTTTCATGATCGGATCAAGTATCTCCGAAGATTACCCCCTACAACAAAGATTATAACTAAGTACCTATTTATAATATCTGTAGAACAACGGTAATGTATACATAAAAAATACTATAAAATTAAATCAACATGCGGATAAATAATGAAACAAAATAACCAACGGTATTATATTAAAGTGTGTAATCATACGAAATGTATATCCAATTAAAAACTACAATATCGTAATAATAAATAATTGTACAAACTTACTTATGCAATTAACGCGTGGTTAAGGTCATGTTGATGGTAACATTAACAGTTCTTATTACGCAAGTGTTTTGATTGAATATTGCTTAACACGCACAACGACTAACCGTGGGAAAAATATCCACTTCAAACGTGAACCTATAGTTAAGTTTTCTTTAAAAAAAAAAAACAAACCCAAAAGATTAAAACAGACTACTTACTTCCTTCTAACAAAAAGTAATAACACAAACGCGTTCGAATTTTGAAACCCGTCAACGACGTAGCCGTAACAAAAACAAAAGCCCGCCTAATTGTTTCGGGAATGCGGGTGAAAAATAAAGCAATACACCTCCTTGGCATTCGAAGGACGGTGACGTCACAGGCCTATACAGGTACCTTTATTGTAGTGGGTCTGAATTGCAATGGTCAGCGTGAGGGATAAAATAGAACTGATGTTTTTTTTTTTTGTAATAGTAGAATTAAATTTTAAAAAAACTTTCCATGATGTATGCGAGAAACATGAACACACATTAAAAAAATACTTACATGTTGAACGTAGAATCTCCTTAAGATTTTCGAGCAATCGCCCGGATTGCGAAAGAACGCGGGTTCGAGCTCCACCTCAGGGTACCTGGGTCTAGTGGGTTTATTAAACATTTTTCATTAAAAATAACCTCTTCGTTTTGAAATCTGTTAAAAATGGCAAAATAAGGTTATGATACAAAGGAAACTATCAGTCAGTTGCACAAACGTCCATTAAAATTGTCATTAGTTTAAAAAGACATTACCCATACAAAATTTGACATTCATTACAGTTTAAATCATCATTAAACCATAATGAACGTTTGTAAAACTGACCATATGAATAATTAATTTAACATTTCTCTAGAGAAAATTGTAATATAATACGGGTAAAATAACCTTGAACTAGACCATGACGAAACAATGAATATTATTATATTTTAATAAACACTTGCAAATTACCGTCTGCGAATAATTATGAATAGAGTTTCAGTATCAAAGGTTATTGTTTTAAACTTGTACAAATAATTTACTGATTACATTCACTTTTGCTTAATTATCAACCTCCATGCTGTGTCAAGTGTCATATACCATTTATTTCTAAGTATACATACTATTAAAATAATTCAACTTCAAATACATATAATTTTTTGGATTTTATATCAATCTTTTGCTGCGATCTCTCTAATACTATTTTTTGGTTAATAGCGATATTTTTAGATGTAAATTCATCTTTATTTAATATATTTGCATTATGTGTCATCAAAATTTTTTCAAAGGCGCGAGATCTATCATTTTTTTTTTCTATGAAGGTGTCTTACTGTTGGCCTCAGATAGCCAGTGTAACCGGGCTAAGGGACGGCGAGATCCTTAGGACCTCAAGCCGAGATGACAATTGTCCTCGAGACTATCTACTAGGAGGGCATCACCCCAAGGGGATGTCTCCGCTCCGTCATATAATCGCCATGAACTCTCGTCGGACGCTTCTACCAATATCGCAATTTATCGTTTAATATTTGTCTAACCGCAAAACTTGTGACTAACTCTAGGTCAAGATGTATTATTTACCTTGAGTCGAAGTGTTTGAAAGTTTGTTAACCAAGCAATATATTGAGTTGATTTACTTAAAATATCTAAAGAGGATGGAATATTGTAGTATAGAGTCTGTATAGCCGCCATTTTATATATTTTCTCAAAATAGCGGCATTCAATTTTTTTATCTAAGTTTGATTTTGGTCATTTGTTTCGGAAAGAGCAAAAGTTCAAATCTTTTTCATTATTTTCATCGTAAACATATTTTTTGAATTATATATTTATTCTGATGTTAAACGACCAATACGAATCAGCGTGACTACAAGTAACCAGCTATGTGGGTCACCCAAAGAATGCCGCCCGGCCGGCCGCTCCCACCTGAGATGAGGCTTCACCGACTATCCAACAAACGCACCGGTTAATCTGAGAATTTTAATATACATCGCTGTATTGTAATACCATAATACAACACGACAGGTTTTATTTAACGAAAACTTGTGGCAAAGGGATACTTTAAATTCATCTACCAACATAATAAAAAATAAACGAAGTCTTAATTTCTAATAAATGGAAGAAGGTGGCCAATATTTAAGATTACAAATTGAATTTAAATAAAGTTTAATATTTCATCTTAATATATGATAGATATACATAGACTATTTATTATTTATGTCCTGCGACACACGGATGACTATTCATAATTAGAACACGCATTACTCTATAGGGTGGGTATGTCATAGAGTTCAGAGTTCAAAGCTGTACGTTAATTTATTACGTATGTTTATTTATTTAATATACGTAATAATAAACGTATTATATGTAATACGTAGGTACGCTGTAATTCAATTGCAAACAGAAAGTATTTAAAATAAAAAAAACTCTTATAGCGATACTTTGTAATAGTTATTTAAGGTACGAGTGAGGAAAGTTAGGTTTTACCTTTTACGCTCAAGTTTTTTACAACACTTTTCAATGCTTTTTGCGAGGAAATAAATCAAATATATAGGTTAATAAAACTAAGTATGTATTAAAGGTAAAAATTATTTGTTAAAATTAAATGTGATATTTGAACATGTTTTCGTGTCATACATTTTTATTTGTAAATATTCGTTCTAGGCTCCTTGAAATACTTTTGCCTCTAAAGTTTAACATATTTTCATCATTTTTTTTTTAATTTCTTTGGTGCTCGGCCAAAAAAACAATTAAAAAAATACTTTTAAGCACGTGTGCAGTAAAGGATTTCAGTACATTTTTATTTAACACGTGTTTCAAGACTCACTTTCGGTGTTTTCAATGGATTAAAAAAATAGCGCTTTATGAGCAACTGCATTGAAAAACATATTTATGTTAATATACAAAAATAAACCAAAAAGATATGATTTGAATAATAGAAAATCGTGACATTCAATTTAGACCCACTGAAGTTATCTATATTGTCAGGAAGAGTAGAACAGTAACAGGTGATAGCAATGGTCTGAATGGGGTTTACACAAAATATTTTACTATTTGGGTGGTTTGCCTGAACATTGATGAAAATACGCTCTGAACTAGCGACAAAGTAACAAGTGCTTGAAAAAATCGTCAGTCTCGTTATATAGCTCAGTGGGTAGAGCACCGTCGACGGACTACAAAAGATCATGGGTTCGAGTACCATCTCAGAGTCACAAAGTGAATTAAAAAAAAATCATTAAAAACATTTTTTTGTGTGAAAATTGTGAAAAAAATATTAAGATATAATAAATAGAAATTTAATTCAAGATTTTGCTGCTCGAATATAAAATAATATTATAGATTTGGCTTTCAGCCTTTCAAAACATAAAGAAAACAAGAGAAAAGATTGGGCTTTGCCCTTGCTTTGCCTCATAAAATAAGCTACTCAAGATTTGGCAGTATGGTTAAGTTTCTTAAGTTCCTTTCCGCTGGTCCCAATGGACGAATCAAACTATTACTAATCAATACAAGACTATCCCACCTTCCCTTCAGGATCTCTTAGCTTGCCCAGAAAACTTTGTACCGATTTATAACGAAATTAGCTCCACTCTTGGAAAAATCTGATTTGACCTTCCCGGATATGTAAAATAATAACCCTGAACAAGAAAAGAAATTGAGATGTTAGTGGCGTTTTCGAGTTATGCACAACACGAAATTTGAATCTCATCGCGGCTTCAGCTTTCCGATGTTTGAAATATGTTAACAGAATCTCACGTCATAAGCGAATCGGTGAAAGTACATCGCCCGAGACGCGTTCAACTGTCTGCGGACACTCCAAGAAAGAGGAAACTGGAACTGCGAAAATCAAAACAATAAAGATTTGTAACTACAATAAAATTATGCGATAATTCTATGACAAAAGGCCTATGTTTCAATTTATTAAATTGCAAAGAGATGTGAAGGCCTATAGGAAATCAATATAGCCATGCTAAAAGCAATTTCTTGCGCTCAATCTTTATAACTGCGATCCGACAATGTATGGATTGTTTACTAAAACGTTTTGTTTACATTCTATAATAGGTTATTTTGCAATAAACAAAACGTATACAAAATTGGTTCTCAAGTAAACATAAATAGGATGATTGTACGTATTTAAAAGTTTATCTGTTTTATGATGTCAAAAATGAAAGAGATGTTTTAGCCATAGAAAAAAATCAAAACAGAAATTATAGCATACATAACTAGTGGCCGCCAGCGACCTCGTCCGCGTTTTCCATTATTTCTTCGCTCCTAATAGTTGCAGCGTGATGTTATATAGACTAAAGCCTTCCTCGATAAATGGTCTTATCAACACAAAAATTATTAATTTTTCAATTCGAACCAGTAGTTCCTGAGATTAGCGCGTTCAAACAAACAAACTCTTCAGATTTATAATATTAGTATAGATAACTAAATATTCTTATAGCATACGTATCTTTCTAAGACTTAGGGGCTCTGCTACATTTTAAAACCGCGTTTCGTAAATACGCGCCGTCGATACGCGTTTGTGGCAATACAAAAGTGATTAAAAAACGCCTTGTGTACAGGGGCTTAGGTTAAATAGCTCTTTTTTTGATTCGCTTCATAAACTCTTGCCGTCACCTTAAGTTATACTTTATTTCTTAATTTTGGAATCATGTTTATTGGTACTGTCAACATACCACATTTACCACAGTTGAATCTTACGTAATTCTTTACACACGGAAAACTGATAAATCATCGCAATGATAACCATATAATTTTAGACGCAGAAAGCAATGATATTGATATGTTTATTTTCTCCCAGTAAAGCTTTATTATACACTAGCTTTCGCCAGCGGCTTCGTCCGCGTGGTCCCTAGGAAAATGTTTAGTGGGATAAAAAGTATCCTATTATCTAAGTCAGCTAATTCCCTATCTTTATACCAAATTTCATCAAAATCCGTTCATTAGTTTCGGCGTGATTGACCGACAAATATCCAAACAATGAAACTTTCACATTTATAATATTAATAGGATATTTTTGTGTTCAAGATATGCAAGAAGTCAAGCGTTATATTATTATAAATAATGTTTTCTCACTATAAAGTATTAAATGTGCAATAAAACAACTGGATACCATGCTTCTCTCATCAGTTGCCAAAACCTCACAGCATAGATAATACATAATACTGACTCACAGTAAAAACTCCTTTCCATATAAGTTCTCGTTAATTGTCAAAACTCTTTTAAGGTCAAGGAACAATAGGCGTACAGCCACATTTGCAATTTCGTAAGTTTATGTTTACACTTTTGAGGCGTCTCCACCTACGAGAACGCTGCAACGTAGCATCCAAAATACGGTTAATAAATATTCAAAAAACGTACAAGGACAAATGACAAGTGCCTATTATTTACTACGTTTTTGTATTTCTAAAGTAGATGAGGAAAATGTTACACAGTTGTGTACTTTATTGTAATATTTTACAAAAGCGGTTTAAAAAAAATTGGAAATAAAATTACCTTCTTAAGGTACGTATGTGATAAATAGACAACTAAAACAAAATTCACAATAACCTTCTAAGCTGTCATAGTTGTGGACAAATTTAATTTGAAGCTCGTTCTTATTCGTTTTAAATAATATTGCTAATGTTCTCTTCATATTAAATTCAATGTTTTTTATATTAAGTTATATAAAAACATTGTATGTTTTTAAAACAGTTAATGTAAGAATAATATTAAGACCTGGATATTTCACTTTAATTCAAAACATAGAACAAATTTTATGCTACTTCAAAATTATAAACAGTTACTGAAACACCTGGAAATACCAATATAGGTGCGTAAAGCAAATACAAACATGGCAAGTCTAACAGCTACTTACTAATTCACGAGAAGGACATAGACAATCTATTAGGCAATCTGGTTACGTTATTCATAATGGTTAAAAATTATCCGTTTATAATCCTAACCTAACACACTTAGATAAAAAATAAGGCATGTACTTATTTACTTACGACAAATTTGTAAACTCACTTAGGAATTCTGTAGACCGACAATAGTTTAGTGATTCGTAAGTAAAATGTTAATTGAAAATTAAAAAAAAAAATTACTGTAACTTGATAAAATGTCAATAATTTATACTTATTTACAAAACAAATCTACATTATTTATTTATTTTTAATTAATTAAAGCTAATGCATTTGTTGTTTGCAGTGTACCTAATACACGATTAAAAAAATATGTAGCGATATTAGGAAAGATGTGTTAACTACCTTCAATGTGCAAAAGTCTATTTTTGATAAAAAATTATTAAATTATTATAATATTTTTGATAATTGAACGTCTGAGCTGCGGTCTTGACTTAAATAATGACAAATTAATAATAACCATTTGAATAAACAACAAAGCTACGAAGTACAATCGATAGACGTCTGAATAATCGTGAATATGTACTTATATTTTATCATATTGCTTATTTATTGGTAATCGCATGTTTGAACAAGCGAAATATTTACAAAATAACAACATGTATTTTGTAAATTTTTCGTTACTGCACAAAACTACACTATTATGTTCAGTTACCCTAATAAAACAACACCTTAAACCACGGTTTGGTTCTGGACAAGTCCAGAAGGAGTGCATTCTCCGTGAATCCAATTCAGATTTCATGTTTATATCTGCAAACGTGTTATTTATTGGTAGCACAATTTCTTACCAACGAGTAATGAAACGAAACGGGGTCTAAAGAAAAAGAAAACGTCAACACATTTTGTAGCGAAAGTACCTACCCAGTTCGTAAAAAATATGTTGTTCTAGAATCTACATGAATGATTCGGCTTATATAATTTTGTAAATATTTCGTCAGTACAAACTCACGGTTAAATCATTTGAGTCAGTATTTACTTATTGTACTCTTCCCTTATAATATTATCTATTTTTAAATAAAGGTAGATGGAAAACAAATATGTTGCTCATTTTTTTCTAGTGAAGATAAGATTGCAGAAATTTAAATTATCAATTATGTTCATAGTTTGTGACTAGCTATTTATCTTTGGCGTTACATTGTTTAAGTTATCTACATTGTTATCAGATAATTAGTAAGACCGTGTTAAAATGTGGGTTTCTATTACACGAATATAAGATTTTGCGTAATCATTAACCTGTGGATGTATTAGGTTTAACAAACAATATAGTCTTTGAATTAATATAGAATTTATTATTATTTTAATGCATTCAGATTTTTTATAGAATTCGTATTTAGAAAGAGAATAAGAAAAAACTCGATGGAATGCGGGCATTATTAATAATGTGCGAGCATTATGAATAATGCCCAACGCGATTAATTTCTTATTTCATCACATTGCACGATCATTATTATATTATTATATTGCTATAAGACAATTGAGCAATTTGATAATAAAGCTAAAGACACGGGACGGGGAAGGAAGAATGCGTGACACACTTTAGGTACCATAAGATACTATTATGACAAATAATGAATCGAATTATTTAAACTTAAGTTTATTTTATGTTTTATAATAATATGTCAAAACGTCTATCAAGCATACAAAAGATATGTTACACACAAAAATATTTTTTGTAATAAAATTTTGTGTAATTTGCCAACCTCACCGTATACGATTGGTGCGCTTTTTATATGAAACTTTAAGTAGCAAAATGTTTTGTAATTTTCACTAAATTGTTTATTGTTTACCAAATGTTGTTTTAATTAAGTCTGTTTTACTAACAGTTAATCTAACATGCTCCTCTTCTCTTCAATTAATAATAATTCTATCAAATAAAATGTTATCATACAAAATATTATTAATTATTAGTTGTCAAAGTGAAACATACGAGACGTCTTAATTCAAGAGTGAGCCCATTATAAATAAAAAATAGCAATAAAAACGAATAATTACGAATTTGTATTACCCTGCCCAAAAGATAATTAATGGACGATATTTATAATGCCCGGTCAATTTCATTATTTAAATAATTATTATCAAATTGCGCTCTCATATTGAGCATTTTTCATAAAGACCAGGCATTATGTATAATGCACATTTTATCACTTGGTCCATAACAGATATATTTTTTTTAGACTTGCATAGTTCCGAATTTCGCCAGGTGCCAAAATATCCTTGCAGCACTGTTTTTCAATTTTGTTAACTGCATTTGCTTGTCATACATCTAATGGACTTTTTTTTAACTCAAGGACTAGAAAACTTATCTTATATAATATGATTATAGTGTAATGAGTATCTTGTATATTGGAAGTGGACGATAAAAAAAAATTTATTGCCCAAAATCAATTGATAAGGCTTCGTTTCGTTGGCTTGGTACAAAATAATCTTTTGGCTGACTCATCGTTGACACAATAAATAACAAACATGTAATATGAAATAAGTAGACAAGACATAAAAACAACTTATACTGTTTGTAACCAATGCTTTGGAAACTTCTCTAAGGTGAAAAGGAAATATGGAGGTAAATAGCTTTTAGTATTTAGCATTTCAAATTCAGGAAGACGAATGAATCTTAAGATGACACTTCAGAGTTCTATATTCAAATTGACTAAAATGAAGTAAAAAATGAAACAATACAATTACCAAGGGTACATCTAAAAAGATCTCAAACGCAACTTCCTAATTTGACACATTTATCAGTACAACCTTGGTTAGAGACAAAAAATTACTTGAATCAATGGGAACGTATTTTTTATTTGAATAAATTCGAACAATGGATATCTTAACACAATTTTTTATAGGTTTAGTAACGAGTTTCTGGTATATTCAAACTGGGCAAAAAGAGTTTGCTTGCAATCAGAACAGAATACTAACTTCGATTTCGTTCTATTGTTCACGGAAAATTTGCATTACTATTAAAATCATGTTTAAAGATGAATTATGATTCTTGGTCTAGTCAAGAATAAAAGAAAATCATAAAAAACATATATTCTGAAATATCAAAAAAGTTATACTGTAATGACCTTCTCAAACAAAGGATTTTTACAATATAATAAAATTACTATAACGGATTCTATAATACTACATCACGATGTAGCAGTATTTACAATAAATCTGCCGTTTTTACAATAAAAAGCACATAGATAGTGTACTCATATACCAGATTATGAATCTCATCTTTAAAAAATTTTGCAAGTAAAAATATAGTTTAAAGCTGTCTGCTGCAAAGAAAATATATAAAGATTCGTAGTCGTAAAGACTTGTGTCAGACTTTTTTTAACTTATAATTCTTGAGTGTGTGGTCTTGCTAATATTTTATCGAGCCACAGATAATGCTAGCGAAACTTTGATTTTAGTATCCTGTGTTTAGTATCGGATTCCGAAACTAAATGTAATCAATATTGTCACAGGTATAAGTACAGCTCACGACAGTACGTTTATCAACAGCGACATTACTCTGTATAATTTAGCAACATTCCACGTACATGCAGAGAGAAAGTGTAGCCGAAACGTGTTACGGCAGCGAGTTGTTTCAATTCCTGTAATTTTGACGTTTTATCTAATACATCAAAAACTGGTATGGAACCGCTAAGATTATATTGATATTTACTTAGTAATATCATAACTTTATTATTTCATTTCTACGAGTATAGGAATAAATACTTGTAGATCTATTCTGATATTCATTCTAAGATCTTTCGCAATAACCTTTAGAAACCGCTTTGTCTTATTACTATTTCTTTAAATAGAAGCAATATCATCGAGGAAGATGTAATAAAAAATGTCTTCTTCTTGTCATTTATTGAAATCTTGGATATCATAATAAGTTAAACAGCAGATTCGATATGTATTTCTATTCGTATGCATTGAATATCTAAATGCATCATAGAATCCACCAACGTCTTGAACAGGACGTTATAAAAACTTGATTTGAATACGTTTCTTAGAAAATTTATAAAGCTGAGGATCTATCATTGTGGAATTAAATATTTCTATTATCATTCTTCTAATATAGCTGTTCTCCGATAACATTGTTACTTTAAAACCTTCTTTTATTTTCAACGTACCGTCACGTTTCGTGCTAAGTAGAAGTAGATATATCAATTTGCTAAAAAACAATTACTTTAGTAAAGATACATTATATAAAATGCCTTTTACAAATACATTTTTTTTTTTCAATAAATTGCAAATTTTTAAATTGCAATAACCTACATTAAATGCACTTAAAGTCTAAAAGGCCTGCAATGAATTAATTAAACCATAAAGGTTTTTATTCAAGGCGTTTGACCAAGTCAAACACAAATTGACTGATAATTTACATGAATCATGTAACCTCTTATTTGATTAAACTTAAGTAGGTATATTTTATACATATGTGTCAATAAACTACGTGTATTGGAGGAATTCCAGTTTTTGCCTCACGATGCGCATTGGCGATCGGTCACGGAATACCACAAGGTCACATTCTCGGTGTTTTGTTTTTTATTATTCGTATTTTATGTTATCGCGAAGGAATTCTTAACGTATTATATTTTAAGGTTCTTTATATCGTGAATGACTTTAATGATAAAATATTGGTTTTATCGATCTCTAAAAAGTATGAATAACATCTTCACATATATGAATTTTATATTAAATATTGCATTTAGTTATATTTGTTGTAGTATATTTGCGTATCGTATCATAAAGGTCACATTATGCTTAGATGGTAAAACAATTTAAGTAAAGTTCAACAGGAAAAGAACCTGGAATTTCTTACGTCATTACAAAGTACGTGTAAGTTAAGGGATTTAGCTGACATACAACACTGATCTATGGATCACTTGGGATTAGGTATCTTTTGAGTTGTACTCAGCCTGAATATTTCAAAGATATAGCCAACGTAATCCTTCGCGTCCGATGACATCACCAACCGCACAATCTCGAAGACGTGACCACGGCGTAATAGCTGACCGCTGTCGTGTTAAATGTGTTTGTTTGCAATAACTACTGCTTAATGCGTTGCATTTTATTTAATATTATGTTTTGTTGATACTACGAGTAAAAATGTATCTTTTCTAAATCAATTCGTTTCTAAATTTCATTTGGGGGAAAGAAAATTAGTTACTATTTTGCTATTTGATGAAGGAATGTACTTTAAAAAATAATTTGAAATTGAAATCGTGTATATTTGGATCTGTGTTATCTCTTCGTTTGAAAAGTACTAAATTGATGTCACTAGTCAGAAAGTTAATTGCTTGAATTTAATTATAAGATAATTCTGGTATAAAGGTAGTTAGGTTGCATATACTAACTATTTTTAACTATAATTCTTCAGTATTATTTTTCTATTTTTTGAACGAGATTTATAGTATTCTTAAATTTAAAAAAAATCGTTGTAATTTACAAAATCGTTTGGATCTATTTCTGTTTCGTTTTTGGAATACATATATACTGTTAGTTTAGTAATAGAGTCATTTAATTCAAGGTTCGCACGTGATCGTGGAAAAGAATCCTACTTTTATCCATTTCCTAATAAGGTGCTATTTCATTCTAATAAATGTTAACTGTGAGAAAATACTTTCGAACGAATGCGCGATCATCAACAGCCTATTTAATGACCTCAATGCTGACGTTGATCTTCCCGTTGATCAAAAAGGTAAAAGTTAACATTGCAGTGTCAATAGGCGGAATAATTTAAATTTTACTAACATTATAAAGAGTTAAAATAATTTTGTTTGTTCGTTTGTAGAGTAATCTTCGGAAATAGGATCAAGCAATTTTTTCACCAACTGGAAGCTATATCAGTGTGACAAGTTTGAAATTTACTCGGACGAAGTCGTGGGAATTAGTATTAAATATTAACAATAATTTGTTTGCCTAGGTGTATTTATTTATTTAATGACACAATTACAGAATAAAGATACAGAGTAAATTTGCACTCTAATAACTGTGCGCAGCTCTATTCTGCAAGTCAATGTCAAGTCACAATATTAGACATAATATCTAATTATAAGTTATTAGATATTATGTCTCATATTAGTTAAAACAATTGTAAAATTTAAAATTATATGCAATTATAAGTAAACATTTCAAATTGATTTCATTCACTTATTATATATATCATTTTATTGAATTTTGTATATTTATAATAAAGTTTGAGCAGCTAATGTATTAAACTAACCCGTTTGAAGTATTCATGTTAATGTTGTTTATATCTATAAAGAGTCGATTCTAGAAACCGTATCGCATTGAAAAGCAATTACGTACCTACCTACGCTTAATTAAGAAAAAAACTATTGAAAACGATTTACCTGTTGACATGGTTTTCTCAAGGACGAACTGTCGAGTGATCAGAATTTAAATAAGACAATCGCCAAATAAATTAGACTCGGTATTGTTTGGAACTGTTTATTTGATTTCTTCAATGTTTTCGTTTGTTATTCAACCGGTCTACGTAATTTGAAGGGTATCTGTTAAATGGGCGTCTGCTTTTGACATTTTTCTGATAAGTTCAAGGCTTTAGACCGGTGCTAAGGTTAAAATATATAAAACCTTGACAATGTTGGCAACAGTTGGTTTAAATGTATGTTTTTAAATTATTTTAAATGTATAGCTGTAAGTAACAGCACCTACAGTAATTTAAGTGGAGGTGTAAAGCCAAAAGATCGTCTCTGTCTATCTAATTATGAATAGCAATGACATACATAGATAAAGTAGGGACATACAAATTATTAATTACTAATATTTCATTACTCTTCGACAGTTACGATTATTGTAAAAGTACTGCATAGCTCCCTCGGCTACAAAGTGACTCAAATATTTATAATAATTTTATTTCACATGGAATAGGATATAATTACAACAACAAATGGAAAATATTGGAAAATTTTAATCCACATTTAATCTGATAACCCTCAGGAACATAATTAAATTTTCTTGTTTTTAATTGCAGCTTATTTAGACATTACTTCTTTACTTTGCGTCAGATTACCACAATATATCAAAATTTTCCAGTTGATTTAAACTCTACTCTCAAAACATTAAGATTTAAAATTAATAAGAGAAGTTTGACAGATTATAGTCTGACGTATCGTTGACAGACAAAACCAGTTGGAAGATTTTATAATACTTTAATGAGTTGGTGGAAACATCCACAAATAACAGTCAGCACGAGTTGACTTGTACAAACAATCGGTCTAATATTTGATAATTACATATATCAAACACTAGACTAAACATTTTTTTAAATACCTATTTTAATTGTTAATTATTGCACTAAATCAACAGTATACCGAATTTATTGAGATACTTTCATAACATTGTGCTATGGAAGGAAAGCTGGTACTTAAAGCACAGAGTTTTCTATCTAAAGTACCAGCAACTACTCCTATAAGTTTTTACTGTTCTATCATTGTGTAAAAAGGTTTTGTGTTTTATTGTGTAAATAAAAAAAATAAAATTATTGTTATATTATATTTTTATTTATCAAAATATAAGTTCTACAAGTATACAATTGCATTAACCCATTTATAATATTTTAATTTTATGCACCAGACCAAGATGATAACGTTAAAAGAAATGAAAGCAGAAAGAATTGAGTGTTGTCATACATAAAAAAAAGATATAATATAAGCTATGCTTTAGATGATTAATTTATTATAACACATACATACATTATGTGACTAAATTGTCATTTTTGGTGTAACGTTTTTAAAGATACATTATGAATACTTTTTCGCACCTGGTTGACCAAATTTTAAGTCCAATATCAGCCTACAAGCTCAGTTAGTAACATAACTTCCGTCACCCTAAATACCAGTTGATAATTAACATTCACGACATTCACTACTCTAAAAGAATGTCAACGGAGTAAAGGTTACGTGTATTTACGTAAAATTTGGAAACAATTTTGTGGGGAAAGTGTTTATTTGGGTTAGCTTTTGTAACTACATGCTTAAAAGAGTGAATTGCTCTGACTAATAATTATGTACGTTATCTAATAGAAATGATAAATATTATTTAGATTTATTAAACAAAGTTTCTTATTTGACATAATGACATTATATTGTAATCTCAGTATGTTATTGTAAAAAGGGAGATCATACCATTAAAAACATATCTGTCTGTTTATTTTTAGTTGAAGAGTTTAAAAATCAAAGATTAAAATTGTAAATAAATTACCTGAAACTACCTAATTCACAGATTAAGCTCTCGGTTTTTGCAATTGATGTAACGAACTAAATCTTAATGTAATAATTTCCAAGACTAAACTCTTTACTTACATTCATAAATTATATTTTGAGATCTGTTTTAATACGATCTAGCGTTCCTTATCACGTTTTTGTTAGAAACAAAATCACTATTGCGTGCCTAATCTGTTACTCAACCATAGACAATTACTTAACGTTCGCGCTATAACGAGTCAGCTGTCAAATCATTCAAGATGGCGGCGGCCGTGAGATATGCCGCCAGCTAAACCGGTTGAATAGATTGTTCAATGAGCACAATAAAGTGTTTCTAAACTTACCCAGTGGTTTGGCGATTGTTAAACTCGATTTTGATATAATGAAAGCTGTTGTTGACACATATCTCAAATAATTTAACTTTGATTGATTGAAGTAATGATCTAAATTTGACGTCAGATATTGCATGTTACTTGACAGCGTTCCTCCGTTTATAAACCAATAATATACTAGTCTTTATTCAATTAAAGTAGAATAGGCAATAAATTTGCAACAAGTTTTTTTTTTTTCACCAGCCTAAGACTTCTCTAATTGAAATATTTTTGAAATCGTAATGATTGAACATTTCCAATAAATATTTAAAGTCCATAATTATGTAACATAATTTTAAAAAGATCAATAATAACATCTTAGTGTAGCAATAATGGATCCTGATTATCTGACATTTTGAGATATTTGAAGTAAATTATGATGTTACCATAAGAAGTTAATATTTGAGTTTTGAACCTAAAAATACAGCATCGAAAATAAACGCTTTCAAAGCATACAGATTTCATTACCTTTTTAAGTAGGTTTATTTAATTGAATCTCTAAAGCCTCCTTCAAAACCCTATATTTTTTTCAATTTATAATTATAAAATAATAACAATTATTATTCTCACTCACTATAAAGTGAGCCATTTCGATAACCCTTTTAGATTCGATGAAAATGTGGTACCTAGGATTTTATTTTTAGCTTTGAATATTATACCAATTTATGGACATAAATAAGAGTTTTATAAAAAAATATATTATATTGCTTAGGTTTTTCCCAATTCCCAGAGTGAATATTGCCACAGATATTGCAGCTTTGCCGTAAGTTTGCCGCTGACTTCATTTTTGCTACCTTAATTAGTTATCGTAAACAAAACAGAGCATAATTATTATCAACCAATATTTTTGCACACATTAATGTGTTTGGTCATAACAAAATAAAATACCGCCGTAATGATACTGGTTTGTCTACCATGAGGACGGGTTTTTACACATTTGATATTTGGACAACAGATTCATAGCGGAGTTAATTAAAGCCTGCTTTCTGAGTCATGTTACGCTTTTGATGTATACCGATTAATTATTATTTTATTTTTCAAGTTAGTTTAATGCCAATTTTTAAACTCCAACAAGACTGTATATATTATATCTATTATTGACATTTCTCCATGAAGATATAATAATAAGTAAAAAAGGTTTGTATCATTTATTAATAATGATACAAACCTTTTTTCTTCGATAATTATATTAGATTCAGTAAATAGTAAGGGCATTGATTTTTTCGTGGATATTATTTAAATATTATGTTTGCAAATATTATATTTTAGTATCTATTTGAATAATTGTTTTTCATATTTTCTTTTTCTTTGTTACAGGTACGTATCACATCCTGACTTCTTCTACATCTTCTAAACACATGTTCCTAGTTTACAAAAATAATAATAAAGCTTGTAATGTACATACAAACTTTAATGAACATGATAAATCAATACCTTGATAAAATTTTCTTAGACTTCATACAATGATTCTGTTGTAACTAAATTTCGAAGAGTTTCGCTGGGATGAATTCTGGGACCAAATTTTTTTACCATGAAAATTGCGAATATAAGTAATAATTATAAACAAGTTCGTTTCTGTGTCAACCTATTCGGTTAACGGACCCGTTATGTAGCTAAACAAATGTGGTCTTCCTACTTTCTCTGAGAAATGTTTGCTTCTATAATTAAATGAAACCTTTCCGAGGCTCAGGGGTAAACGGTAAAACCTAAAAAGGTTATCTCGTTAAAATTATCAGCGGTCAGGTAAACTGCAATGTCAGTCAGCCAGTAGATTTACTACTTACTCATTTACTTGTAGCGAAGCAATAGATGTACTAAAGTATGTGTGTTAGTAACATTGACCCTTCATACAGATACATGATGCGTCTGATTGGATTGCACAAATTTGGTTTTGCCTGTGACTTGTGCCTCTTTTTCATTATTTTCTATAAGACATAAAATGAGCGACGTAAAAAGTTTTTCAAATGAATTTCATTGCCAACAATGAGAAAAATTAAAATCAAGGAATATTTCGACAGTACAAGTCCACATCTTCACGATGAGAGCTCTCAAAACACTTTCATAAGTGGTTTACACAGTCCAATTGCACAAGCTTAACTGCACGAATGACTACTATTTCGTATTTTTGTAGATTTATATCTGTAGACGACAGCTTTTCCAGCTTCTTTAGATAAGTGTTTTTATATTTCCAATTTGAATTTGACTTTTGTCACTTTTAGTTTGCTCTGTGTATCTTGACTGTTTTACGTGTTCTGTGCTTATTTATCCACGTTATGCTGTCGATAACAATATCTACAATATTGGACTGCGCAGGTTAGGCGAAACGTATAACCGGACTCCATGACAGAGTGAAATGCGGCATGGTTAAACTACACCAATGACCATTGCAACCAAGAAGTCTCTATATTCAAAAATTCTTGATTACGACAGGACTGTGTTATAAAAGACCAAATTATTGATTCAATAACTATGGAAAGAAATCAAAGTAGGTATAAATTATGATCATAAGAACAACCGAACGTGCGGAACGTTAACTTCTTATTGGACTGCAATCAGCGAGTACAAAAGGATTGCGGATGAGATTTCAATAAACGAAATAAGCACATATAACTTATTCCAATAATTTACTGAGGGTTCGGACAATCATAAATAAAAACTAAAGTAAAGCCTAGACTTTCTATACTATTCAATTAATATCTTCAAGCCGAAAACTTTGTGGAGTAGATAGTTTGGTCCTTATACATTTCCTCGACTCTCCTAATTTTTTCATAATGTTCCAAATGTTGACTTCTGATATCACCTTCTAACAGTATGCCATCCATTGATCGTGAAGTGTATGTCTTATCCTTCCATGGCTTCTACATCCTTCCACTCTCGCGTTGTATATCGGTTATGTCAATATTTTATCCGGTATTCTCTCCACATGTCCGAATCACCAGCTAGTATGCTATTCTTTAACCGATGCTTCTTTCAGATGATTCAAGCCAAATCTTTTGTTACGAAATATCTTCATTGCGAAAACAATCTGCGATGTCTAGATTTGAAACGTCAAAATTTAGTTTACATATCATATCAGAAGAATTAAAACTACTGTCAATACAAAATAAAGCTAAAATAAAATCATAGAGCTGGTTTTTCTGATAACGATTATGTACTTAGTCAGTTAGCCTGAAATTTCGAGTTATTGCACTTATCGTAAAGACGCCAGAATTTCTGAGATGTTGAATTGAACAGATATATGTGTGCCAGAAATTTTTATGAGGCTTTATTCGCATTGTCAAAGGCAATCGGTGACACGGAAACGCCTTCTCGCAATGCCGTTTTGAGTCAGAACAACCATAAAAAAAGCAGATGGACGATCAATTGTTGAATTGTTTGGAAGATTCGCACGACAATGAAACCAACATTTTTATCAATGTCAATACTATATTTAGTTGTATTGCCAGGAGCCAACTTCAATTAATACTAAGCGCTCACTGGTTTTCTAGCGTCGTTACTTGTTGTTTTTATCGCAGCTGCTAATAACACTTCTATTGAAATGAGGAAGTATTTAAAAAATATTAGTTCCTGAAATCAAACTAGATGTCGCTACAGTACTTTCTTGATTTCTCCATGATAACCCTTCCTGTTTTCTTTCATTTATAAAAGTTAACTCGTTTCCCAAACTCAATAAACAACTCGTATTCTATTTGTACTTTTTCGTATTTGTATTAGTATCTAAGTTCCGAACTTTGCAAATTTCAGTTTTTTTAATATTTTAGTTAAAAGGAACGGAAATTACTATCTTTGGTCAATTCGTTTCCTGCAAAAATTAACTTTTGATCTGTTATGAACTAAGAAAAGTACAAAATTTCAACTGATTATTTACGTTTCATATAGCAAAAGTCCTAGTTTAACAATCGTTAGTAGTTGTTAAAAGTCCTAGTAACGAAAACCTGTTTAAATGACGTTTAAGATGGTTTAAGAACGGTTAGAGACGTACTTAACTTTAAATTCTCAATTCAGAAAGTGTTGGGTAGTGTCAGGATTCAGAAAGTGTTGATTGGTGTCAGGTGTTAGTTGTCACTTGATGAGCGTACGTCACCCTAACGATTCTGAAGCACGGTGACAGAAGGCAAAATGTCATTAATTACTTTAAACTGTCAAAAGATGCGGTCAGTGTTATAACTTTTAGATTATTTAATTTATTTGATATAAAATTTCAAGGTGCATTTTCTTTCGGAGCGAATGATGATTTGAAAGAAAAAAAAAACATTATTCAATCGGTCAAGTTAGCATGTTACAACACTTGTATGACATTGCTCAATAGCTTTAATTTCAAATATCTTTAAATTATCGATATCGTTCTTTCAAAATCCTTAAAAAATTGCAATTGCAAATGGTTGTAGCATAAATTTCGTGAATTTCTTCCAAATGTCACGTTTAAAGGAATTGTAATAGATTTTAAAATTGCGGTTGTGTCAATGGATAGTGAAAATTCACTTTTTATATTTTTGGTTCTAGGTGTTTTAGTTAAACCGTATTATGAAATCCTGGATAAGGACTTTAGCTATCTTGGAATCTGAGCATTGTATGTGATTGAAAACTAGTATTAGAAACAACTTCCTTGGAATCGTTTAAAAAAGGGAAATTATATAAAAAAATAAAAATTCATGTTCTGACCGTTTTTATGCCCTTACATTTTCTTTGTTTGTTCCACCAACACCACCATTCTTCAGCCATAATACTTTTCTACCGCCCATACCTGAAAATTTCCTTGGATAATCAACTGTTACGATTCGTAATTTTGATTTTTCTTGATGTGACCCAGATATCCAAACTTCCTACCCTTTATCGGTGTAACCGAAACGAGAATTAATTTATAATTTGTTAATATAAATGCTGGCATCATACTTTTATGCAATCACATTGTATTAGCCAATAAAATTGCATGTTTAATCACAAAGTTAATTCGCTAACGGCGCAAGCGCAGCGGATGATCGCCCACATGAGTTTGTTGACCTGTCAAATGTCAACTATTGTGTGCTTAAAGTAAGGTTAAGCTTAAGGGGAAGGGTTCACTTAGCCATAAACGAAAATCTATTCTAATATTAAAAAGAGAAAAGATTTCATTGAATGTTTGTTACCATTGAATAAACTTAGAAATTACAAGACCGATTTTTTAAAATTTTTCACCTACTGGAAGCTATACGCTAGTGACATGCTAAAATATACGAAGGCAAAGTTGTGGGATAACAGCTAGTTATTGTTAGCTAAAATATAATATTTTAACTGATATTTAGCTAATCGAAATAACAATAATGGATCGTCCTGAGCGATAAAATATAAAAGAAATTATAATCATAATGTAATAAAAAACACTAGAGATTTGTTTAAATTAGATAATTACTTAATTTGGGTATTATTTTTAATTATGTAATATAGTGAGAGAATAATATATTTAGAGTAAGTAGGCTTTATGTCCTTGTCACTTCCCTGCTGCTTACGTTCGCTAAGATATACGTTATAAAAATAGTGCCATCATAGATAAATCTCTTTTTATTTATGAAATATATGCAAACATCTCAACGAAATTTTTTCTGAAGCAAAATTAAGATTGCCATTATTATCTATTTGCTGAATCCGATAAAAAATTGTTTATTTCATTCTCTCTTTTATATCAATATTTAGTATTTAATTTTCCATAAACGATAATTTATTATATTTGATATAAGAACTCGACTTTTTGTGGACGTGTCTTCTAAATTTAATACAAACATATTCTTAATGCTGTCATAGGCATTCTAATTATGAATTCCACTTTTTAATGACGCCATTTTCCTTTGAAATAGCAAAATCGAAATTTGCATTCAAACACAAGTACTAAAGAACTTACTCTTTATGAATATTAAATAGGAGCTAAAATGTGTGTGTGGTGAAACAAAAATGTACCGGCGTTGTGTCTTATGTGTAAATGAGGACGGCATTTGCAAATATAATTTAGATCTATATTGTATGCAATTTGTATTGAAATATGTCACTGCAATATGGTCATGGAAATTTTAATTAATTTACTGACTCTATTGTCGAGTAACTTGCATGCTGGTTTTAACGTCACCGAGGGTTCTGAGCGCTAAGTCTTAGTTTTTTTGACGTAAACGTTCACTGTCGATCGTGAGCGCGTTAAGATTTTAGTATGAAATCCGGTACAGCACCCCTAGCGGTTACTACTGAGAACTACAAATTCTTAACGCGCTCACTAGTGAACGCGTTAGCGTAAAACTTACACATGCCACGCGGATTTCATTTTCCACCACCAGGTGCAGGATTACCGCGTTACTCGATTGGCTTCGATTAAATTGACATCGACTTGAAACAAATGAACTCAACATTCAAATAATTAGATGTACCGCTACCACTCAAGCACTATAAACAGCGTCCGTTCAATAAGCCGATATCAAATTGATATCATTATCAACCTATTAATCTCTCCACTGCTGGGGCTCGCTATGAATAGACTCGCCATCACGCGGGTCCAGTGTGGATTGGTGGGTGGCGACTGCAGATGCAGCCGGGACTAACAGCTTAACGTGCCGTCCAAAACACGGAGGAGCTTGACATAATAAATATTTAGTCACCCATCCTATGAGCGGCCCTTGTAAAAATCACTTATCAACCTTATCGCAAACCGAGCATGCTAACTACTGCATCGAATTCTCATTTAATTTCAACTAAACCTTAATCTTATAAACATACACGATAGCTTCGGTAGCTCAAATTATACTGCCAAAAAACGGAATACAAGCGACATTTTGCACCGAAATTATATAACTTACGCATCAACTTTGATCTTAGAAATAGTAATTTAGTCTATAGTAATTAAAATAAACAAAGAGTTCGATATATTAATAACACAGCATCACAATAATAATGAATACGGACAATTCATTGACACAAAAATTAATACATTAAATAAAATACTAGCACCATCTGTTGACAAGCAAAAGTAAATAAACTGTAACGTTACCTTAACCGAAGAATTTCTTTAATAATATAAGCTAGAATGCACTTGATACTTTAATAAAAGCCCTATGCGATGAGTAGTATAATGACATAATGAGCTGCTTTTTCTCATTCCCTGGCATGAGAAAGAAATTAAAAACACAGACTAATAGGCGGATATATTACTATCTCATGGTAAATTACTTACAAATGCGATATAAAAGCAAAAATATTTATGTGATAAAACAAATTTGTATTTAGTAATAAGTAGTCTTTCCGTGACTTCATCCACATAAATTATAGCCTATGTCACCCGCATTTGATGTAGCTTCCCTTAGGTGAAAGAATTATCATGATCCAATCAGTGTTTTCAAAGATTATCCCCTAACAACAAACAGATAAGTTCAAATCTTTACCTCTTTATAATATAAGTAGGTACGCTAATTATATGAGTAAAAGGATTATTAATGCTTTTTGGGAAACAACATATTAAACAAACAAAAAAATGACGATTTGTTTATTATTATAACGTAGATAATGCAACTTGAAGTGACTTTCCGCCATTTTTACAATTAACCCTTCAGATTTCATCAGTTTACTTAAAAACTGAATACATACCTAACTAAACCTTCCGCATGGATGACTCCGTTAATTAGGGAAAAGTAAATGATATGAAACTAAGAACTAAGAAGCGTAAGTTTTAAACTTAAACGTGTTCGTAAAAACAAACAGACTGAAAAATACGGGAAGGCTTTGTCTTTAAGTTTCGTAATATGGAGTTCAATTCTTAAAGTTACCAGAAACTCGAGTAGCTGTTGGACTGAAAGAAAAAAAGCAGTTCTTGCTGAGTTTCATGCAATTTATCCTCAGTACAAGGTCTCCTGCCGTTGTTAGTTATGAACGAGTGCTTATAACAGCCTAGACTGAATACATGATAAATGGAATTTGATTTTGAACCTATTCAAAACTACGTCGATGTTTTTATTTCTTTATTAATGAATATCTTGGTCAAATGACTACAAAATTCACCCTGAACAACCCGTTTTACATAGAATTCGTTAACACTATTAATCGAGCCCATTCTATTCGTTCGTATAATCAAATTTCGTATTTTTAAAGTACTTTTTCAAACTTTCCTTCGTGAACAAATAGAATAGGCCCTAAGATGTCTTGTTAATTCGTACGAGCAATAGATGTAAAGCCAAAACGTGGATAAATAATTTTATTTTCGACATCGAAAAATCACTTAAAAAGTTGCCCCTAAAACTCTTCCTTTCTTCTGTTTCTTACTGTTATTATATCCTTGTCATAATGTAAATTGATGGAAATATAAGGCACTCTGTGACCGAAGGTATTTTGCGACACATTTACAATAATCGTGATAGTTTTAAAGTAATTAATCACAACCCTTTAATACCGTGCAATTCGGCATTTTCAGTTTCTATCTATAATAAGATAAACAGGGAGATTCATTTGGGTTTTACATCCACTAAAGAATAACAAACAGTCTTGGTTATCGAAATATGGCGCCGAAATAAAAAAAAAAACGAGCGAAAAAACCACGTTTGTTGCATGGGAGCGCCTTAAATATTTATTTTAATCTATTTTTTAGTAAAGATTTCAACTGTCTAACGACCGGTTCCACGGTTAATGAAATACAACCTGGTAACAGATAGAAAGACATAAGTCTTATCAATAGGGTTCCCGTTTTACCCTTTAGGTTAACTCTAACTAACATCATACAGCCGATACGAAATTGAAATATAGAGCAATGACCAACTATCCATGCATGCTTGCGAATAGATTGCACGCTAACGGATCTTATCTAAGAATCTTTATTGGCGATATTGTGATCCAATAATTATGTTCACACACCACAATAACACGCATCAATTTTGCTTTCGTTAGAGATCGCGACGACATCTAGGTCGTACTTTCACATTGTTTTTGCTGATCTTATGAAACTGCTGTCTATCGATGATATTGAAACGGCTGTTACAGTTTTACTGGGACACATTTTTTTTCTCGTTGTTTTAATTATTTAATTGTTGACTAAAAGCGACTTCCATAGCTGAAAGGTTTACCGGTTTCAAGGTGTCACCATCTCTGAGGTCCCGGGTTCGATTCCCAGTCGGGTCAATGTAGAGAATGAACTTTTATATATTGTGTTATCTATATGTTTGTTATGTGATATAATCTGATCGATGTCGTCTAACATTTATTAATTATTATTTCATTTATTTATTTACTTTAGTAATTTAATGTTTCTCTTTATGATGTTCTGAGTAAAAAAGAAATCTTTATAACTCTCGAGCTAATTTGATATTTTTGAAATATACTTAAAGAATTGATGTTTAATGAATGACTTCATAAATCGCGTTTGTTGTCGCTTCTACTTTTCGTTATATTTCCGTTATGTTATCATTGTAAGATCATAATTTTTTTAAATAATGTTTAGTTTTTGTTATTTTATGGAAAGTGACTTCATGAAATTCGTATTGCTTATAATTGACCTAGATATGACATGGTTTTTGTTATTATATAAATAGCTACTTTTATTAGAGCTGTCAAGTTTGCAAAAGCATCGAAACGAAATATAAAATAATAATAAAAAAATTGTAAGAAAAACAACACTGTGCGCAAAACCTTGATATTTGATATTATATAGGTAGCTACTTTTATTAGAGCTGTCAAGTTCTTCAAAAGCGTCGAAACGAAATATAAAATAATAAAAAAACAAATTGTAAGAATAACAACACTGTGCGAAAAACCTTGATATTGAAAATTATTCCACCTTAAGATTAAATCTAAGATCATGGAAAAAATAATAATTTTCAAAAGAAATTTGAAGAATGGGAGAAATGACTACAAAATATAATAATTGCACATGCTATTATAATAATAGCATCAAATTAAATAGCATTAAAATAAAGCATTACACAAAATAAGGTTTTTTTTTTTATTATTGAATTTAAAAGAGTTTTAAATTGTAATGCACTATTTCTGGCAGTATAAATGAATATGAATTGAAACATTTTGTTTCTAGTCGTAATGTTATATATTAAGTAAAAACGCAACAATAAAAACGAAAACGATATCTATTCATTGTCCAATTAGTCCACGGTAGTTACACTAAAACCTGCAATGAACAAGAAAATCGTCGAGTAATTAGTTACATCCGAAGTTTAGGGTGACTGTGACATTATAATTCCGAGAGACAGTCTCGTAATTACATTGCGATATTTAATTAATTCCGAAACATAGTAATTTCATACAACTTACGTTTAGCTACACTGAGACTTATCAAATAAATATAAATCAATATGGTCCTTAAGTAAAGTCCTTAATCAATATTGTCTTTGAGTATACACGGCTGCACGTCAAGTTACCAAAGTGTGTCAAGTTTCTTTTATAGATTTTGATCTCTACCCTCACAATAATTAGGTTTAAAATCGAATTGGAAATTATGACAGTTTTTTTTTTGTTTAACGTTCAGTTGACTGTATATACTGTATATGTTTTTGTCCAACAATAGTTGAACATTTCAAAACCGTTGCATGAATTCATTGTGGGAATACAGCAACGAAATGCAATCTTGCATTTCATTTCTGTGCACTTCTCAATGTTCAAAAAAACACAAAGAACGTTTTGCTATTTACCAAAATTGTTGCATAATTCTATGGCAGTATTTCAATGAGGAAAACCTCATTTCTACCTGAGATGAGATGAGAATTCGATTGCAGCGTTGGCAATTGAATTATCAATTTGCTGGTATCCGGCTATGTCTTCAATACATAGTGACACTACACGCGTGTAAAGCAAGTGACCTTGTTTTAGCGATCGCACGCAGCAGGCAATTGCCAGCCTCTGTAATGTGAACGTCTAATGATTTCACTGAGGGAAACCTATCACTTAGATAAGATTGGATTGAGGAAGAAATGCACGCTTCTACTTGACGTAAAAACCTTTGTATGTCAGCTATGCGAGTGATTGATTCTTAACAAGATAAAATTATACCAATAATGTATTTATATTAGCGTTGTAAAATAGTAGTAAACATTTTTTTTTTAATATATTTCTACATAGCATTGTGAATGCAAAATTAATGAAATATAATAATTCTCAATCTTTATAACTCTTACTATCTGTCTGTCTGTCTATCTGTATGTCATGCTTTCACCCACTTGCACAAACATCTATTGATTTCATCGACACAAATTTTCAAATTTAGAACATTAATTAGAGCTTAAAGTCGTCACATAATTTGCTGATGTCATTGGACGTTTATGCGACTGGGTAATTCTTGTTCAAACCATTGAACTTATTTTAATGAAATTTGTTACTGAGACAGATTTGATCTTGGGAAGGGACATATGTTACCTTTTATCGCGAAGAAAGCCGTTAAAATAGGTATGAAAGCTTATATAGAAGTTCGTTATGGAAAGGAGCTATACCACGCGCAAAAAGCTAGTACTTCTATATTTCTGCCTGTTATATATTTAAGATCAATTTCCGAAGTAATAAATGTCAGCTTTCCGCATATAAAAGCAGGTAAATTCCGCAGATAAATTTAAAAGGTCAATGTTTTGATTATTTGTATATTTTATGATTCCTTCCTCTTTCAATACTTAAGAAGATACTATTGATTAACTACATTAATCAAGTCCATCTTGCTTTATTAATAACTAGCGGTTTTCCCGCTAATTCGCTTGCGTAAAGTATAGCCTTGTCACCCGCGTATGATATAGCTTCCCGTAGGTAAAAGAATTTTCATTATCGTATCAGTATTTTCTAAAATTACCATTTACCTTTTTATAATATTAGAAATTATTACAATAAAATGTTAAAAGCAAAACTTGATTAAGTAGTATGGCTATCGTTAATGTTGATTAACTAATAAAACTAATTTTACATAAGAACAATATATTTATAAATTTACTAATTCATTTATTGCATTTTTTTTTGTAATGCTATTCCTTACTTCAATGCCTATTCTTTTGATGCGTTACGTCTGCGTTTATAATTTATTGTCATGTAGTAAACTAGAAAAGAAATACCATTTGTCTTTTCGAAGTAATGATTAAAATTACTGAACAGGTTAAAAATATTTTTAAGTTAAGACTGACGCCTCACTTGTACCGCACGTTCGCTTCGCTCGCTCAGTTTACGCAACGAAAAGCTCATAATAAGATTTTACTTTTAAAAAATAAGTCGAAATAATTAATCCTGTTACTTTGTAACTTAAAAAATTACATCATTTTTTGCCTTTTCAAGAAAACACTTACACAAATAAATTATAGGTATAAAGCTTATTTTTAAAAGCAGAGGTCGACAAGTTTATAAGACAGGGGGCCAATTCTACTAAATAAATTTTGTTTAAATCGAATCGAAAACGGAACGAAACCGAACGAAACTACAACTTTTAGTGGTTTTCCTATTCTACTCGGTGTCAAAATGGCGTCAAACGATACAGTTCCGGTTCTATTTTAGTTTAGCTAACTATCGATCAACAGAAACTGTAAACGGTATTCTACTCGCTCAATCGAACATAGAACTATACAGATGTAGTTATGCAAACCGGAACCAACCCACAAATCTGTCAAAATCGAATTATGTGCAGAGAAGCCTAAAAGTGTTGCAATTAAACTCACATGTTGTAAATTCACAAAATTTCTTGATAAATAAATAAAATAAAATATATTCTACAAACAATTATTACTAAAAACAAGAAACCCATTTTTCTCAAAACTGACATCATGTGGCTGGTTTGCATAACTACGTCCATATACTTGAGTCGATCGTCGGCCCTTATTCCACTAAAATTTTGACACTTCGTTGGATCGAACCGCTACTGAAACCTTACTAAATCCGAACGTTTCATCTGTCAAAATTAACGATTTCTAAAAAGTTGCAAATTTCTGCTTTTTGACGATCGATAGTTAGCGTTTAATGATAGATGTGAAACAATTTATATTATTTAAAATTTTAAGAGGTGCAATTAGGTACCCCCAATTGCTGAGTGAAATAAAATACCTTGATCCATCTTCAGAATTGATAATTAAAAACATTTTGCCCTACAAAAGTAACTTCGGCAAACATATTTGTAGTGTTTGTATAGAAGAGGTTTTATTTCGGTACATTGGAACTGCGAAACGTGTTCTTCGGTACCTGAAGGCTATAAAAAATAGGAAACTGACCTATAACAATAGTGGTGATCTAATCGGATTTGCTGATGCCGATCATGGTGGTAATCTGGTGGACAGACGATCCTATACAGGATATGTTTTCCAAATGTGTGGTTCAGCAGTGTCATGGGAATCACGTAAACAGAGAACCGTTGCAACATCAACAACAGAAACTGAGTACATGGCTCTAAGTGAAGCCTGTAAGGAAGCCATCTACATTCGCTCATTACTAAGCGACATCTTTTGCTTTTCGTCACCCATCACCATTAATTGTGACAATCAAAGTGCCATCAAATTAACAAAAAACAACACGCATCACGCCCGCACAAAACATATTGATATTAGACATCATTTTGTTTGTGAGTCTATATCCACTAAACAAGTCAATGTGTCATTCATACCATCAGCTCACCAAACAGCAGACATTCTCACAAAGCCACTGCCTAAGCTGAGATAGTGTCTCAGCTGTATGTGCCTAACTAATTTAGGATTAGTTTAGTGTTATTTGTTTTGTGTTATTAGGTTAATTAGGTTAGGGCATCAGTGTTAAGGTACTTTTGATATTATAGTGTTTTTGTACATACAGTGTGTTTATATAAAGGGTGTACATAAGTGTCCTGATTACGGGGAGGTGTAGATAAAACCTTTTTCTATATTAATCAGACACTGGCATCTTTTCGTATACCTTTTTGAATTAGTATTTTATACACTGTTTATTGTTTTTTATGTCACTCTCTTTTTTACTCTCATCTGACTTTTATGTATTTACAACGTGAAATATATTAAATACTCCAATCCACTGTGACTTTTAATTCCTACATTTTAAGAGTTTGTGAGTGAATTATCAATAAACTGTAAAGAACATAATAAGTTGTGTAAATCCATTGATATGTTTGCTTTATCATTAATTATTTATAAAAATACCTTATATTAAGGTACCAAAAAAAATATTAATCTTTAACTGTCTAGCACTTCAAGCATATAAAATTTTCTAACCAATATTATTTATTTCACAAAGATACTTTCAATGAGCACCCTGACGTCTTAAGTAAATATACAAAATCTGGGTATCAAACACCAGATTCCTCATCTACATCATGAGAACATAGCAATCCATGTGATATAAATTATGTAAAATGAAAACTATGGAGCTAGATAAACAAGTGTGATAGTGCATGCATATGTTTAATAAACTTTTTATGTACACCGTTTCATCTATTTGTTATATACAGACTTTAAAAATAAAATAAATTATATCTTGATTATTAATCTTAAATTATTATTTTTTATTAAAAACTTACATTTTATAGATAAATTAATAGGTTTTCATTCCTCTATCAATTTGAAATGTTAAATTCATATTATGTAGATTCTTAACATAAATAAGGTCCACCTAGTTGAGGCATGTAATGTAAATTAAAATTGAAAAATTATATTTCTGTTAAAACTTTACATAATTATAAACAATCATTGTAAATAGGAACATCGTAAAAATCATTATTAGATTGTAGGGGCTTTTGGCTTTAAGTAAACTTATCTATGATTATAAAAACATGAATTTTTGAATATTTTGTATTTAAAAAAGTAAACTATTTAGTATTTTTACAGGAAAACTTAAAAGTGTGTATTTACAAGCATGTGTGGAATTCCAATAAAAATGGCACTGAAAAAGTCCTTGTTTACAAATTAATTAATTTATCATTATTTTTTCTGATCACTTTTGCATTTGCAATACTATATCGATAATTAGTGCTTGAGGTGGGATTTAAACCCATAAACACTCACAGTCTGGGTGTCTGCTAAAACCAATTTAACTACCAGATAACCAGCAGGTTTTGTGAATTTAAGAATTACTTGCATAACTAGTGAGCATATGCTCATTTATGTTTAGGAAGTTCACCAAAACTATATTAATAATACCATTATAGAGAATAGAATAGAAAATTCTTTATTGTTAACATTACACAAGTTATATAGGTATACAAATTTAAAACAGTTTAACAAAATAATGTAACAATTGGTGGCCTTATCGCTTAAAGTGATTTCTTCCAGGCAATCATGGGATGGAGAGAGAGAGATAACAATTTATGAAGACAGGGGTGTAAATTTTATCAATAACATTAAAAAGAAAATATGATCAAATAATAATCTTAATTAAAAAATTATAATTATGAATATTTTTTTCTGACATAAGTATTACTCACTTTTTTATTTGAAGATTATAATATTATAAAGGATTATTACATAATATCATCATCATGTTTAAAGGATTGTTAAACAGGTAAATATACTGTTTATAAGATTTTATTCTGAATAATTTTTAATTTTAAAAATTACATAAAATTGAGCTTAGCCGCAGCTCAGTTTTATGTAACATTTGAAATAACATGAGGCTTTCTGTAACCATATATTAAGTTGCGTGCAAGATAAATGTTCAGCCTAATTAGTATTACCTACATGAAAAATACATATTCTACTGTTTTTGACACAAAGTTAAAACCAACCACCAATTTTAACCCAAAGAAAACTGTCATACGCTATGATGGGTTACAATTTGGAACAAAAAAAATAAGCCTGTGAATCAGGAGCTCTTGTTCAATTTTGCAGGAATTTATATGTGTAAGTTCTTTTATATCAGTTGAAACTTATACTTAATTTGCTCATAGTCAGCATGGATGACAGCTGCGAGCAGATCTATGCAACTACAAGAATTTAATTTGTATACAACTTAATGTGAAAGATATGTCAAATCATTAATAATTTTCTCTGATCTTACTTATAATATCTAGTCAATAATGACATTTCTCAATGGGTTTCTATAACAAACATGTTTTAAATTTAATCTTGTATAGATTTTCCACAGTATATATTATGTTGCCATGCTTGATTCGGTGTACAGATGTAGGTATAGCCAGATTTCGAAAGATATTGGATTCATTTCATCATCAATAATTCTCTTTTAAATGTCTACTTTGAGTCGACTATCGTTTATCTTCTTCACTATGTTATTGATACGTATGAATATTTATTTTCAATCGAAAACTTCTTCTTTTATTAAGGGCTTTCGCATAATTCTGCCAATTTCACGTGCGTAGCCAATACATTATTTTATAAAATTAATTTTGTAAATAATATTTTCAAGTATAATGTTTCACTTTCTATTACAGTTTAATATTACAAAAAAATACACATATGCGGATTGTTTTAGTAGATATCTCATATTAAATTGTCGAGCGCGGGAAACGTTGAAATTGTTAGGCGTGTTTTTTTTTAGTGGCGTAAAATAATTAAAATTAATTATTAAGTTAGTCCATTAGAAGGGTATTTTTGTGTATTTACATATATATATTTGTGTATATATTAGAATTAGTGCTTAGCTGCAGATATTAGGTAAGTTTTTTTAATTATTTTTATGAGCGAGCCCCCCGACGACCCGGGGGGATTCGTCCCCCCGGCAGGTAGCTATGTTACGGTTTGTTCCGAGTCAGGGATGGATACGGATGCATCTACATCGAATAGATCCACTTTAAAAAGGAGCCGTCGCTCCAATGTATGCAAAACCTGTAACAAAAAAAGAAGGCGGCATCACGGTTCTGAACCGAAACCAACAGATTGTTCTTGCACTGAAATTTCATCTGGTAACAATAATACTTTTCTAGACCTTCCTCCACCACCTAAATCTGTAATACAGGATTCAATCATCCCTCCTTCAGTAGCTAATTCATCAACTCCTATCGGTAGGAAAGCTTATTGCGAGTCAGATGTTTCACCTTTTATATTACATGTACAAAAAATAGTATTATCAGCAGATGACAAGACATCAATACATCCAGTTAAGTTCGGCAATTTTTTAAAAAATAATAAATTTCCAAATATTATCAACGGCAGTGTTAAGAAAATTGGCAGGAATAAAATTTCAATTAGTTTTACTAATTTTAAAGATGCAAACTCTTTTCTTAATGATAAAGCTCTTCAAGTAAATAATTACCGAGCATATATACCAACTTTTAATGTCACCCGAATGGGGTTAGTAAGAGGTGTTCCAGCTGAATGGTCACCTGAAGAGGTCATGGCTAATATTTCAGTACCTTTAGGATGTGGGGCTATAATGAAAGTCAGACGCATGAACTTCAAAACTTTTATTGATGGGAGCCCAACATGGAAACCTTCACAAACTGTAATTATTACTTTTGATGGACAGATACTTCCTAAGAGAGTGTACTTGTGTTATAATGCTTTAAATGTTGACCTATATATATACCCTACGATACAGTGTTATCATTGCTGTCGGTTTGGTCACACAAAGGTACAATGTAGATCTAAGCCCCGTTGTTACAAATGTGGCAAGGAACACACTGGGGAATCTTGTGGTACAGTTGAAGAGGATGCCTGTTGCTGTTTGTGTTCTGGCTTTCATTATGCCACTAGTAAAGTATGTCCAGAATTTATGAGACAAAAACAAATTAAAACTTTCATGGCTCAAAACTGTGTGTCTTATGCCGAGGCTTCCAAAGCTCACCCTCCAGCAGCTAAATCATATGCAGACATAGTAGCTTCTAAGCCTATTCCTCAATCGCCTTTGTATAATAATATTCACACATCTCAAAATAGTAGATCTTCCACTACATCATATAAGAAAACAGTGTTCTTAAACCCTCGTAATATAAATAATTCTCATACCAATATGGGTTACAATAAAGAAGCACATAATGCTATCATAAATGACTTTAGAATCCCTACACCTGCTAATGGATGTGCTATACAAAAGCCTTCTCAAGATCAAGACAATCAATCTCATATTGAGTTAATAACAGCTTTATTTAATGTATTAGCTAAGTATAATTTTATTTCACCGTCCAACGTTGCCTCTTTGTTTGAAAATTTAATGTTAACAATTAATAATGGATCTACGCAATATAATACAGTGGAACACTCAGAGTATTATAAATAAAAGAAGTGAACTTATATATTTGACCAACACATACAAGCCATTTGTTTTTGCTTTGTCAGAGACTTGGCTTAAACCACAAAAAAACTTTTATTTTGCTGGTTACAACATAGTTCGAGATGATAGACTAGGTACAGATGGTGGTGGAACAGCTATACTTATCAGAAATACAATTCCCTTTTTAAGTGTAACCCTTCCACCTCACTCTGATGATATATCAATTGTAGCTATAAGTTTTAATAATTTTTGTTTGGTATCATTGTACATAGCTCACCCTTCACCTTACATTTTAAGTGAACTTGATTTTTTGTTTTCTAATCTGCCCAAGCCATTTATAGTTCTTGGTGATTTTAATTGTCACCATACAGTCTGGGGAAGCTTTCAGTGTAATGCTCTGGGTCGAGAATTGGTAGATATTATTGACTCGCATAATTTATGTTTACTTAACACAGGCAGTCCCACACGTCAAACTGGACCAAATCAAAATCCCAGCGCTGTTGATTTATCTATTTGTTCTCCAAGCCTGGCCTCTGCTCTATCTTGGGAAACTCTTCCTTATACTTATGGTAGTGACCATTATCCAATAATTATTGAATTTCCTTGTAAGCAACAAATAATTCCACAAAAGATATCCCTTAGAAAATATAAATACACTAAAAATAATAAGGTTTGGGATTCCTTTAAAGAAAAGATTGAGGCTAAGCTATGTCTTCTACCCTCTGTTAACAGTGACAATAATCTAATATGTGCTCAATCTTTGGCCCACTTAATAACAGAGATTGCTAATGAAACATTTCCTGTGAAAAATACTTTAGAAAAAATTCCATCTCCTCCATGGTGGGACAGTGAATGCACTCTTGCTGTAAGGAAAAGGAAACAAGCGGAAAAAGAATATAATAAAAACATGTCAGATACTAACTTTGAACATTTTTGTAAACTTAAATTAGAAACTAAAAAATTATTCAAGAAAAAGAAATTTGAAGGTTGGAAAAATTTCTGTTCATCTATTTCACCTAACGTCAATCCAACAATAGTATGGAACAATATAAAGCGTTTTAGATGTGCTTTCAACAAAACTTCTTTTTCAGTTCTTCCCCAATCCTTAGCATATAGCTTCCTTGATAGATTAGCCCCCCCGTGGGTCCCAGAGAATAATAAGACTTTATCGACACAAAGTACGCATTACTTAGAAAGACCATTTACTCTATATGAATTAAAAGGTATAATCAATAATGTCAAAGACTCCTGCCCAGGAGAAGATGGAATTCCTTATTGCTTTTTTTCAAAACTTACTGATAACACACTTTCTTATTATTTAGATGTCATTAACAGTTTTTTGATAACAGGAAACGTTCCAATATCTTGGAAATCCCAGGTGATATTGCCAGTGCTAAAACCTCATAAATCACGAAATGTTGCTAGCAATTATCGCCCCATCGCCCTATCTAATGTTTTGGTTAAATTGGCTGAACATTTAATTAAAAACCGCCTGGAGTGGTTTGTTGAAAACATACAAGTTCTTTCTAAATCGCAATATGGTTTTCGGAAAAGTAAAGGCACCATCGATAATATTAGTATTTTTAATACAGATGTAAGATTAGCATTTACATTTAATGAATCTGTAGTCGCGGCTTTCCTTGATATACAATCTGCATACGATAATGTTTTACTATCGATCTTAAAAACGAAATTGGATACCATTAATGTTCCCTCTCTTCTTTCTAACTTCATTATTAATTTACTAAACGAACGTACAGTGAAACTTATATACAATTATAATAATGATATGACTAGAACAGTTTGGAAAGGCTTGCCACAAGGTTCTGTGTTAAGCCCTTTGCTATACAATATATACACGCATGATTTAGAGTCAATATTTGAAAACCGTATTAAAATTCTTCAGTATGCTGATGATCTTCTAATTTATTCTACCAATCGCGATATAGAAAGAGCAACATCAATTTTAACATTAGCTTTAAATGATCTCAAACAATGGTTAGATCAGAATGGTTTAAGCCTTTCTGCCTCTAAAAGCGCTGTGGTAATATTTTCACGGAAACGTATCATTCCCTCTGTTCAGATAATGTACGATAATGATTCAATTCCAATCTTAAAAAGCTATAAGTATTTAGGAGTTATTTTAGATTCGAAGTTATCAGGCGCTCAACATTGTGAGCATATAGCTAACAAATGTGAACGCCTTTTGAATATCCTTAGATGTTTATCAGGTGTGTGGTGGGGTGCTCATCCGTTTAGCCTTAAGATACTATATAATTCCCTGATTCGTAGTATACTAGATTACGGTACCTTTTTGTTAGAACCCGGTAATAGTATTGCCTTAAGAAAACTTGACAGAATCCAATCCAAAGCACTCAGATTAATAGCAGGAGCTATGAAGTCGAGTCCCATCAATGCATTACAAGTAGAATGCTGTGAGGCGCCTTTACATTTACGTCGTCAGTATTTATCTGACAGATTTGTTTTTCGCTCTATTCAATTATCTAATCATTCGCTCTTCCCCTTGCTTCAATCACTCGAAGAAGAAATTAACTCTTCCAGATATTGGTCTCACAAAAATCTTCCTTGTTTAATAAAAAGTTATAAAAAATATAAAAACCTGCACAATCCCACTCATCGTTCTAACTTGCTGCCACTTTTTGATGTTAACTATCAATCTTTAATATTATGTCCGAATATTATCTTAAAGTCTATTAATAAAGATCCTACAGCCAATTTTAATTTTAAATATACCATAGACTGTGAATTTAAAGACCATCATCATATTTTTACTGATGCTTCAAAAAACAATAAGTCTGGCAATGTAGGCATAGGTGTTTATCATTCACAATACAATGTTGTTCAAAAAATTAAACTTCCACCCGAATCCTCAGTTTTCACAGGTGAATGTTATGGACTTTTAAAGGCCCTGGAATATGTTATTATTATGAAGCTTAAGAAAACAATTGTATTCTGTGACTCAATGAGCGCTCTTCAGGCTGTTGGTAAATTTCCCTTTCGAATGAAAACATATTATCCTGTTATTTCTGAAATAAGAAAATTACTTTATAAGTGTTACGTTAACAACTACTACGTACAATTTATGTGGATCCCAAGTCATTGCGGTATAGGTGGCAATGAGATAGCTGATATATTAGCAAATGAGGCCGTGAACTGTGGTGACATGCATCCATATAAAAATTTTAGCCATGACCTCTTGTCTATAGCCAAGACTGATCTTAATAGTGCCTGGTGTAATATTTGGGAAAATAGCTCAAGTAAAAAAGGTAAATTTTATGCTTCTATTCAACCACACATCTCTGTTAAACCATGGTACCGTACTGCTGATTACGGAAGAAAGGCTATTTCAATAATAATTCGCATGCGACTTGGACATGTTTGCACTCCTGATCATCTCTTTAGACTTGGTATTATTAACAATAACATTTGTGACTGCGGTAAGGGTATTATTGGCGAACTAAATCACATCATTTTTGCTTGTTTAAAGTATGATCGCTCCTTCTTTTTAAATGACCTAATATCAATTAAAATTCCTTTCCCAACTTCCGTATCCTCCTTGCTCGCTACGAATAACCCATCTGTATATAAATCCCTAGCAAAATTTATTATTTTCAACAATATTAAACTGTAATATAATTTATTTCTATCATTCCTTTACCTACCTTATGTTATAATAATATCCTTCATCTTATCCTTATACCCTTCTAATCCTTATTATTCCAAATTCCCGTTAACCTTAAACTTTATCCCTTTCCTGACGTTTCCCTAACTTTACTCAAAAAATAATGTCATTGGCTAAATGCACAAGCCGTGCGAAGCCAGAAAGAAAAAAAAAAAAAAAAAAAAAAAAAATATTAAATTGTCATTTACAATTCAATTTTGTCAATTTCATTCTTCTTTTATTAATGGTATATCTGCGCATTTCACACAATTCTGCCAAAGTCAAGTGAATAAATTAATTTCTACATGTAAAATGAAAAAGTAATGAATGAAAGATTAATTAAAACATTGTCTGTATCATTGTGGTTTGTATTGACAAAAAGTGAATTGGTGTTGCAATATGAAAATCAAACATCGATTGGAAAATAATCGATTAATTCACTATATGTAATAGAACTGCAGTAACATTTATTGAATAAAAAAAACTTTAATATACTTTTAGTTAATTTTGGTGCAATTTTGCATTTTTCCTAAGTTTTACGGACTACTACGGTTGTTGATTCAACAACGCCCAAATAAATAAATATATATATATTATTATTATTATGTAATTTCCAATGCCCGTAATTGGAAATGTTATATGAAAACCTAATGAAGTCCTATAAAGTCACAATATGAACTATCCATGTAGTTTGATGAAGTCCGATGATATTCAATGAAGTTTAATGAATTCTGTTTAAATGGATTGAAGTTACTAAAGTCATATGCAATCATCATTTAACTTAAACATTTAATTGTTAGTACAAACAAATATATAAATTTAATGATTATTTTTGTTGTACATTCTTTTGAAATGGAGTTGTTTAAAGTAAAGTATACACCTCTGGATTAATGCTCGTCCTAGCCTTGGACTGATTGCATACCTCACTTATTACAGTTTGTTAGTGACCGAAAATGACTTTTCTGTTCACGACCTACCTATGTAGGTACCGTTTTATTTTACGGAATCATATTATTCACTTTCATGCTACTTTATCTCACATAATAACATTTATTTTGCGAATTAAAACTCGGTATAAACAATAAAATAAACCAACACCATTCGAATTTTGAAACTTAACTCTTTAAGCTTGACGTTATCTTTAGGCGACGCCAGGATTTATAGTATTTCATCTGACTTTTTTGTTAATTAAAAGACTTAAGTATATCGGATTTATGCTTTAAATATTAAGCATGTTTAAAATTGAGTGCTTAATAAAAGTTAGAATTGGGTATATGACGATTTTCTGAAAACTAATTAATTAAAATAGTTGTTTGATACATTATAAACACACTGTCAATATATTACATGAGAATCTGTTCTATTTTCGATGAACATAATGATAATAATATTAATTATAAATTCGCGTTTTGGGTATTTTCCCTTATAGCTTAACACTTAGGTATGCACTTTCTTAATGTAGCTAATATTCGGGTGTTTCGTCCGTATTTTAAAACGTTCGAATAAGAATATAATAGATTCATTACGTACAGAAATGATAAAAAAATGAAGGAATGAATAATCATTAATCGTCTCCCGTTTAACTAATAATTTCATTTATTTTATTCTGGTAACACTAATGACAGCTGTTTGGTTCGGCTGCGATTTGGCTCCGATTACGTTTCAGTTTAGTAAGCGTTCGTTTGATAATTTACGTTAGCGGAATGCAAATTTACAGCAAAAATCGAAACGTAACCGTTACAGAAACGCTATTGATGATCGATCGTTGTAAATTAGTAGAATTGGCCCCCAGTAGGGCTAAAAGCAAGTACGTTTCTCTTGGCCAAAGATTTTGCCGCTTTATAATATTATACAGGTATATAATGTTATTATTAACTAAAAAGTTATCGATTACTCAATTAAAGATTAGCTCTCCTTTGTAGTATTGTTCGCATGTTGCTAACTTGTTAAAATACTTGTTATATCCACGCCAATTAGATAGATACTTTCTCTTAAAAAATTAATGGACTTTATTTGTCTTGGTTCGTAAAATAAACACTTTCGGTTTCTCTTTACACACTCTTTATAACATTTGCTGACGACAGTTTTGTCAGTCACCTTGGATAAGCGTTTTTAAATAGTTTTTTACGTAGAACTTTAATTAAAGGTTGAGTTATATCTGGCAGTAACTGGGAAACAGGGTTAATTATCCAATTTTAAAATCTATCTCGTTCCATTCGATTTGACATTTGAAAGGTATAGATGAACTTCCAACAATCCTACAATAATTTAAAATATGAAAGCTATTTTGATCTAGTTTTTTTAATGTTATGAATAAAAGATACAGTAAATTTGATGTTAATTGGAACGATCTAAGGCAAGTGTCACACGATAATATTACTTGAAGTTACTAAGTTTTTATTACGTTTCTTAATCATTCAAATCATCATTCATTACCAAAGTGATTCCGAAGGTGCAAGTTAAAGTTAAAAGTTATTCCATAAATCGCTATACCTTTATAAGCGATTGCGATAAATTTTAAAATAAGACATTTGGCAATCGATCGAATAAAATTTCCATTATTTGATTTAGGGTTATGCATACATAAATATGCAATGTCATGTCACTTTATTGTAATGACTGTTTGTACCAAAATAAAGAGAAAAAGGAAAAAAAAAATAACAGCGGTTAGCTACATTTAGCATCAAGCTATTATCGCCTTATATTTTTCGTCGCATAGAACCGTTATTTGCTAGAAATATAACGGGTATGCGATGCTATAGTCAACATGCTATCTTTCTTGCTTTAACCAAGGGCGATTCTTAGCGACAGTAAAGGATTGAGCGATAGAAAAAGAGTGTAACGTGCTGCCAGATGTCACTTCACCCCCGATATCTATGCTCAATCTATGAGTGGCTCTTATCCCCTTCCTGACGATCGATTGTCCTGTAATTTAGTTCTGAAGACAATGTGTTTCAGTATTACTATAAATAAAGCTGCAACCCTGCAAAAAATTGTAGTATACATATTTTCATATTCCCCTCAATATCGTATCGTATCGTAATCGATAATAGTATTTGCTTATACTAAAGTTAAATATACCAAAAAGTTTGTTTTTCCTAAATTTTTACCATAGACATACAGGAAGTCAGGTTGAGCATAATTCAATGTTAGGTTGCATCCTTTTTTTAACAAAAGGTACACATAAATTTTATGTTTGTCTGTTAGCACAATGAGTTACACAAAAGAAATAAGATAAACATCAGTGCAACTAAATAATAGACAAAAAATCAGCCGAATAAGAGTGGAATGGACACAACATACAGGATGACCGAAAATTTATTACATGAGCTCCTCCGCTTCATCTGCAGTCGTTAATATTATCGATTATAAGATTTAAAGACTTTTTACATATCACGTTAATGAGTTTAGTTAACCCTTCTCCGCGTATATTTGAACAATTTTTTGCAGTTTTTTGCAGTCCAAATAATACAACCTTGTTCTAGACAGACGGACAGACAACTTGCTGCTAGTAGGTCCGCAGGTACAGTGGTGTAACTATGCTGGTGGAGGCCCGTGGCAAATATAATAATAAATATCAGGAGTAACGATTCTCCTATAACCGGGGGGGGGGGGGGGGACTTCCAGCAGGAGGCCCGTGCCATTTTGCCAACTTGCACAGGTATATACATATAATATATCTGGACCTGAAAAACATTAGGTCGGATGTGCAGAACCAGCTAAAATCACTTATCGCCATAACGTTGCTACACTCTTTTTTCTCTTTCCGGCAAATTAACTCTTGTATGTTTGTGCCTTTTTACTCATGAGCAACAGTCATGCATAAAGTCGGATCAGACGACTTTTTCAAATATTTTGATTGCATTTAGCTATTTCTGTTTTTATACAGTTATGCCTAAGATTCCCGACATCCGACCTAATGCTTTTCAGGTCCAGATATATATAAGGTCTCTCGGAGTTCCATTAAATACAGAACCCTAAATCGCACCGACGCAATATCTTATTTCACTAAGTATCTCATTATTCACTGCCACTTCAAAAAAAACTTTACGACCCAACATTATAAAAAGCACAAAATATTTATATACATAATATAATATTGGGTCCCAATCCCAATTTCTAATTTATTGTAATAGGATTAAAGAGGTTTTATAACTATTTTTTTGTCCGCAGGCAAACACCTAGTCTTCTCAACAGATCCCGAGTCGGTCAAAGATGAGTTCGCCTTCGACAATCCTGGTTTCAGACAGGATGAACGAACATGGCGGAACGAAGCACCTACATTGCCTCTGGGAGGCAAGCAGCATGCTTTACATGCGCAGTTCACTCAGCCGGAAAAGACTAAAGATGATGAGCACTTACAGGTGAGGATTTGTTTATAACCTATTTTAATTCCATAACACATTCCAAAGAGTTTTAAATGTGGTGGTCCCCGATCGATATGCTATTTTCTTTTTTTTTAATACAATATGGCAGGCACGGCTTGTTTATTTTGCCAAGCCATTTCCTTTTATTAACATGTTAAAGAAGTACTATCTGCAATAGTTCGCCAAGGTAGCTGTAACATCTAATACAATTTGGCTTTTAAATGATTTTGTCAAATAATAATTCATATTTCCTATTTTCCGCCATTTTGAAAAATATTAACTTTGGCTTCAAATATATAGAACCCACTTTGGTTGATTGAATTGTTGAATTGACGTTATACTTGTTTTCGATCTACACGTTTTAAAACCCAACTTCCTCTGTTTTAAATACGATTTTAAATTATTCTTACATAATATTAAACTCTGTGATGGTTATTGTTGGACAACATGCCATAGATTATTAAGTATCTAAGGCTGAATAAATCGGATAAAAAAAAACGGAATTCCGTCCCGACCACTTTATAAATTCTAATCCCTGGTGTCGTAATAAATCTCAAAAACGTATAAACTCGTTAGGGAACTAGATACTTTATTAGGGTTGTCTACTTCGGGATAAGTACTATCAATTACCTACCATACATTTTTAAATATAATAAATTAAAGGACATATTGTACATAAAAACGTGAATAATTATAAGTACTTTCAAACATTTATGAATTAAAAAAAAGATAACTATTTTTGTTGGCGTTAATATAAACGGAAGTGACTAAAAAAGAAACTTTAAAACTGACATCTCTTATTTATTTAGAAATTATAAACTACAAAATAAAAAAATTGCAAAACCTTTTTGTATGGCGATATATATCAGAATCAATAAAAATAATGGAATAAACTAGAAATTCATTGCCCATCCCAATAGACCTCCCGATTATCACTAACATAATGATAGAAACAAATAAAATTGTTTATAATTATTTCAATTTATAATTTGAAACTGCCATACTACAAATATCAATGATAATTTCGCACGTTGAGAATGACAATGTCACTAACCAAAAATGACGTATTTTTTACTTTTGACAACATTTTTCTTTGTTAAGTATAAACTTTAAAATGCAAAGATCCCTGTGAACGTAGCTTGCATAGAAACTGCTAGGTGGCGTAGTGGCGATACGTTGTTTAGAGGGGCGGATTACAATTTCTTAAACTTTAAACGCTCATTACTCAAAATCGCATTTTTTGCATTGTGTCACTATCGTTCTCAACGTGCGATTTGTATTTGTAGAATTTTTATCATAATATTATATTTTAAAAAAAATATCTAGCTAACCTTACCTTATCAGTATAATTAGCATTTGGTGTATTTATTAGTATTTTTACTTGCGCATTTAATATTATTACGGTGAACGAAATAACTTCATTAAAAAATACATGAAAACACACAATAAACTAGAATGAAATTATATTATTTAAATAAAACAAGTAAAAATTGCCAGCCCTGTATTTTAACCAGCTACTTTTATAATAGAAAAGTTCTTATTGTCAACAACATAAAGTCTTTTTTGGCAAGAGAATTTTCTTACGTCGTAAATAAATATTGCCTATCACTCTTTGGACAGTTATTACCCAGCTACTATCGGCTTTAGCCATCGAGATAAACTATATACCTTTAATGGTGATTAAACAACTGAGTGTAACTAAATATTGGTTTACTCAAAATTAAAATTAAGATGGCAAATTAAGGCAGCCCGTAACAATTTACTACTCGTATGAATAAACATGACACCTGATGGTGTATTCTATTTCTCCGAAAACTAAATTTCATCTATTTTAGATCTATATTGACTCCACAGAAATGCATTTATTAATAATTTATGATGCAACAGATATCATGAAACTTTCGTATCAGATCAAATATAATCCCTCAGATCTCACGTTAATTCCCCCGAGTTATATGTAGTTTGGATCCTGACGAACTGCGTTTTCAATAGAGATGATGACTGGGTAAAAAAAAACTGTAGATATTAGATAAGTATTTTTTGCTTCAACAAGAAATGGCTTAGATGATTCTCATTAAACTACATTACTCGTCAATGTACAACTACATTGACGAGTGGAGGCACAACTACATATGTAGAAAATGCATGAAAATGTCGTGACGTCATGTGACATTTCAACTCGATTTATCACTGTAATTAATTTATTGATTACGCGAAAAATAACAAAAAACGTGTTTAATATTCTATACGACGAACAGAAAAACAAAAATTAGCCATCATCCTTATTCTATAACTTGGGTAACGGTAATAAAATTAAAATAAATTTTAGAGGAGTAGTAGATAATACGACAGTAGGAAAGAAATTAACCGTTGTTTTTTTTTTCGTAAATGTTATACTCGAATGAGGAAGTATTAAAAAATAAACTTTAGTACCCGAAATCATACTAGATGTCGCTACGGTACGTTCTTGATTACACCATGACCAGCCTCCCGGTTTTCTTTCACGTTTAAAATTAAATTAAAACTCAGTAAACAACTCATATTCTATTTGTACTTTTTCGTATTTGTATTGAAATGAAATGAAAATATCTTTATTCAAGTAGGCTATTACAAGCACTTTTGAATCGTCCAAAAAACTTTTTTCCCCTACCACTTGTATCCCCTACCACTTATTGATATCTAAGTTTCGAACTTTTCAAAGACCAAATTTTTCCAAATTTCTCTTTGCGATGTTAATTGCGTTCTTGTTAACTCTAAAAATATTATAATATTGAAACATGTTATTAAAATATGTGATATATCCGTATTAACTACTTAAGAATCCAAAGCCAAAAGATTGTCCCTTTTTAATTAATTGGGCTATGTGATGAGATACAGCAGAAAGCAGTTTAAGAATTCTTGAATATCTTTTAAATGTCTTATTGAAAGTTATTGCGATAGAGTTAGCCCACAGTATTTCCTAACCTCCTTCAAACTTTACCTCTTTTTAATATGTCGCTCACTGAATAGTACAGTGGCACAACTCAAAAACCATATTTCGAGAAACGCTCTCCAAAGTTAGGAAAATTTAATATATCATTTTTTTAGCATAACAGTTAAATCGTTTGTATTATATTATTACTGTTAAGTTTTTTATTTTTTCTTTTAATTATCTATGGGATGCCACCACAATGTTGTGGCGTTTTCTCGAAAAAATGGTTTTTGAGTTGTGCCACTGTAATATTCAGTGAGCGATGTAGCTTGCTTATTTTTATTTACAGTTTATTTGGACATTTTTTTTTTACTAAACCTCTTGAAAGCTAATGATTTAAGTAATTCGCTCTAATTCATGTAGTTAAAGACCAAATATATAAATATTAAAGCAGTCTAAATGCTAACTCCTTATTTATTCAACTCCGAATTTTACACAAAACAGAATGTAGTTTTAGGGTAATACAGTGATAAAACCTGAGGCACCAATTACGTTCTTAATTACGCGAGGAAAATTCCAAATATTTGAAGGAACCATAATTTTTTCTATATTGCTTAATATTTAAAACCTTATTACCTCTAAATAAGTTGCATATTGCGTTGTCTTCAATGGTTACTTCTAAACTAACATAATGATATAAGATTAAAAGTAGCATTTTATCATTGTTTGAATTACATGTGTCACCAATTTGGACCGGATGCGTCATTTTCAATGTTAATTATCTAAACAAATATTATTATTAAAATATTAGAAGCCCTTACTATTTGGTTTAAAAATTGTCTGTGAATTTCCGTGAAAATACTTAATTTTAAAAACCATTGTTGTTTGAAGAGTGAACAACTATATTTTCTGAATTTTCGGCTTCGTAGCTTTGGAATAAAGGGTACCAATTATATGAATTCATTTTACACGTAAGTGCAGAAAATACATTTTACGATTACTATATATATATACAGTACCGATTTGCTTACAAATAAATATAATATTATTTATATAAATATTATATAATAAGTATAAAAATGTGTATGATCGTATTTTTTGCACGATATTTATTAATCCTACAAAATACCAGCTTATTGATGTCCCTACTTTTCCTTTACGATGGAATCGTATCAAATAGATTTGGAGAACGGGCCATGACACACCACGCGTGTGGATTGATGGGTAATTATGCTGCAGGGACTAACAAGTAAGCGTGCCTAACGAAGCATAATAAAACACGAGATAATAATTTTCGGTCACCCATCCTATGACCGACCATTGCGAAAATGGTTAAACAACCGTATCATCATCATCAGCCCTTTTACGTCCCCACTGCAGGGGCTCAGGCCTTCCTTATGGATGGTTAATGAAGATGGGCCATGACCCTCCACGCTGGCCCAATGCGGATTGGGTATTAGTGACTGCAAATACAGCCGGGACAGAGGGTATGTCAGGAAAAAAATATTACCAATGTTAGCAGTGTAAAGTCGAGGCACCGCTATATAAATGCGTCATACTGCTTCCACCATTGCTATTGGATCTCAATAAAGAGGCCTTAAGGCCCCACGTCAATTTGTATCGCGGTTTAAGGAATGCAGACCCGAGTATCGTTGCAATACTGTGATCATGCTTATGTAGGAACACCATACTGCCCGATATTAAGTAGACATTAAGTTTTAGTCTTATGTTTTAGTTACATCAAGAAAGTAGGCTTTACGTGAATTTAAAATTAGTTATAATTTTATAACTTATGAGATACCAATCAAGGAGCCGGTTTCTTCTCTACTGGATAAATTGAAATATTTAATTTGCTTCCAAGAACTGGTTTTATTTTAATTTGTTTAATACAATTAAGGCGTAATCTGTTCCAGTTTAATAGGATGATGTCTATATCAATTATATTTCGAAATTGTTCCAGATACATTGACATTGTAACGACTTATTACTTTTAGAAACATTGTTACTCTTTCAGACATTTATAACAGTTAAATCTACACCAGAGAAAAATCTTATCAATCGTTATCTTTAGTTGACAGTCATTAACGCTCATTTTAATAATAGTTTAGACTTACGTCACCGACCATTTTTATCTGTTTGGGAAAGAATTCGACCAGCAGTGGAACATTAGGAAAAGGTAAATTTCATCAAAATCCTTTCAGTAGGTTTTGCGTGAAAGAGTAACAAACTTACGTTCATCCGTCCTCAAAACCTTCATTCAAAATTAATAAGATTATACTGTAATCCCAGTAAGCGTGGAATACCTACACTTAATGTAATGGGACCAGTCGATGAAACTTCTTGCGAATGCTACGGAATGCCACTATGCTAATTGTATCGCCTGTGTTTTCTTGTCAATCGCCCATAAGCACACCAGGATCTGATACGTAATAAGAAAAAATGAGTGTTTAGTTCTACTTGGTATGTATGTCGAGTAATGTAAGGTAATTTAAAGTTACTACATACAAATTTTATAGTCGGACCAAAAATAGAATTATTAAGCTTCGTAAGTGTGCAAATTAAATGTCCCAGGTGAATATTTTTCCCTACTTTTACAAAAATCATTGTCACACTTCATTGGTGTTATAAATTGTAATGACATTCGTAGAAGAGCGGCTAGCGTTTTGGTTCGTTATCTCTGAGGTCTCAAATTCTAATCATGGATGCGTCGATGGTCAAATTAAACTATTTATTGTTTTGGATGTGGTTGTTATGGTACTTTTGTTCTTTATAATTTTCATAAACCTATGATTAGGTACCTAATCAAGCAATTCAGTTTAGATATTTCAACAATGTGTATAATATTGCTTTAATAATATCGAAATTAATCCTATTAATATTATAAATGTGAAAGTTTCTTTGTTTGGATGTTTAGATGTTTGGATGTTTGTCCGTCAATCACGCCGAAATTACTGAACGGATTTTGATGAAATTTGGTATACAGATAGAGTATTAGCTGACTTAGATAATAGGATACTTTTTATCCCTCTAAACATTGCCCTAGGGTCCACGCGGGCGAAGCCGCTGGCGAAAGCTAGTAGATACTATATTCGACTTCTATGAATTAGAAAATAGTTAATATGCCGTTATCTGAATTGGGAAAAGTGCAAAATATCAATTGATTATTCTCAATAACTTGAGATTTTTACGTTTCACATGACAAAAATCCTAGTTTTTTTAAAACTCCTATCAACTAATCATTAAAAAATTGAAATCAAAAGCAAAAACCTGTATATGTGACGTTTAAGGTAAATTAAGTACGGTTTGAAACGTGCTTAACTTTAAATTCTCAATTAAGAAAACGAGTGTTACTGTTTGCTAATAATAAAAATATTTTTTCCATGACTTATCCCAATGATTAATCTGACGGTAGCGAACATTGATGATCAAGAACAAAACGAAGGTTATGTCTAGTTCACACGGATGTAAATGTGGGTGACGTCATTCACTACTCTCTGACATGCTCTTTTGTTTTTTTTTATCTGGTAATTATATCTATAGAACAGACACCTACATTAAAAATAACAAACAATCAATGAACACCGGTAAGCTCATCTAGTAACTACATTGACTTTGATTTGGTTGGAATCGGATTCAATAGGGGTGATGAATAATTTTTGTTTATTTGTCCGTCACGTGTAAAAGACGTATTTTTTATATTTTTCCGTCATTAATAAATAACGGCGATACATTGAGTTGAAATGGCGTATGACGTCACACCTTTGTACATTTTCTTCATAGTCGTGACGTAGTGAGCCCCCACTCCGTAACTTTAATAGTCATAACCTAAGTCATTTCTTGTGAAATTGTGACAAAAAAATGTGTATTTCTTATATCTGACTGATAGACTAATTGTTTTTTTTTCATCTTCCCTATTAAAATGTACTCAACATTCAATACTGTATAGTATGTTAACATGAATGCATTTTGCTTGAATCCAATATTAAAAGAATTTAGGCTAATATATCTAATAACGCGATAGCTTTAGGTTCAGGAGCTTGGGATTTAGATCCATTGTAAGGCAGCCAGGAGATCATAATACTCTCATCTGTTAATCAATTAAATTTAACATTAAAAGTAAGGTTTTTTTATTCTTCATCCAACAGGTCGTTTTTTCAAAAGTATGCCACATCCATGATTGAGCAAGCAGAAAAATGGATGTATCATGTGCATCTTTTTAGTGTAATCCTTCTACTTAGTGTAATCCTTCTACATTCAGCATATTAAATACTTAGTAACGTGATAGCTCTTTAGGTTCGGGCGCTTGGGATTTAGTCCATTATGAGGCAGCCAAGAGATCATAATATACTCATCTATTATTCAATTAAATTAAAAGTATTTTATTCTCTATCCAACAGGTTACCTTTTCAAAAGTATAGCACATCCATGTACTTTTTTTTTAAATATAATCCTTCTAAATTCAGCATATGCAAATTACAAAAAATCCTAAGAAAAATCACCGCAAAAAATAATATCCATAAAATAAATGGAATAAATCAAGAGTTACTTGTAAACTAGACATAAAAGTTATAGTTACATGCTGCAAACACAAACCACGAGTAATATTCAATTGTAAAGTCGTTTGTGGCGAAGTGGCTATTATTTCAAGGATAACTGCACTGTTGGTGTATTTATCACCTTACAATTACTTGCAGATGACTTGTGGTATGAAGTCGTTTGTTAGTGTGCTATAATTTAATGTTTCTATTGCCTCATCAACTGCATTGAAAAATTTTAAGAGGAAAAGATAGTTAAAATTATTTGTGATATTACTTTTCCTAATTCACGGGTCCTGTAAGACAGATATCTTTTATAATACGTATTGTTTCAGTCCCCATTGCTGCAGCACAAGCCGTCTGTAAAAATAAATTTGAATCGAATAGGGATATCCATGATCAAGACAGAAAGACCTCTTTTCTATGTTCTGTGTCTATGACTCGCCACGCGGGCTCAGTGCGTATTGGTTAACGGCAAATGCAGCATAACAATGACTGGATATTCCTTCTGAGGTGTTCGAGATATTAAATTTGCTCGAGATATTAAAATCCCATTACCGGCCTTGCAAAACTTCCGGATCACCGACAACGCGCTAACTACCACCCTAGAGAGCTCCTCGATATAATATAAAATTATCTTTAATACATGATTGTTAGAGACTAGTTATCTATCTTTATTTCATAATGGATTCTTTACAGAATACGTACGTATTTCGCCTTCTCAAGTACTTGTTAGTTTCCCTGCAATATTAAGGCAATAAGGCAATTATACCTACAGGTAAAAAAAATGAAAATTAAAAGAGTTGCAAAATGCTTTCGCAATTAAAAATATGTATTTATTTGTCGACAGCGTGCAAGGGTTCGTCGAGTGAAGCTGTGGGCTCGTGACTTCACTGGTCTGGGTTTACGGTGTGGAGGCGGCGCCAGGGAGGGAGTGCACGTACACTCAGTTCTGAGGAGTGGACCAGCTGCCGCTGCCAAATTACAACCAGGTATCGTTATACGTTATACTTATGAAAAAGGCGTAGCTCGGTAGCATAAATGGTGGATAAGCGCCGCGACCCGCAATCATTGTTGTTAAGCAAAATTCGATTCGGGTCGATCACGGAATGGCTGAGAAAAAAAATATTATCTTGAGCTTCGGAAGGCACGTTAAGCTGTTGGTCCGATCTGCTTTTGCAGTTGTTATTACTAGCCAGCGTAAAGGATTGCCTTAACCGGATGGTTAAGGCAATCCTTACGCTTTATGGATATAAAGAAGGACGGAGGCCTTATAGTGGGGACGTAAAGGGCTGATGATGATAATGGTGATACAAAACGAGTTGAGTATACCCATTTACCCACCTCCAATGCACCCTCACTCTGTGGAAAAGGGTAGAACCGACGGGAACGCTCAAAAAGTAAAGGGTAACTTCATACCTTCGACTGTGTCGAAGGGTATTAATCATCATTAGCATAATCCCCCACTACTGGAGTGCAGGCCGTAGAACGACTGCAAATTCACTCAGAAACAAAGCTGTAATACTCTTAACTAAGACATTGAATAAATGTTTAAGAACCAAACGTCATAAAACTGGTATAATGTTGCGCGCTACGATAATTCGAATGCAAATACAAGAAGACATAACAGTATATTTTTTCAATTGAGCAATTTCTTAATACGAGTACTTTAAACAGGTTCAACTCTTGAATTTTCCTTTCTAACCTACCCCATCATATTCTACCTTTTTCATTCCTATATTTTATGGCCTTTCTCAAACCATATCCAATTATGTGATCCAATTGCATCCTCGAAGAAAGTTTGCTACATCAACTCTTATAATATTTGTTACTCTGAGCATTAGTAGAATGGCTTAAAATTATCTTTAAATTCCTGTATGAATCAACTTAATTAATATGAAGCTCTAATTTTCTGATTTAATTTCCAGGTGACAAAATCAAGAGTATAAAGATAGAGTTCACCGGTATCCCGTTGGAAGATGCGGTGGGGATAATCTCCCTGGCCTCTCCCTACCCAGTGGAACTGGAGGTATTGGAAGGAGGGCGAGCGAGTGGAGCAGGGATGGCAGTCATTCATCCCTTATTGAGGAGGGCTGGTTCTACTGGAGATGTTAGCACGGTAAGACTGGTTTTTGATTTAAATCTTATGTTGTTCGTGAGTGTGAACGATTTTCAGTGACAATAATGTTTTACGTATGCATATGTTCGTACCTATGTATTTTGGAAATAAAAATATACCAAATCTATAGATATTAATAATATTTTGATTGGCTATAGTTATAATTATTCTCATTTCTATTATATTCTACGTATTTTTTTATTCTTCGACTTTCGAAATACCCTTTCGATAGATAAAAGCTTAAAATCAATTGGTGAAATAATGATTTTGAATCTTGTGGTGTACTAAATATAAAAGGTACTATACGTTCTAAGTATTTAAAAAAAACTCATCTGCAATGTGAATGAGCATTACCTAACACATTCCACCAGCCTTATAAATGATATTAAATATAATATTATATACCTTTAAACTTATTTTACATTCTATCCTCCTATTGTTTGTAACGTTGACCGACCAGTGTCGAAAGAGACGTTATCTCGAAAGATTTCTAATAAAATCAGGTTCAAATTACGATGGATATTTTACAATGGCTAAATCGTCACCTTAAAAAGTATAAACATTCAAAGTTAAAGAAAAATGAACACTAACCAGTTAAAAATTAAAACGTTCTTCAGTCAATGTTTTCGTTCTGACACAATGTTATTGGACAGACGATAATTGTTTGGCATACAATAATGCCGCATAGTCATGGAATGTATATGTCTCTATTGTCTCATAATGAAATACAAAGAAGGTTGTAAGCGCATAATTGCTTGACGCATCAATGCTTGGAGTGTACATATAGATTTATGTAATAGATCTTATGTTATACCACATATGTACACGAATATACAAAATATTATAATATTACTAACAACATTTTCAATCTGACCTATCAACATTTTAAATTCAATTAAAGAGAGTGGCTAAGTCTATATGTCTCATTGTCGGAAAGGACGTTTTAACGAAATATGTCAATTTTCCAGTATGAAGCGTAATATTAAATTAATATCTTTGATTGAGTAATTATGATATAGCTCTTAATACTAAACACACTCAAAATATAATGTCTAATACTTGGTTACGCAATATAAATAATTTGAAAAAAATATTGATTATACACACACCACGAAATACGAGTAACTTAAAAGTTTATTAATAATACTTTTATGATTTCAGCTCGAGAAAGAAGCCAAACTACTACATCCACCGCGATCGCCAAACATATCACACTCAAATAATTCGACTTTGGAGACGAAATGTAAAGGAGGTATTAAGAAAATCATCACTGACAAAATAATCACTAATACGACTTTAGAAAGGGCTAAGAAGGAAAAGAAGGACGTACTAAACACTACGCTAGAGCGAGAAAACGAAAAGAACAGTAAACTTGCAAATAAGACCAGACATTCAGAAGTTCCTGCTGTTTTAAATAAACCAGAAAGAAACAAAACTCGCCATTCTACAGGAAACGATGTTCAGATGGCAAAATCAGAAAATGGTGTGACCCAAATAGAACACGCTGAAGTTCAGAAAAAAGATTACGATCCAAAGAGAGGCATGAAATTTGGAATACGAGTGTTGCCACCGAATGTCCCAGATGATGGAGTACTGAAGCAAAAGAGCGTTGAAAATGGCGTTGTAGTAGTTGAAAACAAATCTGTAGATGAAATAGATAAGCCTGAACCAGCGAGACCAGCTCCGACAACTCAAATTACACATGAAAATGAAACAGAACCTAAGAAACCCGTTGTTGCTAAGAGAAGAGAGAAAATGGCACCTCCTATTCCTAATGCTCGAGTTAAGCCAGCTGAACCTGACATCAACACCAGCCAACAAGATGTTTCTAAAACATCGGACACTTCAGCTTCTTTTATCAGAAATGATTTAAACTCTAGTGGTATTAAAAGAGATGAGAACGGCATACCTCAAGAGTTACCTCAACATATGTTTGAAGCAGCAAAAGCCGCTAGGACTAATAGAAAAAGTTCGGCGGAACTGATAAGCGACCAACCAAAATTAGTGGAACATAAAAAGGATGAAGCCCCAAAACCACCTAAAAAAGCTAAAGGTAAAGCACCGTCACCTCCAGATGTTGAGAAAAACAAAACAGACGATAGTATTATAGAACAAATGAGAAATATGAACGATTTCCTTAAAAGTGAAAAACAACATTCCAGCTTACTTCATGATACATCTTTTACAAGCCCTAATCAATCAACCATATCTTACAATACTTCAACACCAAAAGTAAGCAAAACCAAATCACGAATGGATGAAACTCTCAGTTTTAGTCAAGACGACATTGATGATATTGTTTCTAAACCATTTAAGCGGGAAAGTGACTCTCTTAATAATTACTTTGAAGATTCCAAGTCTAATCTTTCGTCGTCTCATGACGTTCATTCAGTTGTATCTCTAAATAACAGTGATAAAGGATCCACAACTATTGAGTTAAATAATAGTGATATAACGATTCACAGTTCACCAATAAATGATACAGTTAACTCAGTATCAGATGACACATCTATTCTAGATGAAAATGAACGCAAAGCAGCATCTCTTGGCGATCTCTCAAGGTTTGAATTGAGAACGAAAACTAATAAACCATCCACTGGTACATTAGAAAGGGCTCAAAGCTTAGATATATCTGCAGATGATGCAGAAATACAAGAAAGCACTCTTTCTCCGAAGAAAAGAAAAGCCATGTCTGTTGTTGAAACTACATTTTTTGATTCCACTAATGAAGATTCTTTGCCAGACATGATCGATTCCGATAAGGGCGTAGTGATAAAGCACAAAGAACCAAGATTAAGTTTGAACATTGGTAAAACTTCAGCAATCGAAGGTTTAAGTACGTTCCAAAGAAATCGCTTGAAGAAAGCTTCTGAATTTGGTAACTTAGAAGACGCTATTGTTAAAGGCTCAAGTAGCTCCGTTGATTCTGATAAAATAGATGAACAACAAATAGCTAGTAAGAAAGCACAAGGCAGAGAGTTTGAGTTATATAAAGAAACTGAAGCTCATGAGACTTCAGATCACTTAGCCAGAAGAATAATGGATGAAAATATGAAAGTCCATCTGAAACTTGTCTCTGAGTTTGCAAAATCGACATCCGATGGTAGTAATATGAGTTCTCTAGATAGCACACATGAAATTCAACCTACTTCCAACAAAATAGAAGAAACTACACCCATGAAGTTTGAAGATAAATTAACAATGGCATATGACACGAATATTCCAGATGATTTAAAAGTATCTAGAAATACTTATGTAAACAGCTTAGAACGGCCCAAATCCGATATGATGAAAAAGCTTTTAGCCAAAAATCCGATATTAAATTTACACATTGACCAAAGTACACAAAAGAGTGAACCTACCACTAGTACGGAGAATACAACCCAAATGACTGATGCCTTTAAATCTGCCATGCATCAACCAGATATTGTGAACTTTGACCTTAAAACTTCTGAACCAAATGAAAGAGACTATGATGACTTCATAAGTAACGTCAATGTAGGTTCGAATAATAATACGTTAAAATATACGAAACCAACTTTTGAAACATTTAGTTCTACTTCAACAGAATGGTCAGAACCTAAAGATGTCCATAGCAATAACGTCGTTACGATAACTACAAGTGAAAAAAGTCAACCTATAGACTTGCATACTAGTAAATCTTACACAAAATCTATTGAAATTAATGAACCTTCGATGAAAATTGTTCCGGATGTAATAGAAGGTATTAAAACTAAACATCATAAAGAAAATAGAACTTTGTATATGGAACCTACTAATATGTCTATAACTATGACACAAGAACCCATACAAAAAACAGTCACAGTGAACGTGGCTGAAGATGAATTTGGCAATAAAGTTATTACTCAAAATATTGAAAAGGTTTCTACTAAATATATAACAACTAAAACAGAGGCCCCATTACAGGTTGAACAAGTAAGCTTTGGTGTTATGAAAAGACCCGGAGATATTGACCAACTTAATTTAGAAGATGGAAATGATAAGGATATTGACAAAAAGATTATAGATGAAATCAAGAGACAAAACCCTAATATGCATTTTACTTCAGATGAACCTTCTTATACAAGAACTGAGACAATTATACTTAGTACAACTGATATGAATGAAACAAAAGCGAGAGAATTAATGGACAAATTAAGGAGTGATCCCGATTTTATGTCACAGAAATCATCAGAAGAACTAACTAAGTTGGGAATTAGAGTAGTGCAAGACTTTGAAGACGTACAATCTCCGAATTCTATGGAAGTTACAAAAACTAGATATTCTATTAATCCTTCGATAACATCAAATCAACAATGTCAAATAGAAGATGTTGATGATCCTGAGAAGCAAAAAAGTCATATAACAGAGATCCAAGTTGTGACACCGCGCACTGAAAAGCAAATTAAAGAAAAAGAATCGCAAGACAAAATCCATAGTAGGCAGAGAATAGTTCCGCACGAGGAGCCACCATTATCTTGTGAGTTGGATGTTGACATGCTAAATGATTTTATTTCGAACGAACGCCGACACTCGGCCAGACAGCAAGCCGAGGTGAAGAAAACGAATCAAAATGAACCAAAGAAAAGGCATTCAGACTTCGATTTGCCAAGAAACAGCCACATAAAATTCCGAACAGCCACATACGAATCTCCGAAGGGTACAATAGTGACAAGCACAGATTTAGAAAACAGAAGATTGTCACAGTTAGATCAACAACTTCGGGCTGCAAATGATGGGACACCTGGACAAAAACCGGCAATTTCAGCGAAACCTAGCAACATTCCGATAAAAGCGTTGGAAAAACAGAAACCAGTTGGAGTATCGTCGAAGATACCGGTTTTTATGAGCCAGAAATCGGCTAGTCAGGAAAATTTAACAGACAAAACATTCTCGTTACCTAGATCACCACCTCCAAGTTTGAGCAGTAGTTCTGGAAATATTTCCGTGACCTCAATAAAGAGTAGTTCTAGAAGCCCCAGTGGAGGTAAACTGTAAAAATCTATTTTAATAACGTTCAATATCAATATTGTATTTTTTAAATTGTACTTAGATTACGAGATGTTATATTAAAATTATTGTTAAATACTGAGGTGCAAATATTTTCCACAAACGCATACTTACTATTTGATGAATTATTAGTTTATTAGTTTGTATTTCCTGTTAAAAATTTGATGAAAATGATATTTTAACTAATGTGCCTTTTTATATGATAAAATATTTACTTATAATTAAATATGTTGTGAAGTTTGTTTATAATATGTTACGTTGGGTTGTGAATGTATAATATAAAGTAATGATAGTCTTACACTGTCACAAGTTATTTAATCTTAATTTTCAATATTATTATTATATCATTTTCCAATACCTTATGAATGAGATTATATAATGAAATGAAAATAGTAAACATTTTGACATTCCGTCCTACGAGTATTACCAATTTACAATTTATTATGTATGGTAGTAATTAAGATTTATTTTTGGTATGAACAGATACTATTTCTGAGCCATCGTAGAATGTTAGGTTGAATAGTATAAGTGCTTATATTTATTAACTTTTTACAAAAGTTGTTGTGTAAACAAACATTAACAAGTTATTATCACAATTTAATATACAAAAAATGTATTTTAACGATGTATTATAAATTTAAAATAAAGAGGTATACACTTTAAAGATTTCATTGTTTTATTTAAAAATATGAAATATGATAATCTTATAATTCGATTACGATATAAGAGTTATATTTAAAACAATATAACTAACTAAAGTGATCTAATCAGCAGAATAATAACTGTAGCCCAGTTCCTGGGTATTATTTGCTATTTTAAATGATATTTCTCTGCATATTATCGTATTGGTAGTGGTTACAAAGTTAAAGTATTTGCTAACATTATATATAAGATATTGAAATTACTCTATTCAGTTAATAAACTGAATTTATAAAATTTTAGGAACGCGTTTACGACATAATAATTAACAACCATAATATAATACTATTGGTAACTAGTATTATATTATAGTTGTTAGTTAAAACATATAACAGAAATAATATAGGTCCTAATATGCTCCCCTGTGGCACATAGAATTTTGAACCTCCTGTGAAAATGTATTTATTGGCAGTCGGCTAGATCAGCATAATCTTGCACGTAATATGAAAATAACTTGATGTGAAACTTTCAAAATATAATAGTCTACAGATATATCAATTGACATCTGCATGGTAACACCTAAAAAGAATTCTATTCAAACCTATTTAGTGGAGCAACGCTTTTTACATGAATTCTTAAATTTTTTTCTTTGGTCCTTTTGACAACCATATTGATTACATATTTTTTTATATATCTTCCTGCAGGTTTTATTACAAAATTTACGCATTTTAAGCTTACATATACTCGCATTGGTTCTCAGAGGCGTTCCTTGTAAATCTTCATACTGGTAGCCGTAATTTTGATCCTTGTTATACGCATCCTCCTTATTCTTTTTTTCTTCCTGCTTTTGCTTCTTAAATCCTTGTGCTTTCTCTTCTTCCTCTGTTTGCTATTCATTTGATAAATCAATTAGGTCATAAGATTCGATTTCTGTGTCATCATATATATTTGAATTTGCATGGAATTCAACATCTAATGCCGCTGTAGATAAGGCAATATTAAAATTCTCTCTCTGGAAATGAATGTAATTATTTTTTGTGTGTTAATTGACGACACATGTGATTTGCACACTGCTTTCATATAAGGTCTGGTCAGCAAACAATGAGAATTCCGTATGTTGACCTTTATGCTTACTAATAGATATTATACCTATTTTTGGTTGACCCAATATGACAAAATTAGTTAGATACATCTTTGTGAGCGTGATAGAATTTTTTGCGCACAAGTGAAAGTGATATGTAATGCAGGGTCATTGTACGAAATTCTCTCGACTCGGCGACCAGACTATAGCGCTCAGCAGTCATTTTCAATACCAATAAAGTTTACCAATAAACTAGAAAATATTCTTAATGAAAAATGCTAAGAAAATCCACGTTGATCCCGGCACTTTGAGATGGGGTTCGGACCCACGATCTTTCGAATATAGAGCAGTGACTTTTTAGGTTATTACGAAACATTTGCTAACTTATTTAGCTTCTGATCTCTGGCTATACTATAGTGTTTTGAATATCTTTACCACGAGGATTTTCCTTCCCCATATTCCTAACTTTAGACACTTTCGCCACAACAATATCATTTCAACTCATTCACAACTCAAACTTATCTATACCACGCTGGATGAGGATTACGACACCCATACCCTTGTGTCGGGCCCTTCTCATATGGTCGAAAATGGCTCTAATATACCAGAGTCTTCCTCCCAGACAGTCCAGACCGAACAATGCAGGAGTGTCCGCTACCCACCCTGATCTTATTGCGCTTGATCTGCCAATTGAGGAGGAAACAACTCTATAAATTTGGTATTCGGATAAGCTTATTATTTTGAACTCCTCACTTCGTAAGGCATTTTAAGGCATTGATCCTGGCTACATTTGCGGATGATGATGATGATTTCATTATAAGTAAAGCGAAGTAATATGCCTCAGCAGTTGAAGAGGGAATGCTAGAGACTGATTATAATGGTGATAATTTACTTACACGAAAAGCAATAAGCATAGCCATTGTAATAAATGGTATGATAGCCATATTAAACAGTAGCTAGTAGAACTACAAATGGTGTTTTATTTACTTGAGGTGTATATTTTATTGTCAATAAAATATAATCAATTAATCACTATGATGGTCATAGTGATTAATTATTATTGATTAAAACGATTTTTTTTTCACGACTGCATAAAAAAAGGAGTGTATTGTGTTTAGGGTTAACTTTTAAAAGATTCAACGGATATGAATGTATAAGATAATAATAGAAACATACATCATCCTAATAACACTAACCATTTATATTTATATATATTTTTTAATATTTGTATAAAATAAAGGTTTATTTTATAAGAAATACTACAGAGCCCATGACATTACAGTGTTTATTTTGTAAGTAACAATTTTTTAAATATCACATTCTAGTCATATTTTTACATTGTAGATTCCTACAAACCTATATGGTCAGGATTACAATAATATCCAACTATTTAATTATATCAAGTTCAAGTATATTTCAAAAAATTTAAAATATTAACTGGTCACTAAAAGAATTAAAATGAAAATAAATAATGTAAAAATTAAAAACACGACTTCGAGAACTTAAACTAAAATAAATTTAATACGATTTGACGAGAAAAAAATCTCGAGAAAAAAAAAAGTCGAAGGAACGTACTGTGGAACATTTGCAATCTAAAGGGTTGCCCGGGCGCAATGAGAATTTGGTTTAGCCAAGCCATAGTACAAATTGATTATTTTATTTTTAGTTCAAATTTGGCAGTCGTGTTTTTTTTTACTTTGTTGAACTTAAACTAGTTGTGCCACGCGGTTTAGCCCGCCATTACTGTGCTTCTTCGCGTTAATAGTTGTTATCGTAATTATTAACAACTAATTAATTATTAATAGCACAGCGCTGTCACGACATAGAGGTTCGATCAAATAAAACCTTTACCTTAAAAAGTAATAGAGCCTTTAATTACATAACTGTGTAACAAACAAATGTAGCGAATGATTAAAAAAACTTAAATTATCTTGAACTATTTAACATTTTTAATTGAGGACAATTTTTGTATAATTAAATAAACTATACAGTGATAATTTAACATGTGTCTGTTATCTGTGTTTTCGTTTTAACTTTGGGACAAAAATTTATTTAGTCATATTAGAATCATTGTTGATTATTTGTTTGAAATATCAGAAACTCAATAAATAAAAGGTACAAGGCAGCAATCCCTTATTTTAATAATAATTCTAATGTTATTTACCATGAAATTTAAAATAGCATGTTTAGTAATAGCCTATGTTACTCGGTGATTCTTCTGGTGATTTATTCTAAATAAGTCCAAAATAATTATCCTTTCCTGTCACAATGACTTTTGCATGCTTTTTTGAAATCTATTTTAATCCCCGTTCTACAATTATATTTTTGACATATTTTTTTATACGTCTTTCTGCAGGTTTTATAACAAAAACTGCGCATTTTTTTCTTGCAAGCACTTGACATGCTCCTAAGAATCGACCCTTGTATATTTGCTCCAAAGTGGAATTCTTGATCGTATTCCGAATCATCATCTTCGTCTGTTTCTTCTTCCTGATTTTGCTTCTTCCGCTTTTGTGTCTTGTCTTCAAAATCTTCTAGTTCTTCTAAATCAATTAAGTCATATGATTCTATTTCTGTATCATCATTTTTATTTGATCTTACCCGAATATCTGATTCAACTTTAGATGCAATAGTAATCAAATTTTCACTCTGAAAATGAATTTCATAAATTATACATTATCTATGTTTCCGAAGCAAATTTTTCGTATTTAAATGTGAATCATAGTTTAATATTATTTTTAATAATGAGCCGGCGAACTTTGTTCCGTCCAAGAAATTTGAATGTAAAAATATACAAACTTCTTGGTTCCTCCTAAGGGACAATGAATGAGCAAATTGAGGATTTAGCAATCATTTAAAGTAACTATGGTTTATTACATAGACAACATTACGTGAACTGTCAGCTGCGTTTTATTGTGAGAAATCACTGTTATCACTAAGTCTTTTGTAATAATCATTATTGATGAAATATATTTTAACACTTATTACCCTATTCCCGACGAAGACAAATGCAAAAACACAAATATCACAAAAAGCGGTCCAAATAGGTTTTACTTGGTTGAATCTTTTTTAAATTTATTTTATTGCATTTCAGAATTACAAAGAAATAAGAATTTTTACAGTGACAGCGCTGTCAATATTTCGATTTGCGATTTTAGTAGATTAAAAAAAAGAAAGCTCTTTTTTAAAACAAGCTTTTTGTGGACACTACAGCGTAAATAAATAAATTCTAAACATTTAAAGAACTTAAAATAAAAATGTTCTCTAACAGTAATTGACTCGAAAAGCTGGTAGCGCTAATGTCGGTAATTAGCGCTACAAGATTCTCAAGTCTATTATCGTTATAAAAAAATTGATTATTAGTACTTTAAATGTTTCAAAACATGCTATTAAAAATAAAAGTGAGTATTATTTAGAGTTGCGATCACAATAGGCATAAATTTAATTGTTTTTCGTATTGGACGACTTGTATACCTAGTTGGAAATAATATGACATCTTAGGATTTATGTCTTCAGGTATGACACCATTAATTCATACGAGAGTACTTAAGTATTTACTTAATAAGAACTCAAACTACTCAAAACCTATTTGGAACTGGGCAAGATCTGTGTGCTGTTTGACTAATTTTAAAATATAACGCAATCCTTTTCAAAAGTATTGCAATTGTGACAACGATTCATGGAATTGTGTAACGCTTTTGGAATAAATGATTTTTTTTTTTCGAAAAATTGCCTTAGCGTCCATTTCTTTTGTTTGACAATCCTCGATAGCTTTGAAGGCTTTATTGCTATCGTTCATTCAATATCTTTCATAAACAATCGCTATTACGTATCAAATGTAGCGTAGCGTGATCAAGTGTAGCGTAAAGTTCGTGAATATCTTTCAAATTTCAAACTGAAAGGCATTCCTATATGTAATATAATTATACCCATGTTTTTTTTTTATTTCACACAGAGCTTATCTGCAAAAAATCATTGCAAGGAGGAATAGCTCGGTAACGCCATGGTCAGAACATAAGAGGTCTATTATTTTGGAAGCTAACCAACTTTGGCAAAGATTGCGCATGAGATGGATGGGTAAAATTTTGTTATCACGATGTTCCCATTAGCACCAAAGCACACTAGGCTCGTCGACGACTTGGATTATAGTAAAAAAATAGGTCCAGAACTTTTTACAACAGAAAAAAATAGCAGCTTTTTTTAACACCTGGAAGTCTATAGAGTAGAGTACATATTGATTTTATACTTACAGGCAATACAATGAGAATAACCATTGTAATAGAGAATATAGCGTCCATATTTTTTTAGATGTACTAAAATGCGGTTGATGTACTAAAAATACGGAAATTCTATATTTGATAAAAAAATGTTTTACCATCAGTAAAGCTATAAATACATTGATGGCAGTGCATATAAAATCATATTACCAATATATTTGTGCGTTGGTTTTTATGGTAAAACAGTATATATTTTATTCATATACAAAATATCAAAAAAACATGGCTGCCATTCTGATTATCGGAATTATTATGTTGACTGGGTGGATTGTGAGTGTCTCATAGATTCATAGAAATCAGTGTTATTTTGATAGTATTAAAAAACAGGGACTTTCTGACGGGCTGAATAAAACTAAAGAAAATGTCCTGTATTATACATTGGTTGGGGAAAGTTGCTTCGCATTTTAAATGAAAATTCAAAATATTTTTCAATAAAGTTTATTTACATTTAACTAAAGTATGTAGGTACCATTTTATTCGATAATTTTTTGCCTTCTTGTATGTAGGGATATGATCCCATTGCTATAGAAATTTTGGGGCTACTGATAAAAAAACTGCGACAAGTGGTTTTGACAGTCCTCGCGTGATGTTAACCTGCCTACAGAATTTTGAAGAGTCTGAAAAAGGTGTAAATCTGCAGGTACAAGGTCAGGACTATACAGCGGATACATTAACACCTCCCAACTAAACTTTTTGCTGAATGGCAAATGATGTGTAACATCAAGCGTTATCTTGATGAAAATCTATTATCTCTGACCGCTTTCTCTCAACTTCGTGCTATAATCTCAACAATTGTCCGCAGTAGAGTTCAGAATCGATGATCCTGCCACGTGATACCAGCTCATAATCAATAATGCTCTTTCAATCCCATCATACACACAGCATCACCTTGTTGCGAGTTAACCCGGGTTTCGCCACAGTCTGTGGAGCTTACCGACCTTTCACTGCGACCATTTTCGCACTTTCTTATCGTACGTGATCCAGTATTTTTCACCAGTTATCAGCTTCTTCAAAAATGGTTTGGTTTCATTACGCCGTAAAAAAGAATAACAAATGAGCACGGTTAGTTAAGTTTTTTTCAGTGAGCTTGTGAGGTACCCAAATATCCGACTTTTTTGGGTACCCACCATTTTTCAAATGTGCCAAAACTGTTTTACAGTTTATTCCCAGTTCTTCAGCTGCGTCATTTATACTGATATGCTAATCTCGCTCCACCTTAACAAAAATGGCATCCATTTTATCCGTAACAGAGCTACCGGAGCGAAGTGCCTTTTTGACATTAAACTTTTCGGATTGAAAAGGCTTAAACCAAAATTATGCATTTCCCTAATCTGAATTGGAAGTTATCTTCTTCAAAATTAGAACTTTTTAATGATACCGAAACCAGCCAGATACAAATGATATAAGCAGTAAGGTTTATTACAAGTTTATGCATATTATATGCGAAAAAACTTTTCCCCACCCTAATATAAACTTTCCTCTTGAATCACTCTGTATATCGATGACCTGCATTAAAATCTTTTATGTAGTTTCAAAGATCTCAGCATACAGAAAGCGGGAAGCTACTATGTTTTATACTGTATATATATATGATTAGTAAATATTTATTTACAGAGAGCTGTATCAAATACTAGCATATTAGAATCTAATGATAAAGATGATAGCGGTCCTGTTGAAAATAAACAGTACAAGTCTTCTAGTGTATCAGAAGAACACGCTTTAAATGACTATATAGAGAAAGATGACGGAAACCTAAGAATACTGTCCAAATCTTATAGTGTATCAGAAGAACATACTTTAGATGACTACATAGAGAGTGCTGACAAAAATAAAGATGGCGGTAATAAATTAGGATTATTAAGATCCAGCTGTCATAGAAAAGTGAAGAGATTCTGCAGGAAAGCTTGTAAAAATGCGTATAAGGATGCATGCTCTGAACACCCATGTAAAAGTAGCTTTATACAATCAATTAGGAAGTCGTGTAAATATTACTGTAGACCTTATTATTAGATAAGCTGTGCTCTCCTATAAAAATGTAAACCAGGCATCATTCCAAGTGAATTTCACCACTACATGCGTTTTGTGTTCTTTCCTCCTAATTAAGAAATATAAAAAGCTTAAAGAAATAAAACTATGATATAAGTTAATAACTTCGAATTATTATTTTGTTATATTCTGATTTTACATTTAAACAATTAAAGATTTCACACAACACGTTTAATTGGGTATTTTTGTTAAAAAGTAGGATATGGACAACTTTTTGCCAACGCCATCTTTGTGTTGAGTTGAAATAAACAAAAATATGCAAATATATAAACCAAATAGTTTAAATGAGTTAATGAGATATAAACCTTTAATAATTTAATTTATACAAGGTCTAGACCCGACAAAGAAAACGTTCTCATTTCAATCCCATCACGTGGCTTTAATGCTTTGAAGGTTATTTAAATTTACATCCTTTTTGGAAAAAAAAAACTCTTTTGATTTTTAATTTTATGTTTAAATAAATTGAGAGTACTACAAACTTTTTGATTGATATCCCCTAATTTTTTGTCCCATTTAATTTTTTACTCATAGGAAAAATTACGATAACTCTATATTTAGTTCTGCATCCTTTTTTACATTCAGATTTTATGAAGGAATATGCTGACTTTCTACACCCGTGTTTCTTACAAACATATTTTAACGCTTTGTTACAGTGCTTGTAACAATATTTATCGATTTTCTTGTGACATTTTTCCCACCAGTCTTTTCTAGATCCCCTAACAATTCCCTTCTCTTTATTGCCATTCATATAATCTTCTATATTTTTTTCATCGGACACATCGGACGAACGGTAATTGTGTATTTTTCCTTTAAGAGTATCGAATTTGTTTTCTTTAACATTTTTCTCGCTGGAAGTGACCACGTAACTGGACTCCTCACTTAACTCTGAATCAGCTGCTACCGTAGCTACCGAATTCTGAAAAAACAGTTTTAAATCAAATTTAATAAGCAACTTAGTCCTAAACTTCGATACTGTATTTCATTAATATCGAGTTTTTGTTAAATACAATGGACCATTAACATAAATATGTAGTAAAAGCTATAGATTTATAAAATAAAATGATAATTATAATACCTACATTAGCTGTTTCCGTGCGTCTTCCTGCGCGTAAATTGTAGTCTATGTCACTCGCGTCTGATGTAGTTTTCTGTAACCATATAATTATTATACAATATATAATAAGAATTTAATATTGTCTTAATTAAGAAGTACAGAGTAGATTAAGTTGACAGCATTATTTAACATTTGTACTTTCGTAACATTGTTCGACTCTTTATAAAAAAAGTCTGTAAAACCTTAAATATTTATAGTCTTTCTTCTCATGAATGTAAAATCACTCATCAAAATTACTCTTTCAAAATGTGTTGTACTTAGTTGGGCACCGAGGATCAGACTATGGCTAAGTCTCGGACGTCGCGGTTGCGTAAATCCAATAATAACGGGGTCTCATTATATTATATTACGACTCAACAAACTAGAGCATTGGTTCATACACAGAATTTAGGCCCAAGGCCCAAAAACTAGCAAGGGATACCCGGTAAGTTTAACCCTGACCAAAACTATTTACTGTATTCTATGAGAAAAAAAAACGTGAAACAATTACAAAAAATGGTCCTTCTTTGCTCAGAAACCAGTTATGTACACTCCGACGAAAACTTCAGTAAAATAAGAAAAAATAAAATACAAACCAACTTCAAGCAGAATTAAATATGATATATGAAATTCAATTTATTTCTACAATGCACAAAGCAGATAACGATGAAATGTGGACGTACTAATAAATTAAACATAAAGAAGCAAATAAATTGTATCTATTATTTGACAATGATAGATAAAAATATTAACGTGCCGATCTGAATAATAAATAATATTATACAAATGCAATTAATAAAACAATATTAAATTATTTAATGCCAATCTGAATAATAATTTTAATTTTAATCAATAATTAATTTGTAATTGTAAACTGTTTACTTTGTTTATTTAGCAATTTTCTTTACCGGTTAGTACCAGCTAAATAGAAGCATGTGCACCACCCGCAAATAAAAACACGTGCACTAGCGGTGATGACTTACAAAGTGTAACAGTGCTTGAGGATGATCCGTGAAGGACATATTGGAGTTAAAGTAATATTTGCAAGATTATAGGAGTAATTGAGAATAGATATATGTATATAAAAGATGCAAATATAATATAGCATACATAATATATTAGTATTATAGTTATCAATGGTCATCAAATTTCCTAAACGGGGTCTAAAGTATTTACTTCACATGTTCATTATTTAAAATAACATAATTGGGAAAAACTAACACGTTGATTATTATCTCTTTTTTTTACCGAGACCTAAGCTGAATTTAAGAAAAAATATATTTTACTTACTAACATAATAATAAAAAATAAAACTATTGAAGCTGATTTTTTATGAAATCGTGACATTTAAATGAAATAAAATAATATATACTGTGTACTTAAACTACGTGTCTTGAATAAAATAACATTTTACTTGCATTTTTCCAATTAAAATGGCGTGCAGTCGATAAAAAAGTTATAAAATACGATGAGAATTATTTATTTTACAATTTATTTTAAATAATATTTTTATTTTTTAAAGACGGTGCAGTACATTCGGTTTTGCATTGGAGTTCTATGGGGTATTGGCTAACGTGCTCGGCACGTGATACGTTTGTTAAACAACTTTGGTAATGGCCGGTCATAGGATGGGTGACCAAAAATTTGTAATGCCCGACAAGTGGGAGCACTTATATTAAGGAAGATCGAGAGCCGTTAAGTAGGAAGTGATCAAGTCGCTGTATCGGGCATCGGCTGTTTTCATAGATTTGGGCTAAGATCTGACGACAGCTTCGGATCAGCCATGGAAATGCAGAACTTTAGTGTGGTGCAGTATGTGTGGGGCGCAGAGTTACGTACAGTAGACTGGCTCCGGTTAAGAAACTCCTTTCTTGGGTCCTAAGTTTTCTAGTAGTAATGTACTTAGACCAATTATACATTTACTGACGACTTAATAGCATAGTGATTCGCACGCCGGTTTCAAGGTGTTGCCATCTTTGAAGTCCCTGTTTTCGATTCCCGGCAGGGTCAAAAACTATGAGATCCAGGAAAACATTCAAATATTTAGTAACTAGTGAAACACTAATACTCAATCAGCTGTGCTAGGTTGCTAAAAAAATTTGCGATGACCTCAAACTCGTCAAGTTCACCACTGTCACAAACTACAGGTTCAATCAAATGTAATAGAGGTTTTAGTTGATAGATTTACGCCAAGCGAATGGTCAAATATTGTTAAACATACTTACATAGGTATTTTATTTTATTTTTACATAGTTAAATATGCAAAAGCAGGATTGTGTAATACTAAGACGATCCCTACTCTATACTGCAACATGCGTGACTTAGCTACAACAGTTGTATTATATAATTAAGATCCAAACACCTTTGATAGCAGCAGACCTATAATGTCTTCAATTTTCTGACGTCAGATTCAATCAAAATGCACTCACAGTTTGAAACAGTATTGAACGATGAGTGTAATTTGATTGAATCCAATGTCAATAAGGACACGCGTCGGCATTTTACAACTAACTAACGTTATCGTTATAATAGCAATTGCAACATATAATTATTGTTACAAACCACTAATATTACGTCCCCCACAAAAAAATTCAAAACTGCTGCTAATTGTAGTACCACACTTTTGCGTTATCTGCCTCTGAAACTTATATCTTTAATCGAGTCGTGAGAAGTAATTACTTGAGAAAATAATAACTTAGCAAATATTCTTAACCAAACCCCTGCTTAAGTTATGACATTCTCAAGTAATTACTTCTCTCAGCTATAATATAATGGTGAGCAATTAAGATATCTCAAAATCTAACCTAACTATAAAGTATGTTAATATTAGGGTTTAAAGTATGAAATTGCCGTTTTATTGTAATAGGTTCCTTGAATTGACATAAAATCTTCATGGTTTGGGGTTTCCGAAAGTAACTTTTTTCACATGGTTTCTATTAGATAGCAGCAATGTACAGAAAATAATGGTACATATTTAAAAAAAAAAATAGCTTTATTACTTTAAAATCTTAACAATACAGTTGCCCGGGCTTCTCTCGAAAGTAATCCAAAGATACCTGTGTTGAGAAGCCCTGCTCTTCCTTATAATCAAACAGGTTTTTAAAGCAATTTGTGTGCATGCGTGCTTGTGTATGCGTGCGTGCGTGAGTGCGTGTGTGCGTGCGTGTGTGTATGCGTGTGCGCGCGTGCGTGTGTCTGTGCCTGTGCCTGTGCCTGTGCCTGTGCGTGTGCGTGCGCGTGTGAGCGTGTCTGTATATATTCACTGAAGTATTTATCCATAAATACATACAAAAGTCCCATTGACCCTAACTTAACAATTATATGGGTATCTTGGTACTTTAGATTTAATACAAACTACACCGATATATATATATTTATATAATCTTACACACATCCATACGTATAAATATATACATATATATACACATACACATACATAGACATATACATATGCCCATACATACATACATAGACATATACATTCGCCCATACATACACACATGTTTTTTAATTACACTAGCCTAACCAACAAGTCTTCCGTTTCCTCAAAACTGATGGTTGTAAGCCATCTTTTAAGATAACCCTTACACTCAAATAGTTGCATGCTATAGATCTTTAGTTTGCAATTTATTTTATTATAAACATGAGGTGCTTGAGATATGTATTGGCGACTAGCGAAGGCTGTTTTAGCAGGATATTGTGGTGCTATGATATCACTTCGTCTCTTAGTAAGCTTACCACGATCAAATGGTAATATTTTATGATTATATAAATTAAATAAATTTGTTAAAAATTAAAAAGTAAACAATTTTGACTTTCAGTACAATTAGGCAATTTCATACTTCAACGCCTTTTATTAAAATATAACCATGAAATATGTAAATAATTCTAATTAACATAGAATATATACACTTTTTAAGCATTAACAATATACATATATTTTTTAATGAATATTCACTCTTCAATTTCAATTATACAAATTTCTGTCCGATCTTTATCCCCTAATTATTTATACATTTTTAATTCTGAGAAGAATTATTAGAAGTTATAACTCTATATTTTGTTTTACATTCCTTTTTACATTCAGATTTTATGAAGGAGTATACTGACGATCTATACCTATCCTCCATACAGACATATTTCAGCGCTTTGTTGCACTGTTTATAACAATATTTATCGATTTTCTTGTGACATTTTTCCCAATAATTTGAGCTAGAGCCCCTACCAATCTTCAAGCTTTTATCATTGATATAATAGTCTATAGATTTTTCATCAGTTATATCGGACGAACGGACATTTTCTATTTTTCCTTTTAGAGTTTCAAATTTGTTATCCGTAGCATTTCTCTCGCTAGAAGCGACCACGTAACTGGATTCCTCGCTTAAATTTGAATCAGCTACTATCGAATTCTGGAAAATTAAGTTTTGAATCAAATTATTTATGTGACGTCTGAAGCTTCATTACTGGGTTAGAATATTGCTTTTTAGGTGACGATAATGGACCATAAACATAAAACTGTAGTATAATAAATATGATGCAATATATAATTTATAAAAGTTCGGTTGCAGTGTATTTAACGGGGCACTTAAGAATAGACTTAGAAATTTTCTGATCACATCTATCCCAACCTAACCAAGCGCTAGAAATAACTATCTTTGTAAATGGATATTATATTGCAAAACATTAAGATTATAATAAATTTAGGAAAATTACAAACACGGAATATCGACCCTACCTAACCTTATTTCAATATTTACAACACGCTATATTCACCCCTCTTAAAAACCAGTCAGCATTGTGTGAACTATTGCCTGTTTGAGTTGCTCTTTTCTCTCTTCTCACTGCTGGCACCCTTTCCTGTTTCTACTCCTTTTGCCTTATTACTTCTTTTCTACCTGTCCTAGAGGCCTTCACTTTCTCACCCCTTGCCACGCAAGTCCTGTGTCATTATCTTGATGCAACCCAGGTCAACATAGCGCGGACATGTTTGTTTCTTAGATTCAGTAGACTTAAGCATATATTTTAAACTAATACATTAAACAAATCCAAAAACAAACTTAGTTTACTGTATTTCCATATGATAAAATCTAAAAATTCGTTAGTTCGAAAAACTTATCGGAATTTATTTAACTCTTATTTTCTCAGTTGGCACCGACGTACATTTCTTCGAAGAATTTAGGAAAATAAATACTGAAAATGTGAATGAAACCAATTTTTAAGAAGAATTAGGAATATATCAATTTGCCCACTTATTACCCATAAGCAAAACGTTTGTACACCATCCGCAAATAAATATACGTGCACTAAAAGATACAATTAAAAGCGTAACAACTCCTGGGATGCTTCGTGCAGGATGGATTGGAGATAAAGAGCAATATGCAAGATTTGGCCTCTTGTGCACTTGTGTTTATATTCTGGCAGTGTACTATATGTGTAAATTAATTCAAAATAAAATATTATTTTACTTACTAACATAATAATGAAAAATAAAACTGTGGATGCAGATTTTTTATAAAAACGTGACATTTTAAATGGAAATTTTAAAAAGATTCTACATATTTCGTGTATTTTAAACAGAAAACTCTTTTACTTGCATTTTGGTTGTATAAGCTGCTGTGAAGTCGATAAAAAGATTATAAAACAAGATTCGTTTAATTTAATTTACAATTTATTACAAATAAAAACTTTACTATTAAAAGGTTTAATCGATTTCTTTTTTTTTGGCCTATTTAGTTACTAGGTATTTTCAAATTATTATTTAAATTACAAATTTATCATTACAATTAGGTAATAGTCGAATTTCGGTTGCACATACTAGAACTAGTATAAAATTTTTCCTGCCAAACTCAGTTGTGAATTCTGTAAGTAATAAAAGTAATAGAAATAGTTAGGGTTTGGAATAAAATTTATGCCATTTCAGTTTACAATCAGACATTTTAACCGAATTCAAAAAATAAGGTTCTCAGTTTAACCCGTATGATTGATTGTGCGCCATTATCCCGCGTTTAGCTGAACCGATTTTGATGGGGTTTTCAGCATAGTATTTGTCAGACTCAGAAGGTTTTAGGTATATTAACCAACCATAAAATGGAGATTCGCACATAAACACGTGTTGTATGTATTGCCCGCGATTATCCCGCGTTTGGCTGAATCTATTTTGACGTAGTTTTCTGAAAAATATTTTTAGTGTTACCCATTATATAAGAAATATCAGTATCACTAAAAAACATGAAATAAAAGCTTTAAAAAATGATAAATAATACTTACTTCAAAAGCGACTTATTCAGGAAAATGCTATTGAAGTCGAGCCTATCATTTAATTAATAATCTAAAGAAAATCATTTCCTGAAAGGCATCCTTCAATTAGTAATAACATTTCGTGGCATAAGTGAAGGGACACGTCTAATCAATTAATTTTGTTCTGTATTTTTACACAAAAAATGGCATCAATAGAATTTATACACTAAATGACGTGATTTCTGATTTTTCCAGACTCACTCTCCAGATCAGTGATCGATCAGCCCTGCGTTTCTGTAAAAATCCAGACCCGCATTCGAATTCACACATGTGTCCGAATTTACGTCATTGAGTAGAGAAATTCTATTGCTTTCGCTTTGTGGACAAAAGTACGAAACAAACTTGATTGATTCAATACATGTCTCAGATATGCTAATCCAACATCATGTTGAAGCTCACTGCACTCATGCCACGAAACGTTATTACCAATTCAAGGTAGAGGGGATGCTGCTTTTTGAAGTGAATTCGGACACCTGAGTGAATTCGTATTCGGGTTTTGATTTTCACAGAATCGCAGGGCTGTATTCCAAATTACTAAATGAAAACTTTACGCACCGTGGCTCTGACGTGCTTTTGTTTGACGTATGTAACTACACAGAGTGCTTAGTGTGAGTTTTTTAGACGTTTACGTTCACTGTCTATCGTTAGAGCGTTAAGATTTTTAGTATGGAATCCGGTACAGCGCCCTCTAGCGGTAACTACCAAGAACTACAAATCTCCATACAAATTCTTAACGCGCTCACTAGTGAACGTGTTAGCGTAAAATTTACACTTACCACTCAGGTGGCAGTATGGTTACGTCAGATTTAAATCAAAGATTTTAAATATGCATAAGTGTACTATGATAGTTTAATGTCTTGTTTGATTCAAATGTGCAATTTCAGAAACATTTACAAAATCCCACCAGATTGATATTGCCGTTATTTGTAATTTACCCATCTAAGTATAGTATATGAGTGAATATAAATAATTATATTTGGTTATTTGTTGTTTAAAAGTATAATTTAATTTTCAGTTTGTTCAATAAACGGCTTAAGAATTGTTTAAGAAAATGGTTTTATGAATTACATTACCGTTCTTATTTTTATATAAAACAAGAGAAGAGAAGTTGTTGATAAGAAATATTATAAATTCTGGAAGTACTTTAAAAAACCCGTAGTTCCCGCAATCACACTAGATGTCGCTACGATACTTTCTTGATTTGACCATGACAACCCTTCCCGTTTTCTTTTATGTGTAAAAGTAAATTAGTTATCAAAACTCAATAAGCAATTCATATTCCATTTGTACTTTTTCGTATTTGTATTGATATCTAAGTTTCGAACTTTGCAAATTTCAGTTTTTTTAATATGTTAGTTAAAAGGAACGGAAGTGACTATCTTTGATCCGTTCGTTTCATGCAAAAATCAACTTTTGTTAGAGGCGCCATCTAGTGGAGGTGCTTTTTTATTTTTAAAAACAAGTACTTCCTCATTGGACAATCTTCGGGCGCAGACGTCACATTTTACCTACGTAGAATGTGGCGGCAAGATGCACTGTACGTGAAGTCATTCACTAATTAGTTGAATCGAGACAATTGATTCGAAAAATCGTTGGCGCAATTTAAAAGACTACAACGCCATCTAGTGACGAGTAGCTAAAACATCCGTGCTTTGCAAACTGGAACGTAATTATTTATTTATTTAGCTCACAAAACAAGTTACAGTAATATAATTGAAATAAATATACATAACTAAGGAATAAACCATACAGTAACTCTTAAACAAGTGAGCATAGTATGGACCAAATATACAATGTAACATTAAAACGTAGCCGCAGAACATTATATAAAAAGAAAAAACAAAGAACACAGCTAAATAACATAAAAAGAATACAGACAAACACATGCTTCTAAGAGCGCCGGATGCCTTGGACTTGTCTTTTAAAAGTAAGTATTTTTCAGTTGAAGATATCTAGTGAACAATGCTCGACTACAAAATCATTATACAGCCGACACATACTTGTAATTGCCAATAGATAGCAGCACCCTCGCTCCATGACGATATTAAACTATCATCACTATCACTAGCCTTTTAATTTACCCACTGCCTAGGCTCAGGCCTTCCCGTAATTTAATATTAAGCAAGCGAAAAAGGTTCAGCTGAGTCTTTTTTAACTTACAAAATCAAGTGGCAAAATCTCATTAAGATTGAATGATGCCTTATGTCATAACCAAGCTTTAAATCTTAAACTTTAAACAGAAACAACTTCTCTGGAGAGCGTTCCCACTACAACTACACCAGGTGGCGCAAGTTAATTTGAAAAAGGAAATACACTATCGTTATTAATTGTTTAATTATATACATTAAGAGAATCGCGAAATATCTGACCAATGTCACCTAAGAATCTTGAGATTCTACTAAGGATTCCTAATCTATCATTTTCCATCCTTACCAATCTTGTTGTTGCTTTCGGTTTTTTGTTTTCAACCTTCTTTGATTTGCATCCCTTTTTACACTCGGATTTTATGAAGGAATATACCCAAGATTTAAACTTATGTTTCTTACACACATGTTTCAAAGCTCCATTGCAGTGTTTCAAACAATGACTATCGACTTTCGTGTGACATTTCTTCGCCCAATCTTTCAGAAAGGACACATTAGGTAGATTAGGTACATTAGGTATATTGGGTATATTAGGTATTTTCGGTAGACCAGTCTTCGAGTCTGAATCTTTGATATAATCACCTAAAGCTTTTTCATCGGATTCATTAGAAGAAAGATAATTTTCTGTTTTCCCTTCGGAAATATTTAACTTTTTTTCTCTGATATTCTTTCCGCTAAAAGTGACCACGTAATCAGATTCCTCGGTTAGATCTAAATTTGGTGTTACCGAATTCTGAAAAATTAAGTAAATTAATTCGAAGGTTTAATCCTTTGTTAATATCACATTTATTTTAGGACAAGGCGACATAAACATTAAAACTATAGTAAAAGAACTAGTATTATACTCACATAAAATTATAGAAGAAATATAACGAAATAAATATACAAGCAAGTAATTACATTTCTTCTTAATAATCGTTGAAATTGTTCTCTTTCTAATTATCTTTATTTATTACATTTATTCCTCTATGTAGATATAATATAGAGGAAAGAAAATGTGGTGTAATAAACAAGGAAAATAAATATACCTATAATGTTTACTTTTTTCCTTTTTTATAGGAGCATGAGTAAAAAGAATAGTTTTTTCTGACAAACTTGGATGACCTTCGTAGCCGAGTGGTTCGAACGCCGGTTTCAAGTTGCCGCCACCTCTGAGGTCCGGGGTTCGAATCCCGATCAATTCAATGTAGATAAAGGACTTTTCTAAATTGCCTCGAGTCTGGGTTATGTATTAATTTCGTTTTCTCGGATACTCCATAATTTATAAAGCAATTCAAATTGGAATGTTTTCTAATATTTATTTATTTTTATTCTAACGTTTTGTTTTATTTGAAATAACTAAATATCGTATTATAGAGTTATTGAAACCGAAAATTATGATTCTTAATATGCAACATTACATTTAAATATAATGTTACGTATAAAATATCAGAAAAAAAAAGAATCTATTTCATAAATCATTAACTCCCTAAAATAAATTTAAGGACAAACTATTAGTTTACTTACTAACATAATCATGAAAAATAAAGCTGTCGTTGCTATATTTATGTCGACACGTAACATTTTTTATATATATAAAAATATCTTTAAAATATGTTAAACAAAAATAATTTTATTCGCTGCATTTTGTTACTATCAATAAAAAATGTTATAAAACATTGAAGTGTTTCGTTTTATTACAAATAAAAAGTATGATAACTATAATAACTTTGTTGTTATTATAATGAGAAAGTATTTAAGAAAAAAAAGAAAGCACTAAAGAAGCACCTCACTAGATGGCGACTCTAGCAAAAGTTAATTTTTGCAGGAAACGAATGGACCAATGATAGTCATTTGCGTTCCTTTTAACTAACATACTCGTATTAAAAACTGAAATTTGTAAAATTCGAAAATATGAGTTGTTTATTGAGTTTTGAAAATTAATTTACTTTTATACATGAAAAAAACCGGCAGGGTTGTCATGGAGAAATCAAGAAAGTACCGTAGCGACATCTAGTTTGATTTCGGGAACTTTTTTAATACTTCCTCATTGATCAATGTTGCATTAAAAATGCTGTACTGGAAAATATTCCTAATGAAAAACGCTTAAAAAAACCATCTCAGGGTTGGTGGATTTTCAAGCATTTTTCATTAATGCCAAAATTAAGTTGAGTTGTATGTAGCCTATGATTTTGAATGCTGGTACAATACAACAACACCGAAGTTAAATCCAGGAGTTTGGGAATCAGAAGGCCTACTCTATCGTCAACATTTCTCTGACCTTTTCAACTGACCTTTATTCCGCACATGGAAAATATATACAAAAGAGGGAATAGGACGTTAGGATTCGTGATTCGTAACACTAAGGAATTTAAAAATAGTAAAATAAAGATTTTGTTATTCAGTAGCCTTGTTCGCGCTTTGGGGGAGTATTGTAGTGTGGTCTGGAGACCGCACTATGCTACACATTCTTTGAAGTTAGAGCGACTACAAAGAAAATTCGTTTCTTATTTGTCATTTAAGGAAAGAATCACTAAGAGTATTAGATCCTACGAAAAAAGGTTAAATTACTTTGGATTACTATCACTGGCTAACCGTAGAAAATTGTTAGATCTATCATTTGTTTTTAAAGTTTTTAATGAGAAATTTGATTGTCCTTCTCTCCTTCGCTTGTTTAAATTTAGAGTTCCCAGTAGATGCCCCCGTAACCCAATGTCGCTCCTCTGCCCACCATATCGTAAGTCGCAGTTAGGTGCAAATTCACTTATTCCAAGACTTTGTAGACTCCTAAACGAAAACAACAGCATCATTGATGTACATGGTGACACATTTGCCAGGATCAAATCGATTTTGTTTGAGACATGGAAACAATGCCCTCAATAGGTAACACTTGTAATTGTACTATTAGAGTGGTACTATGTTAAGTGGTTTAATTTTAATGTCAATTAATGGTTCAAGTAATTATTGAATATTAATCAAAAGTTGTTTCGTACACATTAGTTAAGAAAATAATAGTTATTTGTTTGTTCTAAGCGTGCGGTGTTTACCTGTAATTGTTCGTTACATACATGCATGTGATACATCTTTTTACAATCTTTAGTACGTAAGTTTATTGTGTAACCGAATGTTAGTAAACCATATAATAAATAAAAAAAAAACATTTCGCCAATGTTCGAAACACTAATATAACTCAAATGCGACCCATTTTTCAATAATTTATGATGTAAAACTTCACGGATCTTGTATCAACAAAATTATAAGAATGATCCTAACTTTGTACAATTTTCGTTCATGTACTCGTTCAAATGCGGAGCTAGTTTATAAAGTCATGATCCGCCCTCTTTGAGTAGACTGACCTATTAAACATGTTTTTTTTTTCAAACTTTCAAGCGTAGCGCATATTCGTTCCTCAAAGGCCGGCAGCGCGCTTGTAGCTCCTCTGGTGTTGCAGGTGTCCATGGGCGGCGGTAATCACCCACCATCAGGTGATCCGTCTGCTCGACTGCCCCCTATTCCATTAAAAAAAAATGGAAATAGATAGATTAACTGACTTTAAGCAACTATTTTCGGAAGTTCAGAATCGATACTTTTACACTTGTTCCCGTGTTTCAATCAATAAATGGACATTTCTGATCGAGACCCGCATAGAGTCAGTATCGTAGAATTAACTTATAAGCGATTTGATTTGAATTATATTATTTGCTAATAAAATCGAGAGTTTGAAGAGTTACACCCAGGATTTCATTGAGCAAATTTTAGCTACTGATTCCACCATTAAAATACTAACGGCTGAATATGACTTCCGAAGCACAGAGGTCGAACTAATAATTTTTGGTCACTAGCCATATGATTAACCATTGCAAAAGTTCCTTAACACGATAGGTGCGGAACGCGGCTTAAAACACCTCGTCCGTGTCTGGTCTTTACAGCGGTAAGAAAAACCTTTAACTTCTCTGTCGTGCGAGAGGCATAACGTCAACCGTAATATGAATTAATGTAATCGCCAAATGGCTACTTTACAGGAGAGCCAAAAAACAAAATTGAAATTACAAAAACAGTTATAACTTTTTATGTACTAATCCGATTTAAATACTGTTTTAACTGTTTCTGTAAAATGTTTAGATCTATTAATATAAATAAACCATATGAAGCCTAGTTTTATATTTTCCAAGATGACATGGTGGTTACGTCACTTTTTTCGAAAAAATATCGAGTTACTTTGATTTTTGTAGAAAAAAATATAAACAGCTTTAAAGTAACTCACATTGCATTTCTCCAAATTTAACGTATAGTACTAAAAATATAAAAATCGTTAACGTATATCACTCTATTTTTAGTGTATGGATATACGTTATAGTATGATGATTCATGAATTTTCATTCCTATTCTCTTATGTTAAGGTCTAAAATAGAATAATCTTTACATTTACTGCTAGTTTGTGAAAAAGGGTTTCAGTATGAAAAAGCCACATTAGAAAAACAGTTTTATTGCTTTCAATTAATAACATCGTAATTATTTTTGAGATCAAAGTTACAAAACAAATCAGTCTCCGAATGCAATAATTATTAAGCACCTATTTGTTTCATTTTCCTTATTCAAATAGTACCAAAGTACTTACAATAGCTATAAATTAAAAAAAATCTACTGAAAGAACAATCATTTCAGCTACGAATTAACCCCCTTACTTATAAACCTTGTTTAGCTTCAGCTTAACTTAGATATTGTTTAAAGTGATGCTGTGACTTTTATGTCAATATTGCTTTAACAGGACAGCATCACTTTTAAATACTGTTTAAGTTAAATAGGGTTTATTAGTAAGGGGTTCATGAATAACTACTACTTTCATAATAATTAATAAACGATTTTAAAAAAGTTAACAAACTAAACCAATTTAGGAAATCTAAAAAAAATATCGAAATAGCATTAGATTAGTAAAAGTTTAGTTTTAGATGTCCATAAACTAAAACTTTAATCTGAAGAAGCACAGTTTAGGCCAAATAAAAACAAATCATTTTTTTCATAAATTGGAAATAAACTGACGGCAATAGAATTATTCTAAATCTAAATTGAAAAATCGTGTGCAAGTAGACAAAGTTTTAGTAATGATATAAAGAGAAAACTTTTCAATTAACACGTATTGAAACATAATTATTCATGACAATAACAAGAAAATAAAATAATCCAACATAATTGTTTTCATCAACAAAATAAGTACCTACTTTATCTTTGAAATGATTAATTATTTTTCTCTATTTTGCTTCACCACTTTTTTTCTTTTGTATTTGTTTAACGTTTCCCGTTCTCTTTCGTAATGTTATTTTTACTGCCTTTTTTCCTTTTTCTCCTTTGCAGTCTTTTTCACCTTTAGTGCCTTTTCTTCCTGTTGCTCCTTTTTTTCAATTGCTGTGGGTTGTAAATCTGAATTTCTTAAATTACGACATTGTATTTTTGAGCACGAAACTCTTGTATCTAGCTTATCTCTTTTTTTTTATTTATCTTATTTGGTTTTTCAGTTTTTATACTATGTTCCTTAGTTTCTTCATCACTAGTCACGTTCTCTTCCTCCTCTTATTAAGTACCTATGTCATCTAAGAAATCAGTTTTCATAGTGTAGGGTAACTGTAAATAATCTTGAATATACTGTTTAGGTATAACTTCGTCATCGCACAATTTTTTTAGATCCATGTATTTTTCGTAGAAATTGGTAATCGTGCCCGGTACAGTTTCTGTAAATCATTATGAGTTTTATTATCGACCAAACTCCTTTCATTAGGCTCCAGTTTCTTTGCTGTTGTTCGTTTTCCTTTGCCCTTTCCCTTACCTGACGAAATTTTAGTTCCTTGACCCATGGGAAATCGGAAAGTTTCTGCGTCTTCTTTCATAGTGTATTTTATCTCATTATTTAAATCCGATTTTTAAAAGTAGCAATTCTAATATCTTTCATTCTAAAATTCAGTTTTTTACACATGACCATTGTTGATATTGTCATTCATTGAGTAGTTACGTTAAAAATATTTTCTTATTCTGCCCTTACAGTAAATTACAGTTTATCTATTTTTATAAATTGCATCATACGTCACAAAAGTTAATATAAATGAAAAAATCTACTTAAAATTTTATTAAGGTACTCGACATTTTTTTCAAGATATCGAGATTTTAAATACACCAATCGATAGAGCGGAAAATTTGCAGTTGAACTGTATATATAACTCAATATCGCCATTTTGGCGGTTACGTTAATTCATATTACAGTTGACGATAACTTCCGTCTGGTTCAGTGTAGGAGAATGATAACTATATGTTTGAGATGTGCTATTGATTCCTAGTTCTATGGTACACCAACCTAATGTCGGGTTTGTTAGACCTCACGCCGCACTGAACAAATAATAATACCAACACAGTGCGGAACGAGGTTGCAAACGCCTCGTATCCCCGCGCACCTCGTGCCGCACCCCACGCTAGCTTCACCTGGCTAGTGTTGTGCAACGCAGTTGAGGCTGCGCACGCGATGAAGTAAGACCGCTGCGCTGTCTTTGTGTTGAAAATTATCATGTCGAAACGTTACCGAAAAAAGTTAATCAAGGAGGAAGATGAAGGAAAATCTGAGCCAAATTCAGAATACAGGAAGATATTTCAAAAACAGGTAAGTCACAAATATACTCTGTCTAGGTGAAAAAATTATGCCAAGTTATCTAGGTATATAAATAATACCTACCTACGTACGGTGAGAACCATGGGTCTACTTTCCTGGTCGGTCCACTTTCTTTTGTGAAAAATTTAACAGAAGAGGGAAGAATCGTGATAGTAGATAATTTCTTACTTCTATATTTCTATACGTTGAGTTTGGCAGAAGAACTTCTATCACAAAAAACTTTTTATGTGGAACTTAAAACTTAAGAAGAAAATGTTTGCCAAAGAAGGTTGTTAATGCGAAAATAAAAAGGGGCCAGATTATTGGATATTATAATCTACTCATTACTCAACTCGTTCCTACTTTTCAGAATCCACTGCAAAGAAATCACATCAGCTCGAAAAGGGTCCAAAGAAGAAGAGATGTGTTGGATGCTACGAAAAACTCCGTACATTCTTGACATGTCATGAGGCAGACAAAAAACCAAAAAAATTCTCAGAGAATGCACTGTTTGCAAAAAATCTAATTGTCTGACATGTTTCAATGAAAAACATCCATAACTTTTTTCCCTTTTTTGTATTAATTCCGTCCATAACTTTGATAAATAAAAACAATAAAATAAAATCGATATTTATTTTCCCATCACTAAATTATATGAAAACCTGCCATTTTTCAGTACGGTACGAGGTGCATTAGACCCACACATTTATTTTACCCATAGAATCTAAACTAACTAATTTAACCACGGGCGGCAGCAGATCTATGTTATTCAACTCATTGTTAATAATAAGCAAAACCAAAGTCGTCCGTTTTTTCTCATTTGGCGCCAAAAAAAAGACTAGTCTCTTTTGGGCGGTGGGGTTTAATACGCCTCGTGCCGCTACAATGTCGGGTATAGGACGAGATTTAAAACAACTCTTAACGCAGTAATGAAAAGTATAGATAAATTTGTGCCGCTGGGAACGTGTTAAGCAAGCCGAACACGTTAACCATATTGACGGTTATGGATGGAGGATAGTGAATTACGGAAACCAACCTTCAGCATATATTTCTTTATTTAATATTTAGACTCACATTGTTTAACTTAACACACACCGCACACGAAGGAAGCCATCTTACATCAAGTTTACTCCTCTATGGTAACATCCTTGTAGTGATGTGACATTGTTACTCCAATACCCTTCCTCAATGTTACATCACTAAAACTAAATATTAAATTTAACACTTCTCTATTCATAATCATAACTTAAACTTTAAAACAATTTAGCTCTACAAGTTTCAAACTTCAATTTACTTAATGGCTTAGTACATACATCAGCTATTTGATCCTCACTCTTAATATACTTTAACATAACAATATTCTTCTCTACTTTCTCCCTAATAAAATGAAATTTCAAATCTATGTGTTTTAGTCTCTTATGATGTTCTGGATTTTTAGCTATATGAATTGCAGATTGATTATCCTCAAAAATAGTTACATTGTTACATTCAAAATTAAGTTCTTTCATTAAATTTCTTATCCAACATCCCTCCATTATACCTTTTGCAAGAGCTACATATTCGGCCTCTGTAGAAGATAACGCAACACATTGTTGCTTACATGATGCCCAAGATACTGTACAACCATATACCTTCATAATGAATCCTGATGTGGACTTCCTGTCTGCATCATCACCTCCCCAATCTGCATCAACATAACCTACCAGTGGAGTATTAATATTTGCTGAACCTATTTTATAAACTAATTTAACATTCAAAGTACCTTTTATATACCTCAATATACGTTTAAGACCCTTCCAAACATCCTCATTTGCACATCCTTGAAACCTACTTAAATAACTCAAAGCAAAACATATGTCAGGTCTAGTACCTAACATTGCATACATGAGACTACCTATAAGCTTTCTGCATTTTCTTATCAAAACTTCATTAGACTGCTTGCCTTTATAAATTTTCAATCCAGGTTCCATAGGTGTAGATACTGGTTTACAATCTTCCATTTTGTATTCCTTTAAAATTTTCTTTAAGTAATCTTCTTGATCAAGTTCTATCGTTGATTCATTTTTCTTTATATTTATATCTAAATACTTGCTAACACCTTTCATATCTTTCATTTCAAAATTTTCTTTTAATACTCTCTTCATTTCCTCTATACTTCTTTTATTTTCTGCAATCAACAATATATCATCAACATATAGTAACAAGTAGAATTTAACACCTTCTTTGTAATATAAGCAATAATCACATTTACTACGTATAAACCCTTCCTGAATCATTAATTGATCAAATTTCATATTCCAATATCTGGGTGACTTTTTGAGTCCATAGAGTGACTTTTGAAGTTTTAGTACCTTACCATCTTCTTTCATACCTCTGGGTTTTTCTAGATATACCTCTTCATTTATTTCTCCATGTAAGAAAGCACTTCTAACATCCATTTGATCCATATGCAGATTATATTTGCTAACAATAGCCATTAAAATCCGCAACGTTGGTAATTTTGCAACTGGCGCATAAACTTCTGAATGATCAAACTTATCTTCTTGCTTGAATCCTCTTGCTACCAATCTAGCTTTATATATTTTATCACTAGTATTTCCATCTTTCTTTATTTTGAATACCCACTTACTATCAATTGCTTTCTTCTCTTTTGGTAACTCCGTCTCAATCCATGTTTTATTTTTCTTCAACATTTTTAACTCCTCATTTATTGCCTCTATCCACTTCTTACTGTCTTTACCATTTATTGCATCTTCATAACTTAATTCCTCTTCTCCTTGTACCATCATTCCTAGTTCATAGTCTTCTGTCCATTTTGGTTTCTTTATTTTTCTTCTTACTTTTCCTTCTTTGACATTAGTTTCATCAGGACTAAACCACTCCTCTTCCAAATATTCTTCTTCTTCATATTCTGTATCTGTGTCACTCTGCTTTGTTATTTTTCGGTTTTCTTTAATCTGTTTTTGATTACTTCTCTGTTCTTCAGATGCTCTTCCCTGTTCTTCCACTACATTTTCAGTTTCAATGTATTCCTCATATTGTTCTTCTTCACTCTCACCTTTGTCCATCAATTTTTCAGTTTTATCTATCTCATTACTTTCTTCTATCTCTTTCTCATATATGCTACTAACTTTCTTCTCATTAGTTTGTTTTAACTCTTCTTTGTTAATTCTTCCATGTAAGAACACTACATCTCTCATAATTTCAACTTCTCCTTTATCTTCAAACCATACTCTATAACCTTTGCTATAACTGCCATAACCTACAAACCTTCCCTTTATTCCTTTGACGTCCCACTTTTGTCTCTTTTGTTTAGGAATATGTACATAAACTTCAGTTCCAAAAATTTGCAAATTATTTATATCATAACTTTTCTTATACAACAGTTCATATGGAGTTTTACCCTTTTGGCTACTATTGCCTGTTCTATTTACTGTGTATACTGCATTACTTACTGCTTCTGCCCACAATTCTTTACCAACATTAGCATTAATCATCATAGTTCTAGCTGACTCTACTATTGTTCGCATTTCTCTTTCTATCCTTCCATTCTTTTCTGGTGTGTATGCTACAGTGGTTTCATGTACAATACCTTTCATTCTTAGTATCATTTCTAAATCCCTATTTTTAAATTCACCACCTCCATCTGTTCTAATCCTTTTAACCTTACACTCAAACTCATTCTCAAACTGCATAAGAAAAACTTTAATTCTCTCTTTCGTTTCATGCTTACTTTTAAGAAAATACACATACCTGTAATTACTGTAGTCATCCTTAAGCAATAAGAAATATGATGACCCTCCCAATGAACGCACTTCCGTCGGACCACATAAGTCTGCATGCACCAACTCTCCAGGTCGATTCGCACGGCTATTACTGTCAAAGAAAGGTAACCTATGCTGTTTCCCCTGTATACAAGACCTACTATAATCAATCTGCCCTTCATATTTAATATTCTGTTTATGTAATATCTCTTTTACATGTCTTAAATTTTGGTGGGCTAACCTCTCATGCCATTCAGACAAACTCAAAAATACAGAGCTATCAAATACACATTGAATTCTAAAATCCATTAAATACAAATTTCCAACTCGTTTGGCTTGAGCAACAACTATTTTACCTGACATAAATTTACAGTAATTTTTACTTAACTTTAACATATAACCATGATCAATTGCTTTTGTTACAGAAAATAAATTTGCTTTCAAATCAGGAACATACAGAACATTATGCATTACAGAAGGTAAATACTTTGTTCCATCAAATGCCAAAAACTTAATATTACCAATTCCCTCTACATTTAAATATTTACCATCCCCAACAATTACCTTTTTATTAATTTTAAGAAAATTAGAAAGCCAATCTTTCTTACATGTCATATGTTCACTTGCACCTGAATCCATTATTAATTCAAAACTATTTTTACAGAAGGGTTCCTGAACCAAAAAGGCATTATCATTTTTATTTTTAATCTCTGCAGTTTTACAGTCTCTAGATAAATGTCCCACTCTATTACACCGATAACACTTAACAGGCTGCTTACACTCTGTAGCTATGTGACCCATTTTGTTGCACCGATAACATTTTCTTTGCCTACAGTCACGCTTATAGTGGCCAACTTTACCACACACAAAACACTTACGCTCACTTTCACTGTTAGAAATCTTCTTTTTGATATTTCTCATAAGGAATGCTGATGAACCCGACCCACCTTCCTCAGATTTATTACTCCTTTCCTCTTCTATCAACAATCTCGATGTTAGCTCTTTCACATTTTGCTGATTTGCTGGTACTGACTCCCATGCACTTACAAAATACTTATATTTCTCAGGTAATGTCATCAGTATCTTTGTTATAATCATTTTGTCTGATGGTGCTTCATTGAAACTTCTAAGCTGGCTTGATATTTCTTCGATTCTGGAGATGAACTTTAGAATAGGCTCCTCAAACTTCAAGTTAAAGAATTGCTGTTGAATCAAGTGAACACTAACTTGTGAAGAAAGTTCATATACAGTGATAAGTCTATTCCACATTTCTTGGCTTGTGTTGCATGACGATAGATACGTCAAAACCTGCTCATCGATCCTTGTAACCAAGATCTCCTGCGCCTTACAATCGTTTTCTTCCCATAACTCTTTCTCTTTTGATGTAGCCTCCTTTGATAATATGCTTTTTCCATTAACGATGTCGAACAATTTTCTCGCCTTTAACAAAACCGTAATTTGGAATTTCCATACCGGCCAATTGCTGCCATTCAGTACACATCTCTTTTCGTCCATCGTGACGCCGTTATTCCGTCTGTTCCACCGAACTCCAAAATCTTTCTTTTTAATAACCTCTCGTGTTTCGCGCAACAGCAATCAACATTAATCTGAATCTCCTGGGCCCATAACCTATTGACGGTTATGGATGGAGGATAGTGAATTACGGAAACCAACCTTCAGCATATATTTCTTTATTTAATATTTAGACTCACATTGTTTAACTTAACACACACCGCACACGAAGGAAGCCATCTTACATCAAGTTTACTCCTCTATGGTAACATCCTTGTAGTGATGTGACATTGTTACTCCAATAAACCACTGTATCTTCGAACACTTCCTAAGGTGTTTCATTTTCGTAAACATTAACATTTTTGTCTATTTCACAAAATCGCGTTGTGATTTTGCATCCTAAAAAATGTAAGTTAACAAGCGTTGTATTGCAACGTATTTGCAATCAAAAAAGTAATGGCCATATTTTAATTAAAAAATATCGATGATGCATTCAAAGGCAAAGGCAACATTCTAAACAGCAAAAACATCGTTGATGAAAAATAATTATATTTTAAATAATGTTATTTATACATAAAGGTTTACCACCTACTGTTATATTATTTCTTATCGTGAGTATCTCGTTTCCCACTAATATTATAAATGCGAAACTTTGTGAGGATGTATGTAAATTTCTTAATATTTCATGCAAAAACTACTGAACGGGTTTAAATAATTTTTTTTAGATTAACTCAGTGGTGAGAGCAGTCGTCCGTATATCGAAATGTTGTGAGTTCGTATCCCATCACATTCGTATCGTATATTTGATTAGTTTCCTCTAATATATTCAAATATAGTTTTAGTGTATTTCAGAATTCAGAATAATATTACTTGTGACAGGCAATATGTCAACAGAAGCTGCTCGTTAGTGGCGAGCTGATTGATATTAGTGAGCGCAGTCACTCTGTTCAAATCTGTAATATTGACTTGCACAAGTAACATTATTCTGAATCAAAAAATACACTAAGTCCATATTTGAATACATCAGAGGAAAGTAACCAAATATGGAATATTATCCCCTAAGGATTATTGAAATTTCTTCTTCTTGATTGTTGCTAATAGTGAAAAAATTGTAGATTTTTTAAAAGTCCAGCTAATCCGCTAAAACAATACAAGGAATGTCAGAATTGACTACAAGTTATACTATTTCATGTTCGATTACATTCCTCTAATAATGCCTATAATGATATAAGCGAAAAACATATCACAATCATAGGAGTATGAACATGTTTAAAACAAAACACTCATACAGAAATAATACATAAGACCTAATTTTGATTATCACGTGATAATTTTCAGGACATCGCAAACACAAAAAATGTTTTGAGGAGGGACTTTGACTATGACAACTTTAATGATATTGAGTCTCCAATGCTGGATGGCAGTCAAAACCCTGAAATGGTTGCTTTAGTACTGATGAATGTGAGTATAAAAGGAAATATGTATCACGCATCCACCTGCTTATAAAAATCCTATGTCACCCCGCATATGATGAAGATTCTCGCAGTTGAAAGAATTTTTTAAATCGGAGCAGAAGTTAAGTAGCATAAAAATTATCAAATATTAGTGTAAATTGCTAGAATACCTGCTCTAAAAGTTATTGGTTTGTGATTATGAGAAAACAAAAACATTGATTTTGATAACTGACTCTTTAAAAAGACCAAAAACTATTTCCAAATATTTATTGCCAAAAAAGATTCACAACTAATACATTTTCATCTTCACTAATTGCATACTTCTCGTAGTGTATTCAGAATCTGTTGACCTATATCTGAGTACGTATACAAAACAAGAATAACAAGAAAATAAACTTAGTTTAAAATACTTAAAAAATCCACTCTGTCCCTGGTCGCCCACTTTTTGCAATCCGGGCGACTGCTCTAACAACTGAGTTATTCAGGACCTAACAGAACTGGCGATTTTTTCAAGTACTTATTACATTTTTCCTACTACAGAGCATATTTTTATCAATGTTCAGGCAATCCACCCAAACAGCCGAAAGAAATATTTTAAACTTTCGATAAAGATGAAAATTTGTTCATATTGTATTTCATAATTAACGTTTTTATATGTAGATATTTTTTTTCTGAACCATTGCTATTATTTCAAACAAAACCATCCATATTCCATATCAAAAATTAAAACACTTTTAATATAATGTATTAGATTTTTTTTGGAAATTAGGTACGGCAGAAGACCTGGTTTTGTCTACTACCGCTTTGGCATCGTTCTTATAAAAGATATATTATTTTACCGTTAACAGTTTTTAAAATTGTGCATTATGGCAAAATGTAATACCCACATGATGCGACAAATTTCACTTCCTCGTAAAATCAAGTTTTTATCTTAAAATGACCGACACCGGTCATCTACCCCCATGGATAAAAGTATATTTATTAATTTACAAAATACTGATTCACTTATTCAAATAATACAGGATAAGCCACCAGACATCGTCCAACAAACAAATACCGCATTTAAAAAACATGATAGAACCTCGAGTATAGACAAAAACATTATGCAAATTCCAACAAACAATATAAAAAATAACGAAGTCATAGATTTACATATGGGAGACGATAGTAGCGGAACTGATTCCGATTCTAGTGACGATTCCGATTCACATGAATTAGATATTAAGGAAAATTTTAATAATGCTGACAATAAAGATGGAGACAACATTGAAACACTAAGGAAAGCATTGAGAAGTTGCAACAGAAGTGCTTACAGGAGATGCAAGAAGGCTTGCAAATCAGCATATAGAATCACATGTTCAGAATACTACTGTGCGAGGAAAATAAAGAAGGCATTCAATAGGCGTTGTAGCACAAATTGCAGAATGAACTTTAGTTGATTACACAAAAAATGAGTATTTACTTTTTGGTGTTTTAATTACCTATTAATAAAATCTTTTACACGGAAACAGATTACGACATCGGATCCACGCGTCGAAGCAGTATTTACGTTGAGCGAAAAAGAAAAAGCAATTCCACGATGCTCGGCATGACAAAATTGATACGAGTATTTTCGCGTATTTCTTTTCTACTTTTAACCGAATGAAAAATGGAAGCTATTAATCGAACGTGTATGTTTGTAATTTCGTTGAAATGGCCCCATATTCATATATATGTGAATCACGTCTCCTATATCCAGTATTATATAAAATCAAGAAGCTACCCACCTGTGGAAATAGGTGGATCGAGCTAGATATACCTAATTCTAGTTAGCAAACAAAAATTAATGACTAATTATCATGATACCTGAGGGCCTGTTCTATTTGTCCTCGAACAAACATTTGGAATCATTCTTATAATTTTATAGTGGCCGACAGCGACTTCGTCCGCGTTTACCATTATTTCTTCGCTCCTATTAGTTGCAGCGTGATGTTATATAAAACAAGCCTTCCTCGATAAATGGTCTATTCAACACAAAAATAATTTTTCAATTCGAACCAGAAGTTCCTGAGATTAGCGCGTTCAAACAAACAAACAAACTCTTCAGCTTTATAATATTATGTTCATGTCGATATTTGTGCATCAGAAGCAATGTCAAGATCCCTCTGTTGTATCAAAATTTAGTTTCTTTAGAGCCATATTATTAGGTAATAGACTAAATTCGTTTTCATAGACATAGAATAGAGCGTCAGGTATCATGTTAACTCGTACGAGTAGTACTTGCGAGCTTTGTCGTTGTTCACCAATTACAAATTCCTAGGCTAGTGTAAGTCTCATAAGAAGCTCGATGGCGCAGCAACACTCGGTCTTTCGCAATGGCCGATCATAGGATGGGTAACCTCGGAAGGCACGTTAAGCCGTTGGTCCCGGCTGCATTTGTAGTCATTAATACCCTCCAATCCACACTGGGCCCGTGTGTTGGGTCATGATATGGCCCATTCTCCTTTCGATTCGAGAGAGTAACAGAGTTACTTTCGCATTTAAAATATTAGAATGGATTTATGTGTAGCTCGGTGGTTTAGTGGATAAGTGCCGCGGGACGCGATCATTGTCGTTAAGCAACTTTCACAACGGTCGGTCACGGGATGGGTGACCAAAAAATTATTATCTCGAGCTACTCCGTGTTTCGGAAGGCACGTTAAGCCGTTGGTCCCAGCTGCATTTGTAGTCGTTAATACCCACTATCTCACACTGGGACCTTGTGGTGGGTCATGGTATGGCCCATTCTCTCTATTCGATTCGAAAGAGGGACAGACAGAGTTACTTTCGCCAATCTGTATTGGGCCAGCGTGGAGGGTCATGGCCCATGCTCCTTAACCATCCATAAGGAAGGCCTGAGACCCTGCAGTGGGAACGAAATAAAGGGCTGATGATGATGATGGATATATGACTTGACTTTAAACCTTTTTGTAATGTCTTTAAGTTAACAATCCCAACATGGTATTGTAATTATTGGAATAAGAAAAAAAAATTTGGTTGTAACTAGTAATTAATTTCAACATAAAAGTTTCAATGATCTTACAGTTAATTGTGTGATAAGCAATTTTGCAATGCTGAATTAAAAACAATTTTTCAAAACAATGTCTTGATGAAATATGTTTATGTTGGGAATGTTATTGTTAATAATTTTAATTGGTACTGGGGTAAGTGTATATTATCAATCCATTTAAAGTGCATCTAGCTTTGTAACAACGCGATACATATCGTATCTCCAAAGTTACACGTATGAGAATCATGTAATAGCTAATCCACGTGAACGAAATAAGAAAAAGAAGACATCGTATTGTTATCCATAAATCCAATCGTTTGCGCAAAACAGACCAATCAATTTTGGCGATTGAATATGCAATTAAAATTTATACTGAATCTTGTTTCGATAACGTTAATGTGTAAAATAGAACGTGTCAGGTGCCCGTCTTACTTACTCTTAGAATCATGCGCTTAGATATTGTTTTATCGTCCAATGGAGTGATATTTGATAATCATTCCGCTTGGTCAACAATTGGCGTGCTTAGAAATTAAACCTTATGCGCATGTACGTCAGTGAGCCATATTAGATAAATACTGTACTTCACTTTGTTTGACGAGACGCTGACCTCCACTCGGTACAATAGACAGATGTATATACAATAGATAGACAGTACTCAGAAACGATACAGAGGTCTATGGGTAGCGATAAATCTCGATAAATTTCAACTCTCACATTATACTTAAAGTCATTGTTCTTTTCTTTCACTTTCCATAGACTTTAGCCGTATTTATTCGGAAATTTTAATATATTATTTTAATATACAGCATACAATTAATATACCAGTTTCAACAGAAGATGAAGTTTTTCAAGATTTCTATGAGCGCAGATATCCACAAAGTTTTTCCACTGATACAGAAAAATCACTTGCAGTTATCGTTTTGATAGTAAGTAAATTAAGAGGGCACGTAAACAGAAAATAATTAAATTTAATTTGGTTTTGTAATAAAACGACTACATGATATTTCTAAAAAGGGTTGTCACAATCAAAACAAGAAAATTCAAAACTCTCTTCAATTTTCTCAATGTAATATTTCCAAATATTCGTCATTAACTTCATCTTCAACACCAGTAACGGCTTGCAAGTAATTAATTCAAAATAGTATTTGGCGGGCATTACGCTATTAGTTGACACTTTCCACAAATTGCCTTAATTATAATATGCCATATGAATCAAAAGTGAAAAGATATAGAAAACATTCACGATCTGCAGTGCTTCTGTAATTAAATCATCTTACAACTCGACCACGAACAAAAGGAAGACTTCCCTGTTTGACCAGTTTTTGCCGTTTGCCCCCTTTTAACCATATAGGCCTTTAAAACGTTCTAACTTACTCCTATGCATATCATATATACGAGTATTACTTTACCGTACACAGTTTTTAAGTGCCGAATACCTTTGCTTGTATCCAACTGCGATGTATCAAAGTTTACTGCTTCTTAAATTTTAAATTACCAAAATCGATTCGTAATCTTAGAATTACCAAAATCGGATCACAATCTTAAAATGGTTCGGCCATCTGGTTATAATTTTAAATTGCTATAGATCTGGTTATCTGCAATGGTACCTAGTATTATATAGATACTATGATATTTACAAAAAATACTTTTTCAGAACAAATCGCCGACCTTAGAGCAATATCTTAAACAGGAAGACACAACCCATAGAGTTAAAAGAAATGGAATGAAGAATATGATACTCAATAAAACTTTGCCTGCTCACACTATAAACGATGTATTATTCAGCCCACATATTGGCAACGACGATACTTTTAAAGTTATAGATATATTAAGAAAAAAGAAGAAGAAAGATAAGAAGAAAAAGAAAAAACGAAGTCCGTGCAAAAAAGCTTGTAAAGTCGCAACTAATTATGTTTGTAAAGATTACGACTGCTCAAAGAAAAAGAAAAAAACAATTGCTAAAAGCTGTTTGAAAAAATGCAAGAAAGCGGTTGAAGATTAAGATATGATTGTGTATTTTGTTTTTAGACATTATATTTTATATCATGAGATTACACAGATGTTTAACTTATACTCGTACTCGTATTATGGCTCAGTTATACTGGTCGATGGAGTGAGCATTCGGAGAGCGGGAGACCTCTGCGCATTCATTTCATTGGTCAAATAACAATGATCAACCAATGAAAGCGAGACACATAAATCATCGACCGGTGTAACTGAGCTATTGGTTACCAACCTTGTCATGATGATTTAGGGCAGTCGTTTTTAACCTTAATAAGGTTTATACCCATATGCTCATAGAAGAACTAAACTGAATAAACTGCAAATTAAGCCGGGACCATCAGCTTAACGTACAAGTTGTGCAAAAAAGAGTGCAAAATTTGGTCACGCATCCTATTGATCACCCTTAAGAGAAAGTTGCTTAACCTCCACATATATGTTAACTAGATGAGACCTAACTATGTGGGCAAATCTTTAAAATACTCGGCCACAATCTAAAATATTTCAATCTGCAAAATAAGTCCCTTTTTCCACATTTTTTTCGAAAGCTGCTCCACCTATGCCTACCTAGCGACTGATTAATCCTATTAATATGTTTGGATGTTTGTCGGTCAACCACGCCGAAACTACTGAACGGATTTTGATGAAATTTGGTATACAGATTAGCTACAGATTAGGGTATTAGCTGACTTAGATAATAGAACTTTTTATCCCACTAAACATTTCGCTAGGGTCCACGCGGACGAAGGCGCTGGCGAAAACTAGTATTGTAATAAACTTCTGTTTTCTGAGGACATATCCCTTTTTCTCGGGATTCTGGACATCATACCAAAGGTCGAGATAATCCAAACGAGTCCCAAAAATCTGACATTCCATACCGAACACACTAACCATTAAGCTCATCGTGATTACATGAATATTTTCTATAATTGTAAATTACAACTCTTTTTTAATAGAATTGTAATTTACTGATAAGAAACTCAGTAGGTACAAACAATGTGCACATTTTCTACCGTATGACTAAATTATATTTCCTCGAACGAATTAAAGGTTTTCCTTTTCCTTGAACGAATTACTTAAATAATGGTTTTTAGGAAGAATAGTTGTCTAATCATTATAACTAACTTTTTATTGGTAAGTTTATTATCTGCTGGAAATAAATAAACGAAATTACAATTTACTGTTCTCAAATTTATTAGATAGCTTAGGGGCCATCCATAAATTACGTTAGACGTTAGGAGGGGGAGAGGGTAGACGAACTGTGACATTAAAAGAATATTTAGTAGAATTTGTATAGATAAACCTGTGACAGGAGGGGGGGGGGGTTAAAAATCGTGAATTTTGTGTTGCGTAATTTATGGACGGCCCCTTATTGTAAGTTAATGGTTACCTTTAAACATACCACGAATTCTTAGGCAGAGTGGCTTGTGCGCCAGTTTCAAGATGTCTCCAACTCTGAGAAGTTTGATTTCTGGTCGGGTCAATGTAGAAAATCTTTTCTTCCATATTGTATCAGACCTTGATGTTGAGGTAGTGTCATGTGCTATACGTATTTCTTATTTTTAAAAAAAAGTGTAGTTCTAATCTAAATGTAATAAATAGGTATGACAACTAATATTTGATTGGTTTCTCCCTCGAGTAGATTATTGAAAAATATTAAACACATATTTTTTTTTGTAATCATTAAATTACGACGATACATTGAGTTAAAATGTCAGATGACGTCACGCTTTTGTACATTTTCTACAAAACTGTGACGTAGCGAGCCTCCACTTCTTAACTTTAATACCTGTTTTCTAAACTATTTGTTGTTAAATTGAAGTAAAAAAAAAATACGTATCTTTTATTTTTCTATTATATGACTGACGGACTAAATTGAATTTCTTTTTTTTACTCAGTATCATCCCTGTTTTAAAATAATTAATGCTAGAATCAGTTTTAATCTTAGTGTTTTTTTATTAATATTAAAGATTTTTCAGTATATTTATTTAAGCTAGATTTACAAAAGGCCTTTAAATAATAAACATTAAAAAATATATTTTCAGCGTTATATTGAAGCTGACAGTATTTTTTTTAAAGAAGACCAACCGAAGTTAGTTTTTGAATTTAGAAATCCATCAGCTGTAATTCTTTGGAATGTAAGTGTAATTTTTTTCATACACATTTTGGTTACTATCGTAATCAGTGACGTTCAACAGTATGTATATAATAATAAACAAGGCTTGCACGTGTACTATCGACTAGATAAAGTGACATTTGGATGAGAATGAGAAGTCTCTACGAAATAAAAGTGACATTTGGTATGGTATAATCATTTTTTGAGTTTAGCTACACGTATTTATATGCGGGATTCGCTCAATATCAAGTTTGTATTAATGAACCAAATCAGTTGTCTCTTACGTACAGTCTTAAAATTTTCTAATTTATGAAACTAGTACCTAACATGTAAATAAGTGACTATTCAATATTATATGTATGTTTACAATTACAGCAGAAGAATCCCTTTATACAGATACCTAATAATATCAAATATAAGAATGATGATAACAATATAGATTTCAATACCAGAAATGGGGCACCACTCACAGAAAAACAATACGGAATTGAAAGCCCAAGAGCCAATAATAATTTTGATACATCAACTGACTCAGAAAGCGATAGCAGTTCAATAGAAAATTTTGATAGAAGCGTATTAAGATATTTGAAAGGATGTCAAAGGAAAGTTGTATCGAAATGCAAAAAGTCGTGTAGAAAGGCTATGAGATATACGTGTGATGAATACTATTGTACCTCTAAACAGAAGAGATCATTCAAAAGAAACTGCAAGAATAGTTGCAAAGATGAATTTTCCTAATACTTGTTCTAAATTAGTAAGACTACGCAAGGATTTCAGAACTTCGTCAATGGGCCTTAAAGCCCAATTCTTTTAATTTTGTTTTCTTGTGAATAAAGAATCTTTTGCAAACACTAGTAAGGAGGTTCCATACATAAATGTTGTATTAGATTGAATAAATTATTTTATGTATATGCTTGCACGTTTACTTTTGAGCGCTTAAAATCGACAATTTTTCGTACTTTACATTGAATGATTTTATACCCTTAGTTCTACATCTAAAATATCAATTATCAAGCTTTAGAATGCTCTCGCACATTTTTGGCACGATCTCTTCAACTATTAGTGTCATTGTGCCAAAATGTTTCATTAACAGCTTATTATTAAAAATCTTAACTGTTTGGTGGGACACAGATATCCCTGGATACCAGAGAAAGCTGTTTAGAATAAGTTGAGGTCCCCACACTTTTATAAATGCTATTTCACAGATTGTTATCTGAGATTTGATGCTAAGTAGTTTTCTTTTTTATATTTAAAATTGATCTTTTTTTAAATTGACTAAAATTGATCAGGTCTCGAATTAATCATATAAATATAAAAGCCGCAAGTAATAACAACTTAAAGTCAACTCAAAGAGAGTTCCCCGTTATACAGATATCATTATATATATAATAAAACCAATAGTAATCACATTTTGCGAGCAGAATATCGAGTACGTAGTTCGACATCTTGTTACACCCTTTATAAACCAACGCTGTAGCTTACAGGAACCATAATTCCATATTTTAAAAAGGAATAAACGTTCATAGTAAACGTACGTAAATAGAATAAAAATTCATCAAGATGAGTATGATGTCAAAAGGATTTACAAAAAATAATAATTATGCTATAATCTTTGATCTTTTTTATTCATAAGAAGGTTATACATAGATAATATTAACATGGAAATGTCGTAGGAAATAGTTTAAGAAGGCAACAATAATAAAATACAATTTTATTAATAAATCTTTAATCGGACTCACTGTCTTCATATTTTCCTTTATTAAATACTTTTTTGCATGTTGTTTTGCAATTTCTTTTGATTCTTTTCCTAAATCTCCGTGTACATCTGTAGTTTAAACAGATATCTCTATACGATTGAATGCAACTTCTTTTACATGTTTTGCTGGCTGTCTTAACACAAAATATATCATTCCTTCGCCTAGTGTACTTAGGGAGTTTAATTAAGAATTCCTCATCACTGATTTCAGTAGATTCAGACGATTGTGGCAGCGTTACCCTCAACTTTGTTAACAGATTTTCCAATTTTTGCATAGAGTATTTTGACATATATCCCTGAAAATTATGAGTACAAACTTAAAAAATAATAAACATGTACAATATTCTATTTCGCTCATGCAGGTTATGGTGGCAAGCTTCGTGCGGTGCCCTTCCAACATCACCCCTCCCCCTTCTAGAAGTATTACCGTCTCATCGTAGTCAATATGTGTATAAAAAGATTTATTTGATGCTCGTTATTTTTTTAACTCTAAGAAGGTATTATATATCGTTGATTTTGTTGAGGAGACAAGCGCTCATATGCTACTGGAATGCAGAGGCCTATCTAGACAAAGTACTACACATCAAGGTAGCCCAAGGAGGAGGCATGCGGCAGAGTTCGAGAACCTATGGGTTTCCTGGAGGAGCTGGGGTGACAGGACTAATGCAACTCCGTGTCACGCATAATAGGCACAGAGTGTCGAGTTGCGGAAAATTCCGCCGTGAAACATAACATAACGTTGCTTTTCTTTGTTATTTGAATTATTATTTGATAATGAATTTTTAACTCTATAATTAAGTATCGGAAACAGTCGTCTCAATACAGCAGTGAGTAAATAAGATCACTTTTTCCTTCACTCTCCCATGCATGCAGTCTCGACAGAGTATGCGAACGTAATATAACCGAATTCGGTCGCTAACTCATAGCGATCGTATTTTAATCGCGCGAGCGATCGATTATTAAAGTCTCTATTATTACTTAATTATTTTTCGTAGTATATCTGATAATTTTTTGCATTCATAATGCTATACTGGAAAATATTTTTATTGAAAAATGCTTAAAAATGTCACTTTATCCCTGATACTCTGAGATAGGGTTTAAACCCACGACCTTTTGTAATCCGGGCGAAACAGTAACAAGTGCTTGAAGATTCGTCAGTCCTGTAAGGTTCTAGGTAGATCAGTGGTTAAGAGCAGAAAGGTTAAGAGCAGAAAATTGTTATATATATATATTCATTAGGAATATATATATAACAATTTGTTAAGCGTGGACCGAATTCAACTGCCAAATTAGTAATATTCATTAGTTTGCTAGCGATCGAATTTAATAGATAGGTAAGTGGGCTTTGTGATCGCTACTTAAAGATCGGTATCAATGTCGAAACTTGACTAGCCGATTTAGGCGTATTTTTGGGGTTTATAATAATAAATCTGAATCAAAAGCCTTTCACTTCTTGTCACGTCTTTTCATGTATATCGATATGTTTTTTTTTATTAAAATACTCACACTCAATATCACAACTAAAGGCGAATCCCTCATGATCTGTTTATTATCATTTTTTGACCTTAAATAGTTACTTGATAATTTTGCCTCTTGGAGTTTCGTTAACTCTTGCATTGCTTTGAATCTCTTCTCGTTTATGTTAATCATTTGTTGTAGGAGATCAGCGAATTTTGCTCGGGCTTCCTTCTTAACATTTGTGGTAGTCTTATGTTCATTGGTGCTACAATGTGGAAGTACCTGGGTATAAATGAGCAGTTTTGAAAAAATACTATTCAAACATTCAAATTTCCTTACCAAAATTATAGGTAGGTAGACCATGTGATAGTTGATTTCGTGGTCTGTCCTGCTCTACCTTGCATATTTTTAATTTGACGGAGAACGGTAGAGCTTGATAAAGTTGACGGTATATTGATAATTGTTCTAAGAGTAAGTTATCCGTCTGCTGCTGCAACCTACTGCCACGTCGTTTCTAAACCAATGAGGTTTTTAACTTTCTATACGAATTTCATCATCGCTAACTTTTATCCCTAACTTGCCATATATTATATTCATTCATTTATCAAAGTATCTCGTGCACCTAACAGTGCGTTGCCATAAGAGGGCAGAAGGGGCTACTGCCTCCCTCCCTAATTCTAATTTAGAATCTCTAATTCTAAAAAGTTGCCTAATATAAAGCAAAGTCCTAAGTGTTTGACATCACTCGCTTTATCGATAATTCCCGTACGTCGTAGCTCGAAGCTCGAATGAACTTATTAAAGCGGGAGAATGGGAGTGGTGCACACGCAAACCCCAAAAAAAAATTAATGTAATAACTTATTTATAAGTTTTATTTATTCTACAGTCAAGAGCTAGCCTAAGTTTACATGTTGGACTCTGTGCTGTTGTTGTAGAATTATCGTAGATGTAAAACTACTGAAAGTGAAAAATATCATGTGCTCTAGAACTCCCTTCTCCCTGATCAGGTTCTAAAATATAAATTTTGAATCCACATACCTACATATTTACATAAAATACAGAACTTTAATTTACGAAAGGTAGGCTACCTTTCATTGGTCAATTTAAGGTATACCGGTTTAAGGTTACAAGGTTTAAGGTATACCGAAAGCTTAAACATTCTATAACAAATTAACCGAGCTGTTTACTGATAAATATTTATATTTTTAGGTAAACATAAATTGTTTCTTTTACTTTCTTAATTGAAAATGTATACTCACTGTTAAATAAAAAAGTGCTGAATACAGGACGACACATTTCATTTCAATAACAACCTATTCATTCGTTCACGGTATTAAACTTCAATTTATTTGTACATCCGCTGAAATAATGAATTTTCTAAGCTTACCAATACATAGTGGTATGGTAAACAAAAATGATTAATTTTGTTCGATCTAAACTTCATCTTAAAATGAACCGAGTGGCTCGTGAGCTGGTTTTAAAGTGTCGCTCTGAGGTCCTAGGTTCGATTCCGAGTCAGGAGTCAGGTGAATGAAGAAAATGAACTTTTGGGTGGTATATGCAGGTTCTATAATACGAGTGCTATAAGTACCTTCTTATTTTGGGATCTGAGTTATGTTTTTTGATGTCTAATATTTAGGTAACTATTTATTTTACCTTTTGCTGTTCTAACTAAAGAGCTAAAGTAGCTCGGTGGCGTACAGGATGAGCGCCACGACCCGCGATCGTTGTTGTTGAGCAACTTTCACAAGGGTCGGTCACGGGATGGGTGACCAAAAAATTATTATCTCGAGTTATTTCGTGCTTCGGCAGGCACGTTAAGCCGTTGGTCCCAGCTGCATTTGCAGTCGTTAATACCCTCCAATCCGCATTGGGCCAGCGTGGAAGCGTGGAGGGTCATGGCCCATCCTCCTTAATCATCCATAAGGAAGGCCTGAGCCCCTGCAGTGGAGTCTTAAAAGAGCTGGTTATGATGATGTTCTAACTATTCAGTTCATATAATTATATCTTGTAAAAAACCTTATAATATTCGACTGTCTGTAATACCCGATACGGGATTTGAAACCGTTACCAACGAGCAACAAAAGCGACTGTTCTAACCACGTTGGTTACAAGAGACCTAGCATAACAACAAGAACCCAAATGTCACTTTTCTTGGGTATGCTCATACATCTCAGTCTTGACCAACACGCGTAGCAGCACTCGTAGCATGACGAACTCGAGGTTTTGTCTACATCCAAATGTCACTTTTCTCGGGTGCGCTCATACAACATTTCACTCTACCCGACCCGCGAAAGTGACATTTGGGTGTAGACAAAGAGTTTGTCACGCTACACGTGCAAGATAAAATCGAGAAACGCTTTGTCTTCACCAAACGTGACATTTGGGTGTAGACAAAACGTTTTCGAGTTTGTTATGCTACGCGTGCAAAGAAGTGACATTTGGGGTAGACAAAGCGTTTCTCGAGTTTCTTATGCTAAGCGTTCCATCGATAAATTCGTCTGCCCAGAAGAGACCAGCAGGCCAATTCCGCTATGTTTAGGGAGTAATTGCATCTCGATAGCTTGCATTTTACTATTGTACTATCTACCTAAAGTAAAATATTATTAGTACAATATCTTTCTCACACATCAAGGGTGATAAATAAGGAGTAATGATACCTTCTCGAACGTGGCACCACATGGCGTGGGCCAGATGAAACTGACATTTAATATTTTACAACTGTACGTTATAACATGAGTAAATATCTTAAAGAAAACAACTTTGACAGAGAAAAATATTTTATTTGTCAAAAAAGTATTGTAAAACATACACGCTGTGCAGTATACACAGCAATCTTAATAAATTATTTCCTGAAGTTTCTGACCTTTATCAGGCTTTCAAGGCCTTAATTTAAATAGCTCTAAACCTTCAAAGATTTATTTGAACATAATATGCACATCAACACTGTAAAAAATATGTAGTAACCCACAAAACCAAAATTTTTCATTAAGCTGAATAAATCATTACTTTTTTCAGAAAAGAAATCTTATTTCTATATAAGGCTATTTAGGGTTACTATATTTATTACCATGGATATTCATATAATTTATTATCGAAAAAGAAAATGATTTTTCTGCTCTGAAGAACAATTTTGGTGTTGCAGGTTACATGTTTGCTTTCCAGTTTTGACATTACAAAATATATCTAACTTATACTATATAACAAAGTTATAATATACTTAAGATCATAATTCGTTAAACTATGTTGCACTTTGCCTGTAGTTTTTAGTGTCCAATATTTTCTTTCCGCACATTGCACATATGCCTTTCTTGTATGCACACGCTTGACAATAATGTGATCCTACTTGGTGAACTTTTGTTCTACATATTCTGAAATAATAAAAAAACATAATTAATTATCATGACCATCATCATCATCGTCACCAGCCTCTTAATGTTCCTCATTGCTTAGCTCAGGCCTTCCCTATGGATCGAATCAAATAGTGGAAAATGGAAAAAGGACAATGACCCACCACTCAGACCCAGTGCTAATTGATGGCTATTAATGACTGCAGATGCAACTGCAAACAAGGGCATAAAGAAGCCTACGAAGTATGGAGTAGTTCGAGATTATAAATTTCTGCAATGGCAAAACTGTCTAGTATACCAAGCACACTAGCCACTGCGTTTTCGTGAATTGATTATATATTTTTTATTACATTCACAATGCCAAGGAAAATATTTGGCAATATCCAGCCATCATAATAATAACAAAATAGACAATAATACCGACCACCAAACCAACCGATTTATTAGTATTGAATGAATTAAAAAGAAGATTTCTATACTAAAACATTGAAGATTCAAGTTCCTTATATATTAAATAAAAGCTAAATTTACAGTTAGGCTGATAAGATCAGTTTCTAAGGGCCATTTACATAATATTAGAGAATGTCATGATTATACTAGTATTAATTTTCCAGCTCTTATATAGTAACTAGCTTTCTGTCAGTGGCTTTGCCAGCGTGATCCCTGGGAACTGTTTATTTGGATATCAATTCATATTATGACCCAGATATAATTACAAATTGATAGAAAACAATGGCAACTATGGTTACACTTTCATTCTCTATACAAACTCCCAGTTCCATATTCATTCCTTTTTTGCTGTTTTTCGATTCATATGATATAGCTTTAAATTTTTTTAAATCGTTCCAGTAGTTTCGGAGCTTATTCGTCTCAAATAAACAAACAATAACATCTTTCCTCTTTATAATATTAGTATATATTCAGCTTTTAAACATATTTATTAGTTATATACCCTACCAAGTGTTAACATTGCATCTTTTTAAGCACAGACATATCAATTTTAACTTACTTGCATTCCTGGAACTTTGATGTATATGGATTGAATCGACCCTTTTTAGCAGTCAAAGCTTTATTTTCTCCCACTTTTCTGCCTCCAGACTCTACTGTGTTTCTAGCACCAGTTTTCCAAGGATCCGGTGTGATGACCCGGCCTAATTTCTTTTCGCATTTTTCACAAACCATGGTGTTTTGAAGACTCCAAAACAACAACAATATAACCTCAAAATTGGGTTATCTATTTCGTCTTCACAAAACTCAATGAATCCGATTAAACTAAGTAAAAATGTTATTCCTCACTATAGTTTTAACAATATTCTCAATTGAAAAGTGTTGCTGGAATGATTTTTATGATGATTAATGATTTTTTTAAACTGTTACGATAATTTGAGTTCTGAAGACGCTCAAAAAAACACCATAACACAACACCATTTCTGTGTATGACCAATAATAGCATCACTGAACTGACTGACTGACAGCTGTCCTAGTGATGCGACTCGAATACATTTTTCACTCGTTCTTGTTTGAAAAAAAAGATTTGCCAAGTATCGAGAACTCGGCGGCGCATCGATTCTCTAGGTACTAGATATTACTTCACTTCCTAGTCTACTTTATTTATCTTCGCAACTTTTTTTTACTTTCTTGATTACATCAATAAATAATAATTTGAAACTCTTTTACTATTTGTCAAAAATTTCTAAAAAAAAAAAGCAAAAGCAATATCGCAATTTATTTTACAAAAGTGACTCGATACCTCAATTATGACTCGAGTGAGGTAATGAGGAAGTGTTTAAAAAAACATTAGTTCCCTAAATCAAACTAGATGTTGCTACAGTACTTTCTTGATTTCTCCATGACAAACCTTCCGGTTTTCTTTTATGTATAAAACTATTTAAAGTCCGACTTAGTATTTAAAAAAAGCGAAAGCACTAAAAAAGCACCTCCACTAGATGGCGACTCTAGCAAAAGTTGATTTTTGCTGGAAGCGAATGGACCAAAGACAGTAATTTCCGTTCCTTTTAACTAACATAATAAAAAACTGAAATTTGAAAGTTCGAAACTAAGACATCAATACAAATACGAAAAACTACAAATAGAATATGAGTTGTTTATTGAGTTTTGAAAACTAATTTACTTTTAAACTTGAAAGAAAACCGGTAAGGTTGTCATGGAGAAATCAAGAATACGTTCTTGATTTCTCCATGACAACCTTACCGGTTTTCTACAGTACGCTGTAGCGACATCTAGTTTGATTTCGGGAACTAATGTTTTTTTTAATACTTCCTCATTGGATGCACAACACGTGAGTGATAGTATTCTGTAAGTAAATTTTGTAAAAAAACATTTAAAAGACTCAACACGTCTCGTAGCATCCGGCAACTCGTTCCAAGGACGAGCGGCATGTATAGTAAAGGACCTGTCAAACACTCTAGAGGAATGCATAGGCATCGCGAATCTTGGGTTGTCTGATGATCTCAAGAGACGGGAGTGGGAGTCAGAAAGAAATTTGAAACGCTTTTTAAAATAAGCAGGAGAAGCAGGATTATATAGGTCATTATATAAAAAATAAACTATGTGAGCATTCCGGCGAAATCGAATAGGCCACCATTTGAGCTCTTGGAGATATTTTTATACATGATAATATTTACGTAATCCAAATATGAATCTTATTGCGAAGTTCTGAAGTCGCTCAAGTTCATTTAGTTGCTCTTCAATGAGATCAAGATAGCTGACGTCGGCATAATCTAAAACTGTTAAGAGGAGAGAATGCGCTCGCGCGATTTTAGTAGCAATAGGTAAAAAAAATCTCAAGTCTCCTTAAGGACGCCTCCGAAGCAAACAGTTTGCGATTTACTTCCTGAATGTAAGATGCCCAGAAGAGATTCTTGTCAAGAAGCACTCCCAGATTTTTAACACAGTCACTATATGAAAATCTCACACCGCTGAATGTAATAGGCGGCAATTGCAACCATTGTATTTTAGATGCCAAGCTAGGACCACCCACCACAATCGCCTGTGTTTAAGAATTTATTTTTTACCCATAAGACACACTCTAAGGACTGATTAAAGCTCAATATGGATTTATATTATCAAATACCGAAGCCAAAATATCCAGGGAAACTTGGTAATATATTTTTTAAATCATCTGCATAAAGGTGGTATGATGAAAGACGTTTATTGGAGACAGTATTAATAAATATGGCAAATAGTAAACGAGATAAGACGCCACCCTGTGATACACCAGCACAACTGTCCCACCAGGAGGAATGGACAATTGGACAGCTGGTTGTGCAAAAGGCGTTCGAGGGGAAAGAAAGGGCAAAATGGATATGGGCCTGTATTCAGAAAAGGAAGGACAAATACGATTTTTAGTAATTAAATAAAAATTAGTTTATTTAATTACTTAACTTTTTTTTTTCTTTTTATTAGGTATATACGTTATAAGATTTGTATAAGTAGTTTCAAAAGCATAAGAAGGGTTCCATATCATCTTATTTAAATAAAATAAATTTCAAGCGTCTTTTTATTACCATTATCAATATCGAGCAAAAAAAATCTCATTTTTTGTATTGAAAAATAAAAATTAATGAACTTTGGAAATAACTTTTTTCTAATTATACAGAGTATATTAGAAATTCATATTTTAACCCTTTTAGTACCAAAACGATTTTGTTTTCTATTTTTAACAGATTATTTATTTCTGTATACAAAACCAACTGAAATTTAAGTAACTGAATTTAAATGAAATATATGGTGTAACTACTTAATTTACTTAACAATAAAGATCCAACCAATGAAACCTTTGTTAAATTTGATAAATTGGAGCTCATCAACTGATAGTGATCGAGTAGGTAATCAACAGAGGATTAAGCACATAATATCAAAAAAAGGTGACAGAAATAATGCATAAATTGGATTAAATAAAAAGTTAACAAAATAGAAGATAATAAAAATCAAAAATGCAATTTTAAAATTTAATTTATATCTTTTCATTTTTTCATTTGAGTTCTTGGATCCTTGATCTTCAAATATGCTGTAAATACAACAGTTACATTAATTATTAAAATAAATGAAAATTAAAATAAATGAAGTTTATTTTGAAAAACTACGGCGTCGAAGCGTGGAACATAATGCTTTCACAATATTACACAATAATCTGTTACTTTCTCATTCCAACGATATTATACTTACGTTAAAATACTCCGACTTTATTTGGAATTAACTGTAACAAATAATATTATTATTGCAATATCACTATTAAGTTAATGATATCGTTAATTTGAAATTTATCGGAATTGTCTTAGGCAAGCGTTAGACGCAAATATTAGGTTGGGGTAAAAGTGTTTTCGCATATAGTATACATAAACTTGTAATAAAATCTTTCTGGCTATACACCATTTGTATCTGTCTGGTTTCGATATCGATCGATAATGAAGAAATTCGATATATTTTTAAATTTTATTAGATAAAGTTAAAAAGGCAACGCATGCCGCGAAAAAAAAATTACGTTTACGTATTGACCTATTGCAGTTTCTGTTAGAGCAAATTTGGTTTAAGCGTTTTCAGTCCGGAAATTTTGTTATCACAGATGCACGTCGCGATCGCCCTGTTATGGATATAAAAGATGCCATTTTGAAAAAGTGGAGCAGGATAGGCATATCAGTAGTTACAACATTACTGATGAACTGAGGATTGACCTCAAAATAGTTTTTGCGCATTTGAAAAAAAACCCAAAAAATTGGGTATTTGGGTATCTTACGAGCTCACTGAAAGAAACCTTATGAACCGTGTACTTGTTTGTGATTATTTATTACGGCGTAATGAACTGGTGATCAAAAGTGGATCACTAACGACGATAACGAGCAAAAAGTTCGTGGTCAGGCTTCTCAAACTGGCGAAACCCGGGTTAACTCGTAACAAGGTGATGCTGTGTGTATGGTGGAATTGGAAGGGCATTATTCATTATGGGTTGATACCGCCAGGCAGGACCATCGATTCTGAACTCTACTGCGAACGACTGATGAGATGAAAGCAAGAAGTTGAGAGAAAGCGGCCAGAATTAATCACTAGAAGGGGTGCGGTTTTTCATCGTGATAACGCTAGACCTCACACATCTTTTGCCACTCAGCAAAAATTAAGAGAGTTTGACTGAGAGGTGTTAATGCATCCGCCGTATAGTCCAGACTTTGCATCTTCAGATTTCCACCTGTTTCGGCCTTTTCAGAATTCATTAGGCAGTGGCAGGTTAACATCACGCGAGTACCTCAAAAACCACTTTTTGGGTGGGATCATGTCCCCTTACCTGCTTAAGGGATTGCGATCAATTTTGAAATAAGACAATTAGTCTATATTATGATACAAAATATAGGCTAATTGTTGTGAGGTTGCTTGTACAACAGATACGTTTATGAAATCCTAATGATAAAATAACTCTACTTTCAATGACTTAAGTTTTAAAATCAACCTAATAAAGGTCACAGCACACATATCAAATCGGAAAGGGATCGTCACCGTATAGCCTTTCGCCTCGCCGTCAACCAGGCGTCAACCTAATGTATGCATGTAACCAAAGCGTAGCAGCGGCTCCTGTACGTCAACTCGGCTATGGCTAGGCGACACCGCGCTTACGGCTCGCCGACCGCTGGATGATCTGGTTGGCACCAAATCAGTTTGAATCCAAACGTTGAGTGTTGCGCACAGTTATGTCTCGGTTTACAAAACGTGAGATGGCTATTATAGCCATAGCACTTGATGAAGAGGAAAAAGAAAATAAACGAAGAAAAAGATATTGGGTACACGATATGAATAAAGCAAGGAGTACTGAAGCCGTGAGCTCAGTTACGGAGAGACGTAAGCGCGGGAACGACGAGCCGTAAGCACGGGAACTGCTAGTTAACCACGCACCGCATCGCGGTTCGGAGCCTATTCCGAGGCGAGGCGATTACGTTAAGATTCCAATTAGTGTGCGTTGCAGTAGGGAGTTTCATACAAACAATACTGAACGGCTCGAGGCGACACGGTGGCGATCCCTTTCTGATTTGATATGTGTGCTGTGACCTTAAAGAATCATGTCCACTTTCCATACATTGATTAACCTGTAACATTTTTTAAAAAGTAGTGTTTCCTTCTATTGGCGATAATTAAAATTAGTTTTTGCATAACATAGAATAATTTATAAACATTTTTTAATCTGGATTCGTGATTTATAAATTATGTTGTCTGTAGCTGTCAAAACTTGAGATAATAGTTAAGCTACTTTAAAAATTAATGAAATAAAGCCTTTTATACATTGACTCATAAATATGGAAATAAATTGATATGTAATTGTTTATTTGCACTTTTTTACCTTATGACAAAATATTTTTTTTCCGCAGTAGATGAAATGAAACGTAGCAAATCATTGTATAGTTTGAATCGCATTAAGGATAGTCTAGCAAACCGTTATTGTAGGGTCCGAATTGCATAGGAATAACTTTTAAAAAATATTTATCAGCCTTTTTTTCTACATTTATTTTCAAACTTACACGATACGAAAAAAAAATTAATAAGCTACGTTTTGAGATGTGATATACATCACTAGACTCGTTAGTAAATTTCACATGAAAATAATTTGACATGATTCTTTGAGTTATAATTAACATGACGTCTGTCTGCTGGCTAACTGAAATTTTCTACATCCTTGTTCCTGCTTTGCTATTTGATGCAAAGTAGCACCATCAGAGGTTCAACCTAATAAAAGCTTTATTACATTTTGAAGACGGTTTTATATGACTTCTACACTGCAACAGAGCTGTGTACAGAATTTGCCAGATTTTTTTTTTCCGTGAAAAACTCTTCTCAACAATTGTATTCGCTTTATTTATGGATTACACCCATATCTCTCAATATCGCCAGCAACTCAAGTGGCTTCCTATTCGTGAGCGTGGAAATTCAACAGTTGTCGTTGCGTTCTTAAATATTCTTTTCAATCCACATGTTCCAGAATATCTGGAAACTAGATTTCAGTTTCTGAGCTCCTCTTATGACCATCATTTTCGCTCACGTAACAAGCTTCTTCTGCAAACTCCTGTCTGGTTTCTACTCATTATATCGAAAGCACACAATAAATTTTTAGTTCAGTTTAAGAGACTGGTCGTGAACCTTATCTTAAACTTTCAAATTAGTCCCTTATATACGATATCTAATTTCTTTTTGCGAATATTGTAATTTCATGTATATGTCTATATTCTTATATGTGTAGCTATATATTTATTATTATTATGTTTTATTCTGTCACTTATGTTTTCCTCTCTTAAAATTGCTTTGTTGCGCCACCCCTTTTGGTATAAATGACACCCTTACTGATCGACTGGCAGAGAATGTCGTATCGTCGTACGGCATTGAGTCCGCCTTTTGCTGCATTGCAATAAAGATTAAATACATAAATAAAAACCTAATTATTTACTAAGTTTTGTTTTTATTTTTCAGAGGAACGCGCCTGTTATAATATATTTTTGTTGGATTTGACTTAATATATATGTATAATAAAATTAATAGGTACAATAGAGATGATCAAAGGGTAAAAAAAAAAATTATCTAGTCTGTCAGTACGATAATAGAGACATTTGAAAGATTTTCACGGACTTCACGCTACAACTATTTGACATATCATAGCGATCGGCATTAGGTATTGCGATGGCGATATTAAAGAAAAAAAAAATGAAAAATATATTAGGTCACTGAATATTTCAAGTAACATGCGTTCAAGCGAACGGAAGATTCAAGAAATACTTTACACATTAGTTGGATTTTTCTATGATTTTTCATAGAAATAACAGTAATTAAAATAAATTATTAAGGTATTATGTATATAAAACAGGTAAGGACATTATTACACATATTTGTCATTTTTTTTTATATTTTAACTTATTTACTGTTATACTATATACTTTGCTGTTTATCACACAGAACGACAGGTAAATAATAAAAAAGATACTGTACCACAGACAATTTTATAACCTGTTAAAATAAAAAAGCAGAATATTAATATTCATTTGATAGATTTTGCATTCACATTACTATTTAAATATTATCTTCTTCGGGCCCGGATCTAGGGGGCGCCAGTGTTAAAGGGGCGCCATTATCATCATTCATTATAGAGGTTTATCTATTTACAATAAAAAAAGACTCTTCATACACATGAAAGGCTACGATGAGTTGGGCATGCTTCAAAATCCCTAAATGAAATAAAATAAAAATATTGTACACTTAAAAAAATTGATAATATGAAATCCGACTTTACGGAGCATATGGGGTAGAGGAAGGGCGCCATACGAGTTTCTGCCCCGGTTGAAAAAAAATCGTGCAGTGCGATTCTGTAAAAATCCTAAGCCGAATTCGAATTAACTCATGTGTGTCGGACACATTCACGTCATTTAATAAAGAAATTCTATTGACTTAATTTTTTGTATAAAAATACAAAACAAAATTGATTGATTGTATGTGTCTCAGATATGCTATTCCTATATCATTATGAAACTCACTTCATTTATGCCACGAAACATTATTACCAATTCAAGATTGAGCGGGTGCCGCTTTTTGAAGTGAATTCAAATTCGGGTTTAGATTTTTACAGAATCGCAGGAGTGATATTATTGAATATCGGCAGTCTCAAGTGCCTAAACGAGACTCACATTTCCGAATGTTCCAGTCCCGTTTTGGAAATTAAAGACTAATTATTTTGTTTTGTTTAAAATACATATTAGTAAATAATGTTTAGGTATCTACACTCAAATCGAAAAATTCGAATTATGAATTCAAAGACGATTCTATAAATACGCACTTTATGAACGCATAAACATAAAATTAAAAATAAAACTCATTATAGTACCGCTATCTTTTTTTATTCATGAAACTAGTCTATGGTTTGAGGCTGAATATGAAAAAAATGGCGCACGCATGCGTAGTTTGAATTTATTTTCCCGCGCTTCCCATTAATTTTTTTGCCGATCGTGTTTTTGTATTCGGGATTCCAAAAAATTACTTCCTTGTAACCTACCTACTTTGTTTAATTTCATTTTTCCTATGAGTGAAAATAAAGTAGTGTATGAAACTGCATATAAGTAAGACATTAAAACACTCGAGTCAAATTATTAACAGACTCTCGTGTTTTAATACCCCTTCTTATGACAGTTGCATAAACTACTATTCTTATGCATGGCCAGTATAGATAAGGTAGGTGAGCTTAGAAATTAAATAACTTAGTTATAGAGAGTAACTTTATAACCACTTACTGCTAATTTCGATAACTGTAAAAGGGAAAAGCACAATTTTTAGTTTCCAAAAGTTTTATTTGCATTGTTTGTTAAATATTTCCGGTATTTATTATTTTTGTTGATTTAATTTTTCTTTTTTCTTATATGAATGGAAAGAGTATATTTAAATACTAATGTCATACTTATCTCAAGAAAGTTCTATAATGATATGTGTAAAGCTCACAAAATTCACCACTCGATTTAAACCTTAAAACGATTCAAGATCCAAAATCGAATGTGAACATTTTTTTTTTCTTAGAAAACTTGATGTGTACTGGTTTTTTTATACTTACAGCATCGCTATTTATGTCCCCTTGTGAATCCGCAACTAATTCGTGTGAATTATCAGATCCAAATCGAACATCTTCGTCTTTTATAACTTCTACATCAGCGTGATCGAGTATTTTTTCGAAAATCTCTTTCAGTTTCGATTTTAGTGAAGCGACTTCGAAAAATCCTCTTTTCTCGCCATAATTTGAGCGAGACTCCTTTAAATAAGTCAATAATTCCTGAACTTTAGATACATCAAAGTTATTTAATTCTTTAATTATAATCAAACGATAGTTTCCATTGTCCTGTAATAAATATATTGATAATGATTTGTAGAACAATTTTAAAGCGAGCCTTAAGAGAACGCTTATACCATAATTTTAAAAAATAAGCTGACTTGAATAAGTTGCATATTCATGAAACGTTAACTTAAGTCGGGCGAAGGTTTTGTGTAAGTTATTAATATTATTTCAATAAAAGTTACATTTTCTTATTACTTTTTTATAAGAAAATGAAATATTAATAGAGCCAAAACGTGAATTTCTTAAAATTTCTCGTCAGAAAAAAATATGCAGAGCTACATCTAAAATTTAACTCCCTCAATTTCTTCACTTAACGATAGGTATTATTATTCTTTCTAATAAGAAAAAATGCTTAATATCCTACGATAGGGTCCGGTTTTGGCTATTTTTAATTTAACACCTACTTTTAGCCATTTTATGTGGTCTTAAACTGTAGTTTTACGAGGTCTGTTAACGGTAAAGTAATATATTTATATTTGTCTATTGTCTATTGTTAGAACGCCTTGAAGTTCCAAATAGCCAAAAAAAGGGCAATTCCCAAAACCGGGTCAGGTTAAAAAAATATGTACAATGAGATTGGCGCAGTCAAAAATAGCAAAGAAATATTCTTAATGAAAAATTCTTTAAAAAATCCACTTTGTCCCTGACACTCTGAGATGGGACTCGAACCCATAACCTTGCGCAATCCGAGCGACTGCTCTAACCACTGAGGACCTAACAGGACTGACGAATTATTCAAATATTTTTTACTTTTTCGCTACTACAGAGAGTATTTTACAGCCTACAGCCGAAAGAAATATTTATACAAATATTTAAACTTTGGATAAATATGAACATTTTGTTCTAATTATTATGTTTGATCAATTTTTGCATTCAAAATGCTGTAATGAAAAATATTCTTAATGAGAAATGCTTTAAAAATCCACTTGTCCCTGGCACTCTGGGATTTTTTAAAGCGTAATGATTAGCAAAGAAATCCTAGATAGATAACAAGATAATTGAGAACAAAGAGTTTTACCTCCAACGATGCAGTTGAATTAAGTTGGAATATTGCTAAAAGGACACTTAATACCAATAATAGCGAATTCATGTTTGCCTTACTGTTAGGCGAACCAAAATGAGGTATTATTATTGATTAACTTAAACTAAACAATCATTTAATCAACTGTGTAAAGTGAAACGGATTAGATGAATTAAATTGACTCGTTACGAATTAGTAACACGTCATTTTATAACATGCTACTTTGAATGAAACCTTATATTTAATTATTTTGTATTACATCTTAAAACTGTTGAGTCGGAAATCAATTAACATTGGTTATGTGTATTTATATTTGCAACAAGACTCCTGCGCATGACCACGTGTGCGTTAATTTGAAAATGATTATCTTAACGAGTTAATATGTACTTACAACGCTTGACGAGACTCATTGCGAGGTATTACGAAAGAACCACTTTATTCTAAACGCTAGTCAATATTGATTATGCTTTAAGAAATCTTAGATCAGAAACGAGAAACTGTTTAAGTACAGCTTAAGTATAGTTTCGAGACGTTCTCTACTTCAATCTCTCAATTCAGAAACCGGGTGTAAGGGTATTAGCATTTTGCCAATTATTATTATTATCATCAGCCCTTTTACGTCCCCACTGCAGGGGCTCAGGCCTTCCTTATAGATGGTTCACGATAAAAATATTATATTGAGCTCCTCCATACTTCGGAAGGCACGTTAAGCCGTTAGTCCCAACTGCATTTGCAGTCGTTAATACCCACCAATCCGCACATAGCCGGCATGGTGACTCGTGGCCCTTTCTTTCTATTCGATTCCGTCCATAGGGAAGGCCTGGGCCCCAGCAGTGGGGAAATTAATAGGCTGGTGATGATGACTGAAAAATATGAAAATAGAAACATTTCAATAAATGGCTCGATAGGAAAAGTCGCAAAGATGACTCTAAACAGGTATTTTGGATCGATTTTTTGACAGTATATATCTCATATCCTTATGTATTGCTATCACCATTATGCAGATGATCTACAGATTTAATATCGGGCTCAACTTCCACAGCTAGCTAAAGCGGTGTCATCTACTAACGTTAATTTGTGTCGCATTGCTGAATGGGCTGAGACATTTGAATTGAAGGCTATTCCACTAAGAACACAGGTTATGATAGTGGGTAGTTATAGACTATTAGCTAGAATTGACTGGAATACACTTGACTAAGGTCAGCTTTGATGGAATCGATATACCACTTAGTGTAACTATAAAGAATTTGGGATTAATAATGGATGGTACAGTTAGTTGGGCACCTCAACTTCAGACTATTATTCGTAAGTTGTATGCTTCTGCAGCTTCTTGAAAGAGACTAGACTAACTTCATATCCACTGCCAATTAAGATGCGCAGTTTCTATTTCTTTTCAGTCCTTGAATATGCTGACGCCTGCTACAATGATATTACGGAGGACCAGCTAAGTAAACTTGAGCGTCTTCAAAATTTCTGTATTAGGTTCATAATTAGTCTTCGCAAATTTAACCATGTCTCTCAGTATCGTAGTCAGCTCAAGTGGCTTCCTATTGGTCTTCGCCGGAATGCTCATATCCTCTTTCTTCTCTACAATATATTGTTTAATCCCACTTCCCCTTGCTACCTCAAAGAACGCTTCAGTTTTCTTCGCAATACTAACTCGTACTCATTAGGGTCATCAGAAAATTTTATGATGGAAACACCGACTTCGAGCTGTGCGAATATGAAACTCTCTTCTAGTAAACATAAGATTATCACAGCCACTGGACTCATTTGAAAATGGTGTAAAAGTATAGTTGTGTAGCCACAAAACGATACGATTATAGTGTTTTTTTTGGTTTGCTTCTGTAAATGTATGTATTATTGTATTTATTAGTATTCACCGAGTTAAATATGTATGTTAACTACACAAACATATTTATCTCACTATACACACGTCCAAAATCCTTTACAATTTGGTAATAAAAAACACGAATGTCATCCACAAATATCCATATATATTGAGCAAAATCATTTTGTGTTCTATTACAAATTAATTTTGTATCTGTATGTAACCACATTTTCAATTGCTTTGATTTCTATGTATTGATTCTAAGTGCATAATCAACCTATTATTAAACTTGTAATTTTTAGTTATTTAAAAGTTTTTTTTAACATTATCTAGTTTTTTTTGCTTTAGCAACAAATCTACATTTATCTAACACTAAATACATTACAAGCTTAAAACGATAACAAAAAATATTGCACAAAATTAAAATTCATCAAAATATAGATTTATAATGCTAACTTTGGCTAAGTACTTTATCGTTAGGCGACACAGTCCTTCTACTTTCTGGCCTCGTGTTTGGCTGAACATCTTGACTCTCTTGATTTGAAGCTTGACCTTGAGGAAGATATTCTTGATTAACTTCTTCGGGTACTCCAGCTTGATGAGTATATTCTTGCTGTTGATTTTGGTCATAATTCTGATCCCCTTGGTAGTTACCATCAGTAGCATAGTTTTCATACTGTCCTTGATACTGCGCATTCGGGTCCGCGTACTGTTCAGGATAATTCTCGTACTGCTGATTTTCATCATAATGTTCATATTGCTCACCCGTGTATGCCGGCTGCTCATAGTTCTGTTCATATTCTTGGCCCTGATATTGACTTACTGGAGTAGCTTCATAATTGCCACCGGTATAGCTTTGATCTGTACCGGGATATTCTTGAACTTTTTCTACCTCCATTTGTTTCTCATTAAATACCCGTTCGTTACCGACTGGGTCTTCATCATAGTTAACATTTTCATTTGATTTATATTCTTTATTTTCATTACTCACCGATTCATTTACATTATGAGCTCTTTCTTCAACTTGTTGACCTAATAAGGAGCTTCTAGATTGTTGTCTGCTGACTGTTCTACTTGGTTTGGTATCAGATTGGTACTGATCTGATCTTGTTGGACTTTCGTTTGTGAATCCGGAGTATCCGGTGGTGTTATCTCCGGTATCGTCTGATCTGGTATCGGTTTGGGTATGAGGTACATTTCGGTTGGCTGTAGACGCGTGCGTGGTTGGTGCTATAATGTAAAAAATTATCAATTTTAATTGTTAATTGATTTACTTTAACATTTTTGATTGAAATATAATCAGATTACAACAAAGCTATATAATTAAATATATTTAAATGCATGACTATCATAATTATTATCATATGATTATATTTATCAGCTAAATAGGAAACTAAATGATAAGTAATATAGGATTTCTATGAAGATATATAATAATAATAACATTGATATAGTTATGACTAATATTTTTTCCTTCTATAGCTTTGTACAATACCTTGATAAATACTAGGTGTAGTCGGTGCCTGATGCAGAGATCTTCCCAGGATTTCTACTTGATGCTGCAGAGTTGCCAGTTCTTCCCTGTAGCACACCACAAACGTGACAACACACTATCACACCCATGTGCCACACAATCTTAGTAATAAGATTTAATTTTTATCATGCATTAAGCTACCGTTTATTATTTGATGGGAACAAATTTTAGGTCAATATTGTATTGTGGTATATCTTCCTTGCCATCGAAAATAGTTCTTGACAGGAAAACCAAAAGATTACAGTATATTACTATAAACAAGCATGCCTTGATTCTAGTGCCCTACAGAAGCAAGCAGTTGGTGATGATGCGGCGTAAAGAACAACAGCTTTTTACTTTTCAAGGACATGCAACTATTATTACTTCAAATTAGTACGACAGATAAGTACGACAATTCTATGATTCGTTTATGTATGCCTAAATACTCTACCTTCACTGGGTCGTCATCTGAATCTCCAATTCTATCAATAGAGAGATCGCTTAAGTTTCTTGTCAGATTTCCGATATCGTCTCTAGGCGTATCGTATTGGGAACTCGAATCGTCTTTCCTAATTCTATTTCTGCTCGTGAAAGGAGTAGAAGTGTAGTAAGTGCGATCTAAGTCGAAAGACGATCGACTATTAGGGTAGCCGCTTAGAGGAGTGTAGCTTCGGAATGGTGTGATTGTGGTAGTGCAATACTTTTTATGAGAAGACCATAGATTTCTCAGTTTTCTCATAAGCTCAATGTTTCTGTAAAGCAACTGTGTTCTCTCTGCTCTGAAATGGAAATTAACTAAGTGAGAACGAGTGCAACTTTATTTTAATAATGTAAACAAAACTACATTTATCAAATTTGTGTAATCAAACGAGGGAAATACAAGTTTTTGTTCTACCTCCATTTATTTCACAAACACTATAAAAAATTAATATTGTAATCATTACCCATTTATAATTTCAAAAACAATAATAGTTCTAACAATATAAACGTAGAAGTCTTCCAATAAATAACATTAGTAAGGAACCGTAATATAAATTATAGTAAGTAACAATTACATTGGTAACATAATATTTTAACCACAATACTAATTAGTCGAAACTCTTTTTTGTGAATTAACAAAATATATAAACATAACATTATAAAATATGTCTTAATAAAGTCAATCAACATTAATTAAGTAATGGACTAAGAATCACATCGCGATACAAAAGCTGATATATATTAAAAAATGACAATCAAGTCATGCGAAGCCTCTACACTTTCAATATTAATTATATAAACAATAATTAAAATATTCTATTTGGTTCACTAGTATCAGTTAAACCAATTTTAATGGATTACGTGGTTTCTACAGGTTTTTCTTTTACAGTCTGGTCTTCTTTTTCCGATTTCTCTGTTTCAGTATGTTTGACTTCAGGGTCAAGATCTTGCTCTTTTTCGTTTGTAGTGTCTATATTATCTTGTTGCTCTATTTCATTATTATGATCTTCTTGTTGTGGACTAATTATATTTTGGTCTGATTCCTTTATTATTGTGATAGTTTTTTCAAGCTCTAATGTATCTTTAAGCTCTTCAGGTTCCTTATCTGTTCCTGGTTGATTATTTTCAGTTTTTTGCATGTCACTAAGTTCTACATCAAGATCTATTTGCTCTTGATTATAACCAGCAATGCAACTATTATTATTATCAATAAACTCTACTGTTTCATTTAAAACGTTGATATTGCCGTCGACAACTTCCATACTTATATTATTTTGAATGCCTTTATCATCGTTAGCGTGTATTACTATTTCTTCTACTTGCACTTCTCGTTTCTTTTTATCCCTTTTCCTTGATTTGGGTATCAATTTCACGCTAATGTCAACTTTTATTGGCTCCTTTTTCTCCCGTAAAAAGGGCTGTTGAATCATTAGCGGAAGATTGTAAATTTTTTCACCTTTGACATTAGTGAGATCCTGATTTGTCGTTAGCGGACCAACAATGATTGGCGGGTATTTATTCGACGAATCGGACTCTTTTTCGGAGCGGCGCTTGGAACGGTGGTTCCCTACTGGTTGGTCTTGTGATCTTGAAGGGTCGCACTGTGTTCTGATTGGTTCGTCTGTGCGGTCGCGACTCTGCGCACTGCCTGCCACCAATAAAAACACAGTACGACGTTAGATTTTTTTTTTCTATTTTTAAATGGGTAATGATAACAATAGCAACAGTTTTGTGCAAATGATATAATCAAAATGTGTTTTTGTAGCATGCAAATAAAGTTGAAATTGTTTCGTACTTGTGCCTACGATTTGCGTCGTCGAGCTTGTCTGTTAGCAAACGACATTCGCCGGTGAGTTTCTCCATCAGACTGTTTTGTGATTGTATCATGGACTCCAACTCAGCCACCGTTTTAGCTGTGGGACCAAACGTTCTTGGTTTAAACTTAACAATCCTTTTTTCCTTTCTAACAATTAGCACTGATACAATTTTTTGCTGGTATATTATCATATCGGGGAATGTTGTTTCTACGAGAAGTTTTTTGAAGGTAGATTAAGTTAAACAATCTGATGAATAAACTATTGATTAGAAAGCCCTTTCATTACACTATAAACATACGTGCAAGCGAAGGACATGAAAGGGTAAAGTATAAATGTTTTGAAAATATAAAAGAGGTTTTAAAAATTATCGATTTCAAAACACCAATAGTTTACCCATAAGAAAAACTATGTCGCTACAAATAAGCTAATCCCTCAAGTGACAATGATAATACTAAAATCGAATTCCCATTAAACAGTGATATCATGTTATGCAAAAATTTATTTTTCTACGCATTATTCAGATTTTATGAATTAACATTTTATAATTTTACTTTCGTGTGTTGACGTACCGTGCTTATTCTCAATGGACTCCAAAGCTGTAGATAACTCTCTTTCTTTTTTCTTCTTCTCCGGTGATATTGGTGTCAAGTTCTTCATGTTCAACTGCGAAATTTATTACGTTTATTCAGCATCTAATTTGATTTATGTTTAAAGTGTACTTTTGGAAAAGGAAAATTGTATCACCTCTTTTTCAAGTGTTGCAATTTGCTCTGTGAGACGTAAATTCTCTCGTCGTGAGTGCACTAAATCAGCATCGGCTCTATCAAGGCGTTGACGAAGTGATTGTATCTAAAATTTACAATATATTTAATATTGTTAAAGTTTTATTTTTTCTCCATTACATAATATGTTAGGCAATACTCAGAATGGCTAGTTTGGACTACAGAAAAACGTATTGTATTGTCTTCACCGACATTTTTGTCTGTAAACACATTTCCATGTTCAAACTTAAATATATTTTTCTTGAGATGTTTGTTAACGACTTCTATTTAATTCTAAATTTCATACTATGTATTTTAATCACATTTTAAAGAGAAAAAATCGATTATTTGTTTGTCTACATTGAATAGACACAACTACTTAACTGACTTTAAAAAATTTTCACCTGGGAAACTATATCTTATTGCTACATTAAATGACATATATTTATTATCAGCTCGGTGCCTCTTCGAACAGTGCTGCAACATTGAGCTACTTTTACCCTTTTTCTCTGACATTAAATAAATTGAAATCTGAAGCATACTTGAATAAGGCTAGACCCTTATTATTATATCATTCTTCAGGCATTACCTCAGAATTGAGTCTGTTGGTTTCATGTTTGGCTTGACGTTGTTGCCTCTCCATAGCGAGTCGTGCACTCGCCAATTCCTCTTCGAGTGATGCCTTCTCTGCATTAGCTTGTGCCAAGTCCGCTTGTAGTGATGCTAAAACATTTACATTGAGTTTACCCGGTTCATTAAAATAATATTTGAGATTATTTTATATCGATTGAAAATTAAGATTTGTCCAATATTATGGTATATTTTACGTACTTATTTGGAATCTGAACAATGTAATGATGTTCTACTCTACCAGTTTTATTCTTCAGTTCCATCTTCAACTCTTCCACTGCGGAGTTTTTCATTGACAGCTCTCGCTTCAGGTCGTTTTCTTCGCGTCGCTGACGTTCCAACTCAAGCTGGTGAAATAACATTCATTACCCGAGTGCGGCCAAGCAAAAAGGAGGGCTATGATTTTGGCCAGTATTATAATATGTGCATTCTGCTCCCTCCTAAATTCAAAACTACTGATCATAATTCGACAAATACGTGTGTTGATCGCATTATAGAACTGCTTTTCCTTTAAATGATTTAATTTAAGAGATATCTTATTTTCAATGTAAGTTACCTGCAATTTTGCAACATTATCGTACTGAGCAGCTAAATCGTGCTGAAGCTCGTCGAAGTGAGCGTTGTATCTTTGTTCAGCTGCACTCCTCTCCTGTATTGCGCGACGGGCGCCTTCGCCTGCTAGATCGCGGACTTTGGAACGATTCCTTTGCCAAATCGTCCTAAAATGATAAAATAGGTACTGTAAGGCTTAACAACTACTGAAGATGCTTCGTGGAAGGGCGAAACACGTGTCTCTACACGTAGATGGCGGATTTTACGAGATTTGTGAGCATGTTTGCACATGTGAACTTGTGTACAGGTGGTGCATAGCAGCACGCGTAGCTTGACAATCTCGAAAAAAGCTTAGCCTACACCAAATGTCACTTTTCTTCGGTCGAGAGGGAAGTGTATGAGCGCACATTTTAGTGTATACAAAACGTTCTCGAGTTTGTCATGCTACGTGTGCAGTGTATGCATATGAGACCTACAGACGGAGTAAGGAAGTTACTAATTGTCATAGTTTCACAGTTATAAAATATATATATCGCTCAGATGTCAAGTTAAAAAAGGATGTATAAACCTTGTACAATAATAAGTTTGGGTGGGCAACAACAATTTTTTGAGACTGAAAGTACAGATACCTTAGTTGTCGATTCTTAGTTCAGATACCCCGCTAATTGGTGCCAATTCTATTGTAGCACTTTCTAAACTACATAATATAAATATTTCTAATTTTAAATTAGATTCATTGTAACGTCATTCCGTAGTCGCTTGTTATTAAATAAATATAATATAGATCTGTATGAAATAATAGTTATTTATAAGTTAAATGGAATTTAACAGAATTAAAACGAAATTAAGACTACTTTTACGATAATACACAACCAAATTTTTTCCTTCAAAGCACTAACCTAATCACCAACATGAGATGTTGCCAAAACTTATATTACAAAATTTTGTAGTTTATAGAAAAAAATTTTCTTTTTAAAATCATTGAGTTTTAGCTTCTGAAAATACAGGTACGACTTCTCGTGTTATCTACCTTAAGTCTACGTATTTCAGCTTCTAAGTTATTTCTTTCTTCCCTTAGCTGATGTTCAACCGCGTCTGACCCTCTTTTGTATCTTCCATCGAGATCACCATCTTTTTGTTCAAGAGAAAGTTTCAGCTTCGAGATCTGTGCTTCCAGCGAAGATTTATCTCTGAAATGGAAAAAAGACTAAAGTACATACAACCAAACTTTCAATTATCTGGGAATATAAAATTCAAACTCCTTTCTGTAAATTAAATATTTTTTTTAAAGAATAATACTCGTATATTACTCCATGTATATAGTTTAACACCTACTAATTATGCCACAATGAATTCATTAATTAAAATATATATATTTATATACGGTATGTTGTGTATGTTATTAGAGAGGACACTGGTATGGTTTCATATTTTAAAATTTAAAACTTTAAACCACCGTTGCACAAACGGCCGTTAAAATTATCATTAGTATAAAGAGGACATGAATGATCCAAATTGTCAAATTGAGAACATTGATTAAAGTCGTCATTAAACCTTGGACGTTTGTGCAACTGACCGTAAATCTACCGAGATCACATCCACTGTACTATTGATGAAATACGTGGAGTTTCTTTCGCACATTCTTGCTAAGTAGCTGAAAAGAAAACTCGAAAAGGTGATGAGGAAAAAGGGTGTTATTCACGTGTTTAATAAAGATAATTCTAACTTTGTCTTTAAATGATTTGTATGTAGAGACTTTCACCTTTGCAAATTATCAATCTGCCGCTTAAAGCCATCAAGGCAAGTTGAGTCAACGAGCCCAGAGGCTAGCTTGCGTTTGTTTTCATTGTTTTCTTCCTGAAATTGAAATTGTCTTTTTTCAGTTTTCGCCGAAAGTTTTACAATTTAACTTGCAATAAAAGCTACTTGAACATTTATAACTTGAGTAATGCTAACAATGCCCTCATAATTTAATTTGTAACAATTCATAAGTTGATTAAAAAATTATTTTAATAACAAATTCAACCTTACCTGCACTTTCTTTAGATCAATTTTCGCTTGAGTCAGTTGTGCTTCCAACTCCGCTATGCGTGACTCAAACACTATGTTCGGTCCTTCGAGTTTCGTGGAACGGGACTTACCCCTCCGCGCCTTTGACGGAGTTGCCTTATGAAAACAGAATACCAATTACATTATGCAAACGTCATAAATCTACGAAAACAAACCGTTGTAATATATTGACAATACCAAAGCTGTCTAAAAATATAATACAATCTCTTCGTGGTTTTATACATGGTTAAAAAAGGGCTATTAACAAGTCGGCGTATGACTCAATCGCAGAAATGTCAGATCAAGATCAAGCATCAACAATACCAGAGATCAACATTTTTTATTGTATATTTAATGAACCTTTCAGAAAAATTTGGATTAACAGACAGACAACCCAACGTTATAAACAGAAATCCCAACGTTATAAAGTTTAATAATGAGCAATCCCAAATTTCAGAATATACACGTATAATGATGTTCTAGGGATTCTAAAATTAATTAATGGTAATAGAAATGAGAGTCTGTTTTATCGTTGAAAATCTCATATTACCAATTATCTACAAAAATATGATCATTTTTTAATATTATTATGTAGCTGATTAGAAGAGTGATTATTATTTAATATGCTAAATTATAGTCTATTAAAAGAATGCCTTAAACGTGTAGCATGACGTACTCGAAACACTCGAGAAACGGATTTAGAGAGATATTGTGTGTGTCGCAACGTAATGCTAATCTCGCAATTCGAGTTCGCTCCATACCCAAGGAGTAAAACGGAAACCCTATAACTAAGTTTATGTAACTAAAGATCCTGATTTGAATTTATCTTGTACGTTTGCGGTGTTAATAATTATATTTAAATAATAATACTATTCGTTATTGAAACCAAAACAGAACATGATTTACTAGTCCATACAAATTTATAATCTGATAATTTTAGTTGCAAATTAGCACTAAAATTATTGTGAGCCCCTGACCCCCAAACTAGGATTGAATCTGGTTTTTGGAAGTCGGTGATCCTCCCATCTAATAATACATTTCGCGACCTTCATTTAAATATAGTATTAAAACGTATATGCGTGAGTATGTTATTTTAACAATTTGTTGTCCGAATTGACAAACAAAAAATTTTCCATATATAGATAAACGGCGACGGGTTTGTTGTTATTTGTAAGTAGATAATATTACTTTCGCGAACGCAGCGGTCGCTTAAGAAGCACCCAGGTGCTGAAGCGCTGGCTTCAGACCTCATATTTTGACCCACTAGACCTCTTCAGCCGCACATGTCGCCGGAACACAATCAGGACAGTGGATGACCGAGACCTAGCTTTTGCGAACGATTTACTAGGGCCATAAAAAATTGTACCTATCTTATATAATTATCCACGTTGCGAGCAAATCTCGAGCGAGCCAGGCGCCACTGATACAGCAGGTGGGATTTAAATAGTCCGATTAAAGTTCCATAAGAAGATAGGGCGTGAGTATAAGAAATTCGCTGGGTGATTCTTGTGACTTCTATTGGGAGGATTTATGATTTTAAAATTAAATTACTTCTAGGTAATAACTTGTAAACAAGCAGTAAAAACAAAAGAAATTAGCTTCTGCAGAATGTCAGTGCAATAGGCTCCCTTTAATCCTTGTACTAAACTGAAGCCAGTGTTAACACACCATGGCACAGTTTTTTCGTTATTTTTTTGTTATTTTTTCGTAATATTTGTATTCGTTTTATTTGTTATGGTACGTGATGTGTGTTGTGCAAAATATATATAAATTCTATTCTATTCGACGTTTGTGGATTCTATATAGACTCCATTACCTGGAAATTTCGTACTTGTAATATAGGTTTATACGTTCCTACCTTATTATCACTTTCGAGGCCCGTGCTATCGCCGAGGTCGTCAAGGTCATCTGTTTCAGAACCACCGTTGTTGTAAGAATGGAACATGCGATTGATCAGCTTGTTCTTTTGCGCTTCGTGTAAATTTTCATTTTCAGATATAACTTCTTTAACTTTACCAAGGAGGTTGTTAAGTTCATCCTGTAAATATGATAAAAATATTAACTAAGAATTACTGATGTCTAATATATTAATAACAATGGATTAATAGTACATCAGAGTGTTCAAATTCTTTTGATTTATAATATCTTTTAATTTGCTTTAAAATTGCTTTTTTTAAATCTTTTAGTACTTTAAATTATTACACTTAAAAGATGCTTAAAATCTGGTTCCTTAAATATGTAACTTTATTTAGGAAATACTATTGTCTCAGTAATACTGTTAAGCTCAAATAAAACTAATTAACAATTGATAAGTACATTTTGAGTTTATTTAAAAAAACTGTTTCGATTAATATTAATATTAAATTATCCTTTTTGATTAGAGATATACAGTCTCACTGTATTCACTCTATAATATGTAGTCTCTCGTTCTAGGAGTGCAATTTTGTTATAAAAATAGCCTCGAACTCGACGGCAAACACAGCGCTGTCGAGAGCATAGAAAATCAATCAAATAAAGCTTTTTGTATCGTAGAGACTCTGCCGCCATTTGCAAGCGACAGAGGATCTGTGGGAGTCTCCATCTATACGGACCCGCCCGAAGGCTAGACAAACCGCGGAGACATACCCATTGAACGCCCCCCGTGTACCCTCATTTTTGGGGGAAGGGTCTGGGATTCTGGAATAGGGAGTGCTCCAATCCCGGCCTCCATAATCAAATAAAACTTAGGCACTCCTAAAAAAGGACGTTGAGTTTCATCATAGATTTGTGTTCTTGATGCAAACACTCTATTCTACTCACTCTACAATATTGGCTCTCTCTCTCCAATTGTTCTATGTACTCTTCTTGTTTCTGTATGAAATTGATAACGTCAGGATTGGTCCCTCCAGAGAGGTCCACAGCCGCTGGTGTTGTAGGAGCTGGAGCTGGCACTGGTATTATATCAAGAACAGCTTTATTATTATTAAGATTTTCCATATCTTTTACCTAACAAAAGGGAAAACTAAATCCTTATAGGGTCTGTCTTTCTATCTATCTATCCGTCTGTCTGTCTGTCCATCTATGTGTTTTTCTGTGCACTCCGAAACAAATATGACGATTCATTTAAATTTGTTTACACAAAAATAACATAGAACTTACTTTGAAAAAATACTTTAGTTTGACAATCATATTTAGGTTTTAATATCTTTTACTTTTTTTAAATACAAGATGCATTAGTTTAAAGTCACTTTTAGTTTAAAGACAAATTTATGTAGAATAAAATAGAAAAAAACTCTGTTACTTCAATTGTAGGGCTGTTGCAGTAACTATAGGGCTTTTAGAATTTCAGATTTGTATGGAACTCTCAGCGGTGACTCCTAATTTGTTTAACTAACACTTACCATGTGTAGTGTGTAGTGGATATTTAGCATTGCTTAGGCTGTCCGCATACAAAGTGGCATACTTCGCTGTCAGTTTCGGCCTAGGCCTGTACTCGGCGAGAGCGTTGTAAGGAGACGTAGAATACTTCTTTTCGAGATCACCGTCTGATTCGTCTAGATTCTTTATGGATGGTGAACCTCCATAGCTACGAACCTGAACATATCGACAATAGTTAAATAAATTTAAAAAAAAAAATTAGACACCCACACGTAGTAGGTAGGTATAAATCATGTTAACATGATATTTGAGGGCCTATTCCAGTAGTCCTCGAACAAAAATGTAGATAATTTCGAATCATTCTTTTTTTTTTTAATCATAACCATGCATTACCTGTGTATTAGAGGCAGTGTCAGAACCTGACTTCAGTTGAATCATGAATTATCTAAAAATGAGTTTCTTTGGCAGTATATTAACATTTCTAAAATAAATGAAATTTTATTTCCGGAAAAATAGAATAGATCTTTAGTTATCATGTAAATTCGTACGAATGGTAAAATCCAGAAACTTACCGCCAGATTCTGAATAAAGAAAAGTACAAAATCTCAACTGATTATTCTCAAAACCTTAAGCTTTTACGTTTCAGAATGCAAAAAGTCCTAGTTTTATCAAACTGCCATCAATTGATCATTAAAAAAACTAAAACCAGAAACGAAAAATAAGTGCCTTTTAAGAACAGTTTGTTTGTGTTACGTGCTTAACTTTAAATTCTCAATTCAGAAACCGAATGTTAGTGTTCTACCACTTTTAAGTAATTATCGCCTGCCACAAATTTCCTTTACCTATAAATACGAGCTACTTGTAAATCTAAAGCTGAATTTACAAAATTGTTTGTATTATAAAAATGAAATAAAACCTTGTTACATGTAATATAAATCGGCCAATAACACAATATAAAGCAGCACCAGACAAAACTCTCAATAATTTAAAAAAATACATAAAAACAGAAGAACGAAACAAAATCAAACTATCCTTAACCTAGTCACATAAAAATTATTTCCAGAATAGAATGTTATATTACGGAAGAAAAATATTCAAATCCATCGAACCAAGATAATAACTTAAAATTTAAATGAAGCATAGAACAAAAAAGTAATATATTTAAATGCGTGTGTTTATGTTTTGTTGTTCTATAAATTACTTAATAATGAAAATATTTGGAATTGTAACATTCAAAATCACATTTTGCTATAAATGTTTATTTTACGACATCTAAAATCTAACATGCAATAATTAGTTTACGATATTAAAGAAACTTACGCTTGGAGCATAGTTCCCTGATAAGAAGTATCGAAGCTTAGATACAGCCTCTTTGTAAGCGAGCTCCGTGTAATCAGGAATTCTTTTCATTCCATAATCATTCAGTTTCGTCGGCCTCCTATACGGATAATAAAACGAACACATTTCTTATCACTCACAAGAAAATAAACCTAAAATTCGGTCTCATTTTGAAATAAGAATAACATTCGGATTACAAAATAACAAATATTTTTAAAATATTCGAATTTTAAAATTTCATAAATAGAATCTTAATTGACGCATTGCGCCAGGAGTTGTTTGCTTTCGAACATTTTTGAAAATGGTATTGATATTGATTATACTACTGTGCTATGTTCTCGTTGTCATGACGACAGTTGCCGACGTAAACAAGTTGTCAATTTCAGTTGCTATGAATTAAAACGTGTTATTTAGGTTAAACAGATACTTGTTAATATATTTAATGAAAAGATAAATTCTTTATTGGAATTTATATTGACAATGAGATTACCTACTGTCAGAGATTATTAGCATATTTCGACTCTGCAAGCTATTGCTTTATAGATATGGTTTAAAACCACGTATTAGATATATAATTTTCAGTTTTACTCACAAAAAATTATATAAGTGGTATAGTTATATAAGTGGTATAGTAATAAATAATTTTAAAATAAATATTTCTAACAAAATTACAAGACAATAATAATAATGTAATTAAGGATTACGCAGAAGTAAAATGAATGGTGTGGAAAATTATTTAATACCTACATACTTATGGAAATCTTATCTATAATTCGTTAAAAATATTTGTACTGTGGTTAAAATAAAGTTTATTATTAATGTGAATTCCACATTGAGAATAAAATATTTTATAACAAATAAATAATATTTTAATCAATTATGGCGTGGTAAAATTAATCGATTGAGTGACGCTATAAAACGGCGGGACGATTTATCAGATTTTCCGGAAATATTCGCGTAGAGAAGACTATCAGTAATTAAACATTATGCATAATGGCTCATTTACATTGATCACTTAGGCTCGATTGAGGGTGTGGATGATTCCTGACAAAAGTGAATTTTAAAATTTCACAAAGTTACTCCGAACATTCTTATTTTTTTCCGTTTTACCCAGAACCCCAAAAAAACAGCTTTTGCTAAGTTCCATGCTTATTCTTTGCGATACAGAATCTCCGAACCGGTGACAATTTTCACAAGTGCCTAGACTGAATAAATGATTTTGATTTGAAATTTTTATAATTTAATCAAAAGCTATCCTAAAGCAAGATTTATATTACGAAAGTAGTTGCTCAATTAGTAGGCGTTAAAGTGCAGGAGTGGGGGCTAAGTATTTTTTCAGTTTTCTAGAAAATGTTCAAAAGCGTGACGTCATGCGACATTTCAACTCAATGTATCGTTGTAATTTATTAATTACGTAAAGAAATAAAAAAAAAATACGTGTTTAATATTCTTCAGTAATCTACCTGATGAACAAACAAACAAAAACAAGTCATCCCTAATACATTTTTGAAACTTGTTTTTAGTTTCATGAAATTACGTCTAATTAAAACTTTGTAATGTAAATCCGCCTTTATGGTTTACGAGTAAATAATGAAAATCTATCGGATAATTGCATAAACGTCCATTAATGTAGAATTACCACCTTAAGCTCTAATGGCTGTTTTATACGTGATTAAGTACGTGTAAGCACTGAAATAAGTAATAAATAGCAACTTAAAATTTAATTAACTACTAATGAGCTTATTTAGAGTATAGTCTAACTTACTGCTTATTAATTATTTATGTGTTTACACGTACTTAGCTTTAAAAATTTACTTGTACTTTATCACGTATAAAACATCCCTTAGTTTCATGACACTGCTTTTGTTACAAATTAAGGGTTACGAGTAATTAATGAAAAACCTATCGATCATTTACATCATTGTTCATTAAGGTTTACTGACGACTTTAAGCTGTAATGAATGTTGTAAATATAAAAATTTGTGTCGGTGATGACGCTTTCAATTAATTTTCAATGTATTTACATTTTTAATGTACGTTTGTGCCACTAGGTTTTTGTCTCATATAGTACAAACCTTTCAGTTTTTATTATATCCGAAAGTTGATAATTTGCTGAGCTCTAATCTTTGAATTTAAAAGGCAAACGTAATAGACTAACATACGATCTAGTTATCCTATTAAGTCTCTGAAGAACGAATTAAATTACCTTATTTTAGTTCTCCTCAATTTTCCATTTAGGTCCTTATCAGACCCAGCACTGGAACCACTCTTCATTCTGTATGATGGCGATTTAGGTTTTCCCAAGTAACTGGTAGATCCCATGCTACGCGAAAACCGACAAAAAAGAGCCCACAGATTGACAATAACTCTTTCGTGATTTTAAGAAAACTGTGTAACTGGCAGCTCGAAATATGGTTTTCTAATAAATTTTATTCCTTTAGAATTAGCGTTCTCAGTACATATATTATGAAATTTAATTTTCTAATCTATGTTTTCGAATTTCGAATTCATCGTGTACGACATCAAGCTATCGGCGTCTGAAAAGGAATGATTTTTTTAAGGAACACGACTTCCTGTTTTCTATCCTTTTCACTATTCAGCGAAGAGTAGATACATCTGTCTCCTTTCAATGGGTAAATTTTCATCGGGATGAGCTACACTTGGAGCTATAGTTCATTTAATATTGAAGCATTATATTGTATATAGTGAAAGCCTTATAGCAACACAAAAGATAAATGATTTTAATAAAACTTATTCAAAGAATCGTTTTTATTTTTTATTATTAGAAAAGTTGTCATATATTTGCACAATTAAGTTTTTTTACTAACTAGTAGCCGCCAGCGACTTCGTCCACGTTTTCCATTATTTCTTCGCTCCTAACAGTTGCAGCCTGATGTTATATAGCCTAAAGCCTTCCTCGATAAAGGTCATTTCAGCACAAAAGTAATTTTTCAATCCATACCAGTAGTTCCTGAGATTAGCGTGCAAACAAACAAACAAACTCTTCAGCTTTATAATATAAGTATAGATTTGAAGTCATTAATAAAAAATTGAAAGTTTAAAAGATGTGATAAAAAAGTTCCCATTATGTTATAATTTTTCAAGTTAAAGTAAGGGACTACACTGCAGGCCAAATATCTGCAATAGTAAAAATACAATAACAACAATAGTAACACAATTTAAAAATGTAATAAAAGATTTGTTTTATTATAAAAACGAATTAATGGCAATTAATCTAACTATACATTTTTAAAAGTGGCTTACATAAAAAAAATAAATAGCAACTTTCAAATATGAGACCTATTTTTTATAGTCTAAAGGAGATTACTATTTGAAATTGAAATGCTAATTATCATACTTATGGTTAGCTGCATAAACGTACATAAAGGTTTAATGACGACGTTACGCTCAAATTAATGTCTTAATCTTAAAATTTGTATGAGTAATGTCTCTTTAAACTAATCACAATTTTAATGTACTTTGTTAAATTAGGTATCAAAAATGAAAACGTCGAGCTCTACGCATTCTAGCCCTTAGACTACGCGACTGGCAGTGTCTAGCGTGCTTCCTGAAGACACCTATTACAGTTTGGAGGGAAAATGCGTTCCCAATCACGCAATACTGTGACAAAGGACAACGAATACACCTTGTAACTATCATCAGAATTAAAAAAGGCCTAATTATTATATTATTTAAATTCCGAAAACTTATTGTAATATTATTGGGTTCAATTAGCTAATCATGGGTGATAAACAAATTATTAAAAGAAGTTTTAATGTAATACTACCAATTTGAATAAAAAGTGAAACTTTTGCATATAATGTACCTAGTAGGTAACATTACAGTGTCTTCGAACATTACATTGCACAATCGGTAATATTAGAAATCGGGCATTATATTAGAGAAGAAATAGATACAAGCACACAGTACAAAACTTGATAAGCCTTATACAACATGTAATGAGAGGCTCATGTCAGTGAAGCCTATAAGTTAACGCTCAAAATCTAATCTGACATGTATCTACATATAATGTAAACGCTCAATGTGAGCACCTTTAACTATTTATAAATCTGAGTGAATTGAAAATATTGATCTATCTAATAACGTGACACCTGAAGTTTTGTAAGCTAAAACGACGAATGGCACGCGAATTTCGTACCACGGGACAGACTGGAACGCAGTAAACAACACTGACTGTAGCACGCGACTCTCTGAAACTTAAGGTATTTTTATACAACGCTAGCAGTTTTCCCGCGACTTCGTTGGCGTATATTATAGTCTATATCATCCACGTATGATGTAGCTTCCTTTGGTAAAAGAATTTTTAAAATCTATAGTTTTGGAGAATATTTACGCAAACAAACAGTCAAATATTTCCTTATTTTCGTCATATAAGTATAAAAAAATAATTAATATTTATTTAACAATATCGTTTACATGCATATTTCAAATTAAGTAGCCTTAGTACTTTTACTAACCAAATCTGAAACAACGAAGGTACCAGAACACCCAGACCCGAGGCAATATAGAAAAAATCAGTTTCAGTATTGACTCGACCGGGAATGGGACCTCAGAGCTAGACATAATAAATTTTGGTCACACATTTAGCCCTAGCGAAATTTCTGAACTTCCCCTTAATACTTTTTTCACCAGTCCTAGGTGCCTGAGATGGTATTCGAACCCACAACATTTCGCAAGCCGGGCGACTGTTCTCAAAACACAGCTATAAATATTTTTATAAGATAAATATCAATAAAGCATTGTTAATGCAAAATATATCAAATACAATGATGAATACATTACTAAAAATTGTTAAAAGCCAAGCGAGGATAAAATTAAGTAAGTTGGACAAAAAATCAACTTTCTGTTTTATTTTTCGTATCTTTTTGGTTTTTAAGTTAAATAATAATATTTTAGCGATAACGAATACTTTATTTTTTAAAATAACCGTTAAATAATAAATTAATATTTAACCGATTTATGCCCCTTGATTCGAAAATAAAAAATACCCTTCTATGGTCAGAACTATTTTGACTTCCGACACTTATTAAAATTTAAGATTTTATTACAAATCTACATACTAAGAAGAAAAAAATGACAAATTATTAATGTATGAAAAGAGAACTGATACATTAACGAACCGTTATTTATCTAAAAGTTGTATAGCCTAGTGAAAGATTAGACAAATGGTAAATATCCCAAATGTTTTTGTCATAATAATATTTTTAAACTCACACGATTTGTATACATTATAATTATATGCAATCGGGTCTTGTTCGTGCATTTTTTAAAACAATTAATTTACCTCGACGTTTCGGCTACGTTACAGCAGCCGTGGTCACGAGGAGACTGGAGAACTGGCGGGTGTCGTCTTCTGATTTTAGTTGAGGGTAATCCGGTAATAATGTTTTTAACTGATTTTCAGATGTACCCTCCACTTGATTTTATTATACGTAAAGGTGGCGACACACTGCACTTACGGTATCCGAGAATACTGTTCGTGGTTGTTTGCGATCGCGACACTTATACATTTTTATAACCGGATTCCACGTTGGTGAGAGTTTATATCCACTTTCCCGGTTGAAATTGTTGTGTTTTTTGATTTCAACCGCTTCACGAACAATCCTTGGATAGTAATGTCGTTCAGTGGAAAGGACATGAGGTGTCTTAAAATAATCTGCTTAACGATAATTCTACCGAATGAAATGTTGTCATACAAAATTTTCTAATCGTTATTTGTCAAAGTGAAACAAAGGCGAAACGTTAGTTGGCAAGTGACAAACGGCCAAATAATTTTCGGCGAAAAGGCAGGATCCCCTTTTGTGTATGAAGAAACAAAGTCACAATTTAATAGATTCTAACCTAGCCTAACAGAAATTTATTTCTTGCAATATATGCAATAATAGCTCGGTGGCGTAGAGGATAAGCGCCGCGGCCCGCGTTCGTTGTTATTAAGCATCTTTCGCAAGGGTCGGTCACGGGATGGGTGACCAAAAAATTATAATTTCGAGCTACTTTGTGCTTCAGAAAGCACGTTAAGCCGTTGGTCCCGGCTGCATTTGCAGTCGTTAATGCCCCTACAATGCGCATTGTGCCAGCGAGGAGAGTTATGGTCCATCCTCCTTAACCATCCATAAGGAAGGACTGAGCCCTCGCAGTGGGGACGTAAAAGTGCTGATGAAGATGATGATATATTTATAAGATGCATTTTCCGAGTGAAAAGTAGAATGAACTTCAACAAATATTTTATTTTTCTTTCGTTTTCAAATCAACTAAAGAAACAAAATAAAGAAAAGATTGTGTATATATTGGGTTAACATAATTTACTATTTTTAATATTCAGTAAACTTAGAATATTAAGTGTGTACTTAATTCACTTAGGTTTTAATTTAAAATCTACTACAACTTGACATGTGATAGAAATTGAGATCGTAACTTTTCTTTTAAGTAGGTCATTGAATGAACGATATTGTTATTTCAACTTCACTTGGAATTGTCTAAGGCAAATATAACTTCAAGTTACTAAGTTTTATATGTTTCTTAATTATTCCAAGTCGTTCCGAGAGCGATTGCTACTTTAAACGATACATATTTCCAGAAACCTTTGAAAGTGATTCCGATATAAATTGAAATTAGACTTAGGCAACAGGTTATAAATGAAAGAACATATCAAAATAATCATTTTATTGTTATCAAAGATACTTTGATAATGATAGTGAAAATAGAATTAGTAATACTTATTGTAAAAATGTTACTACAGGTTCTAATAATAGTAGTTCACAACTGCGATTGAACACTCGTTACAGATAGAGTCGATATCATATACGGTACAGTATAATAAATTGTCAAATTTAAAAATTTAAAATAGGGTACATAATAGGTAGCTGAAATTTGACGTCAGATAACGTGACCCGTTTCGTAATAAAACGGGAACTATAAACAAAGGACAAAACGTCAATTGAGACGCATTCACTTAATTTGGTCGGATTGTGGTTTAAAATTAGTCATAGTTTTATAATACGACGAGATATGTTCCTGTATTAGGTACATATATGTTTTAAAATTAATAACAAAATGTGAAAATAAATTTCATTTTGTTTTCAGACGTTTGACTGGTTATAAAACTATAAATAATTAAAATTGTGCCGAATGGAATCTATCTCTACCAGTATAGATATTTTTTTACTACTTAAGGCATCTACGAAAGCTTTTTCTTAATTTAAACAGACTTAAACATTTGATTTTCATATATATGAAAGTTTCCGAAAAACTGTACCACGAGTGATGAACGCTATATGGAAATGGAGAGAATAATTTTTGTGCATATTATGACTACTTTAAGCTTTAATGAATCTTCTAAATTTGGAAATATGTATCGGTAATGACTCTTTTAACTAACGGCTATTTTAATGGACGTTTTTGCAACTGGATAATACTGCTCATCGCCCGTGGCATGACAAAAACAAAATTTTTATGTTCAAAATTCAAATTTAAAAAGAACATGGAGATCATATTTCATACAGTTTGCTTTATTGCAATATTTTTCATATTATACCTATATCTGCATATTGAGTACAAAGTTTTGCAAACTATAAATATAAATGTATATATAATGAATCTGATGAATCTAATAAAATTATTACTTCGACTAAAAGATTATTATTAGAAATACACTTTACTAAATGTCTGTTTGACGATTTTGACATTAGAACTGAAAACTTTTTGCTTGTGATCTTATAATTTATTTGATACAAACAAAATTAATGTTTAATAAAACATATATAAATTCAGCTTTAACAAAGTTTGAATTACGATTAGGCCGTGTTCAGATAACGGATATTTGTCTAGTTGGTTACTCGCCGAACTTAAAAACAGCGCGGTTACTCGTCCCTTTCCCTGTCCTGTCGTAATTTATAAACCAGAATATTTTGCAAAGAAAAAGATGAATGAAAGAAAATGACATGTAGCGAAGATGAGAATGTTAAGTTTGATATGCGGAGTGACGAGAATGGATAAAGTAAGGGATGAGTATGTAAGAGGGAGTTTGATAGTGACACCGGTAACAGCAAAATTGAAAGGAAAGCGTCTGCACATATTATGAGAAATAAAAAGGTGATGGAGATGAATTTCTATGGATGGAGAGCAAGAGGACGACCACAGAATAGATGAATGAACTGTGTGAGGCATGATATGAAAGTGCTGAAAGAGAGACAGTGGAAGAAGAGGACACACTGCGCCGACCTCAAATAGATTAGGACAGGAAGATGATGATGAGTATATTATAACATTCGGCCCCATGCATCAAGCATATACATTTTGTTATAGCACTGCTGTCTCACTTTGACAGAGACCAGCAGACACTTTTGCTTGACCTACAGACATTTTAACGGACCTTCGTATACGAATTCCAGGAATGGTAATATCGCTAAATAATCTTATGTCATGTTGCGACCGCCGTCTGAATACGTCCAATTTTTTGTAGTTACTATTAATAAATGAAATATTCAGTTGAAATTAAAACAAAATTGTAACTATTAAGTTGACTTGCGATTTCACGACGATATCCATCTAGAGTTTCAAACATAGCAAAAGTAATGTTATATCAACGTCAAAAATATATATCAAAACTAAATTAGTCGTGTTTAAAATTCTTGTTTACCGAACCACCGAATCGCGTAGGTTTCATCGCAAGCTACCTTTATGCCCGACTGCACGTTTTGTTTTTTCAAATCTAGAAGACTTTTTATGGCTAGACTACTACATATAGTTTAAGAGAAACGCATCTGAAATTCTGTGAATCAATCTTTCACATCTTGAATCTGACAAAATAATTATACAATTATCTGAAAATGCAATACCCAGATTTTTAAATAACCAGTTTAAACCGGTTAATGTGCAACGGAACTTAAAAGGGTTAATAACATAATTATTATCTTATTCATCTAACAGTCTCCACAAATTAAGTAAGTATGCGCTTGTCAAACTTAATTAGGTATTAAAAACCAATGTTATTTCTCTCTTTACCCGAACTATACTAGAACTTCACAGTTTGCAACAATATTCTATTTTAATTAAACATTCAACGAACAAACAGCAACATACGGCATTGTATTAGTTAAAAAAATAATACTAGAAAGTTCTATTTTTTGGTGTTAGTAATTCACCTATGATATTAAACATTAATTCTAAAAATAAATATAGTTTTAAGTAAATCGATTGCACAAAAAAATATATTTTTAAAATCTTCATAATAAAAAAAATGTACTGATGTTTCGATTACAGAAAAAAAGTAAGAAAATATATGAGACTTCTCTTATTCGAGACAAAATAAATCGTAAATTATAGTCATTGAAAGGTTTTCTCATATTTGCAAAAATACATTCATGATAAATATCTTCTAGCAAGTACAATTATTTTTATTATTGAAAATGTAAATATAACTAATGAGATATTTTAATGGCACTTCCGAATAAATACATAGCAAAATAAAGCATATCATCGTTTCTACATTTATGTAGGTTTTAATGCCTATTGTGCGTACTGAAATTTGCCAAATATATAATTCATCTTGTCTATGGCACAAGATATCAAAGCTCAAAGAGGTTTGATGAAAAACTATTTACAATGTTAACGTTAAAGATATCCTTAATATTACACTAATCATAACTCTTTAAATATACATTGAGGGCGTTCAAAAACTGGAGTACAAAAACAGACGGAATTTTTTAATGTTTCTTTTAAATGCATACAGTTATCACTCGAGTAGAGAAAGCTCATTGGAATTTGTTGACAACTTGTTTAACCCAACTGCCTTTTGCATCTAAATCTCTCGATTCGGAATTAGTAAGATCATCTGTGTTTTTGTTAATAGGAATGTCATTGTCTGGAGTCCTTAAGGAAATTTCATCTTTCGTTGGATTGTCACTAAGACTTCTTTGAAGATTAGCTACTTTCGTCGCAACGGGCTTAGGCCTTTGTAAAGGCTTTTTGATACTCTGTCCAAGTTTTACCGTTTGACTTTTAGACATTAATTCGATTTCCATTCGTCTTTCTAAGACAGATTTACTGGCTATTTTCGGTGGTTCATTAATTCTCTTTGAATCGTTGACTTTTGTTTTACGTATAGTAGCAGAATCAAAACTAGCCCTTTCGAAGCTTAATCTTTTCATTTGTATGTTACCATGTGATTTTAGTGTATTATCGTCTTTAACATTTACGTTACTCACTCTAGTTTCAGTTGCCTTGTCTTTACAGGTTTTTGGTTCATTATGTGTAGTGGATTCTATTCTGTCGATTGTTTGTTTAGAATTAGGATTAGTACTGCGCTTGATAGTTTTTGTATTAATAGATTCAGAAGATGAGGAACGTCCTTGACTTTTAATATGGTAATTAGATTTATTTGTAACATTTGTTTTTGATGAGATACTAGTCAACGCAGGAATATTTGATATTTTAGGTTTGGCAGGAATAGGAGGTGCTACTTTAGGCTTTAACTTATCTGCATCATTTTTATGACTAAGCTCAGTGTGTTGAGTTTTATTTGTGATTACGGTTAATTGTTTGTTCACACTCCGATCGCTTACATTTGAAATTATCGTACTATTTTTAGTTTTAAATGATGCTTCTCTTCTAATACTTTCTACTCGTGTAACGATTTTGTTTACTTTACTTGAAGTCTCAGTTTTGGTTTCTATTGTATCCTCTTGATCAGAATAAACTGCTGAATCTCTAAATACGTCCTGATCGGTCATATGCTCTATCCTTTCAAAGGATTTCTCATAAAAATTTTCATCTGTGTGGCTCGGCGATTCAGCTATTGTATTGCTTTCTGGAACTGTTTGTGTAGTATTTGATTTTTGACTGTCATGATATGTGCCTTCACTCGACGAAGTTACAAAAGAAGAGTTTGAAAATAAACTATCAGGTCTGACAGCACTTTTGTTTATTAATACGTTAACGTTTTTTAATGTCGAGTTCTCACATACTAGTGTCATAGGGTCAACGTAATCCGACTGAGCTATTCTAGCACCTAAGTGTTTACTGCCTTGCATGTAAATAGGTAATTTGTTTAAGCTGTGATATGAACTATTATTAGATTTAGACGGCGAGGACGTACTGCTTATTGAGCTTGATATATTCGTAACCATACTGAAACTTTTTTCGTATTTCGGTCTACTGATTTCATCTTTTGGTGAAATATCATCACAACTCTGAGAAAATTTATCTAAATTGTTTTTTTCGTTAGTTAAGTGTTCATACACACTCTTAGTTAAAATTTCATTCCTTGATGAGTTTGTAACTGAAATTGTTGAACTGATATCAGTAGAAGTTATAACAACTTTTACATCATTTCTTGATGAACTATTCCGAACATCTTCTGTTGTTATATCTGTTCTGATGATTTCCGTTTTATTCTGATTATCATCCGCATGCTCATCACCAATAATACTTTTGAATCTTTGTAATAAGTTTTTAGAATAACTTCTAGGATTTAAACCCGAACGTTTTTCACTTGCAGGACTTTTCAAATCAGATCTTACACTGTCAGGGCTACTTTGATCATTTGCATTGATTTCACTATCATCACTGTTTTTATTTGGAGTTTTATTTTTGAAACGATTTAAAACATTTCGAAGTGAAAGAATATTACTAGTCGGCTTATAAATTTTATGTTCGGGATGTATAACTTCTGTTTCATTTTGTTTATCATCATTGTGATTAACTGGTAATATTTCACATGATGAAGTAGTGGAAGTGTTTAAATTAGGTTGAGAAACTGTTAAAAGATTATCATTTTTGTTTTTATTTAAATCAATTTCTTCAAAATTATTCTTATAACACCGATCAATTTCTTCTTCTAATTCTAGAGTTGACTGGCTGATATCCCGTTGATATTCACTGTCATTTGTTTTCGGACCTTTGCTGAATTTCAGAATATCACCTTCGCTCATGTAGTTTTCGACATCATCATAACTAATTTCACTTTTATCTGAGGCGATGGTAAAAGGCCTATCAGTACTCATAACCTTTCCATCTCTATTTAAGTACGTTTTACTAGTACTATTAGGTTTGCATTTAAAAGTATTCAAATTATTTTCTTCTTGAGTCGCTGTTACCACCTGAAAACTTCTAGGAAGTGATCCAGATTTTCTGTCACGTGATACATTAAAATGTTCTTTCTGTCTACTCAGCCATATTTCTGGCGTATTAGGACTTTGTTGATCTGGACTCATGGGCAAATAATCATTTGCTAAAGTTGTATGTAAATCTTTCTTCCGTCTACAAACTTCAACTAAGCTGTCATACAGATTTTCACTAATGCTTGGTACTCTTTGTTGTTCCATTGTAACATAGTCGTCGATGTTTTCTCGCTTAACATTTTTTTCTGGAGATTTTACAGGTACGTCATATATGCCGTCAGTGTCTTGAGCATTCAACTTATCAAATGAAAGATATACATAATCTGATTCTGGGTTAGTCATTATGACATCTGGAATACTTTGACCATTATAAGCGTTTGATAGTGTAGGTAAGTCAATTTTTTTAAGTTTATTTTGACTATTAGAATTAACTAAGTTTTCTTCTTTTTTATTGTCTACCCTCAGTGTTTCATATATGTGGTCATCGTCTGACAACACTACTTCTATTTCTAATTTACCAGCTGCCGATATGTCATCTTGTTCATCAGTTTTAATTAAGTCTATATTTTCAGAAGTTTGCCTGTTGTATTTTGGTTTCAATTTTGTGGATTCGGTGTTTCTTCCGAGAATAACATGTTCTGGATTTGAATGAGATTTTAGCAACCTCTGGTGACGTCTTTGAGCACTATTTCGTAATTGTTGTTTTTTTAGTAATTTTTGAAACTCCCTATTTTGCATTAATAGTTGTGAAATTATTTGTTCCAAAGGTTGTTCTGTTTCTTCGCAATATTCCTTCACTTCATCACATACCTCTTCGATCTCATTTGGTTTATCTTCAGCTTCTGACCCTTCAGTAATCACTTTTTGCTGATTTAAATATTTAACTTTCTCTAACTCGTTCTTTTTAAATGAATCTGTTTTTTCTATTAACTTTCTGTAAGTTTCATCATCAATATCTTCATCTTTACTTAACGAGTCTGATATTACTAATGCCTGTGGAACTTCTTTTGATTTTTCTATATTCAAGCTGTCATTAGACTCTGATATGTGAAGAATATTTTCAGTGGATACATCAGTAGAGAAATCGGCATAGAATTTTGCAGTAGTATCAGATCCAAGACGTAAGCCCTTCGCTCTATTTTTCTTTAGCTTTGAAATTTTCTTTGGTATATTTTTAGTATTATACATTCTCACTTCAATTCCTAATTTAGCGGAGCCTACGCCTCTTTTCTTGTTATCTATTTCAGGGTCTGAAACAATAGTGCCATCACTAGTCTTTAATTTTTTGGTAATTTTATTGGAACCACAATTTCGACATTCAAATTCTATCTTTTCAAAGCCTCGTGATTCATATCTTTCACTATCACTATCTTGTGACCTTTTTGAAATTAAATTGTTTTGTTGCAATCCGGGTTCAGATTTCCTCCGCCACGTTCCTATTTTAGATAATTTTGATCTTTGCGGATCGTCTTTTGATTTTGATCGTAATGTGTCCGTCTTGTATTTATCACTATCAACACATCTGGATTTTCTTGTAACATGCAAAGCAGGCGGTGATTCGGTGACAGCAATATTTTCTTTGATTTTCTCGCATTTAAGACATGTTTTTGGAATACTTCTGACGTTGTTTAAAGAACTATTGGTGTCACTTAAATCCTCTCTACTTTTACTACTTTCTGAATACCCAACGATGTTATCAGAGGAATGATAACCTCTAGTTTTGTTGAGAGATCCAGAAAACTCTTTGTTGAAGCTCTCTTGCGATGACTTAAAGTCAGAACATTTACAATCTGAATGTTTCCTTTCCAATCCCTCAGCACTCCCAGAATCAATAAAATGTAATGATTTATCACATTCTGGACATTTGTCGCCAACTATGTCCCCAACTTCACAGCTGCATTTTCCATCTTTTCGCTTTGTTTTGGCCAATACAGTTTCACAATCCGAACACAGATCGACATAGCAATTGTCGCAAGTATAATCAATGCCTTTATCTACAGACACCTGAACGCAATCGCATTCTTGTCTCAATTCAGGTCTAGAATTGGGTACTGTGTATTTCCTGTTGACTTTCTTGAGACGACCCCTTATGCCGTTTTCGAATGATTTCCTTCTCTCTCTGTCCATTTTTCTCTTTTCCAAGTATTCCGGGGCTGACAGTTGCTTCCTCATTGACGCTTGAGTTATCAAGTTGTGAGATTTCTCTGCAAGCATGTCATCTGCAATTAATATTTTTGCAAAATTAGTTCCCATCTTCCCTGTTATGTTTATCAATTACAATTTATAACTAATAGAAACATTTAGTCTTGAAATTAAACTCAAGAACCAAATGCGTTCGAAAGTGAAATGTTATTTTTACTCTATAAAAATGAAATAAAGGTAATAATATATTGGTGTCCTAATCTCGTCAGCTGAAATCTCGCAGTTGATTTACGCATTGCGTTTATTTAAAAAAAAATTGTAATATAAAAAGCTTCCAATTTTGAAAGAAGTTGAACATTGCTAGCAAATTTTTTCGAAGAGCAATTTATGAGAAACTCTTGTTACTTATACTTTATTCAGAAGCCTACTCACCATCTGTTTTATTTTGTCCTAGTTCCATGACTAACTGACGAGCGTGAGAAGGTATGACAGCGTTATAATTTTCCAATATTACCTGTAAATAAAAAAAATCTTTGTTACTTCGTGTTTTTAATCAATATACTTTGTAAAAACTAAGAATTATAATTAAATATTAACATTTAATCGAAGAATTTATCCGTTTTGCGTTAAGCAGAAAAGTTATTGGACCTTGAGTTACTTAGTCCAGTCGCAATGTTTCAACACCATTGATAAATACGATTTTTTAAATATCATTGTCAAAGCCCATTACAATCAACATAGTATTAATCTAGAAATCGGTCTTCGGAAATAAATCGTTTAAAAATTAACAAAAAAGCCTTATTTCTGATACTTCAGTTATTATAATTATTATACGGAATCTTGCCATAAATATTGTTGCGTAGAAAATCAAATTTTTAATTTTATTTTTATTAATGCAATGTAAAATGTACTGACCCGCTTAAGTAACAAGGTCCACTCTCGCTTGTGCCGCAGCGACCTCGCCTGCAGCGTGAGCTGTGACCGCGGCGCGTCCCACGGTATCACGTGGAACGCGAGTGGAGCCCCAGCTATAGACTCCACTAGCATCATGTTGTTGCACTGTAAAATGAACCGAATTCTGTATATTATAGAGTAAATTTTTACACGACTGGCCAGATAAATGTAACTTTTAAAATACTCAATGGATATATGTATAAGTTATAATTAGAAACTTTACATCGTCCCGTGTCATTTAAAGTTTAAAATATTTCTTTTAACCGTTTGGGTGAATTTCTTGAACATCGATGAAAATACGCTCTGTAGCAGCGAAAAATTAACAAGTCAGAGTACCAAGGGCAAAGTGGATTTTTAGAATTTTTCATTTAAAATAGGAATAAATAATTTAAGAATTAAAAACATGACTGCCCAAAATCGAACTAAAAATAAAAGAAACCAGTTGTATTATGACTTGGCTAGGCAAAATCCTCATTGCAGTCTGGGGACCGTTCTGTGGATCATTAGTTCTAAGAGGTCTACCGACTGCAATTTGAAATTGCAATTCAATTCAACTTCTTATTTCTAAACTTACTAGTGAGGTAACATTCTTAAAATGTTCAAGTAAGTTGAACGAATCGAAATTCAAAATTCAAACACTGTTGTATTTCCATATGAACTAAATATCTTGTTCAATTGACATAGTTTTTTATTTACTGAATAACCGATAATTGAATTTCACATTGAATCACTAACTTAAATAATCACTTGCAAAAATATATACATATGGCGGCGGTGGTGTTACCACAGAGAATATTACATTACATTTACCACAGAGAATAAATATATTACACAAACATTATGTGAATGTCTGTATTTATTGTAATATCAAATATTATACATTTGTTGGACAGAAAACCGCTTAATATGATGATATTGATGAAAGAACTAATATACCAAAAGTAAATTATTATAATATATAAAGTAGTATAAGTGATTACGTAATAACATTAAACAAAATCAATTTATAATTGGCTCCAATATCTTCTTCGTCTATTTACTACATTCATTTCGACATTTACTTACCATTATATGGGATTTGTAAGCCAGTATGCCGTCTTCTCGATTTTTAGTGACGAGAAGCATTTTATCGAAAAGAAACACGTGTCGCATGCCTTTAGCGCCGAGAACTCTGTAACATAACAGTACCATATCAAGAATTAGTTGAAAAATAAGAGTGAACAGAATAATAAAAGTTTTAATACAAGTGAAGAGGAAACGAGACAAAATTAGGCCATGATATAGAAAGAATAATATGCAAAATAAATCTTCGCAAATTACTATTAACAGGGATGGGCCCGGGTAAAAAAAAAAACTATTTAATCCATAATAGAAAAACTTTTTTTTGTTTCAATTTATATATTTTTTTTACATAATAAGAGTCACAACGTGTACAAAGGTGTAACGTCATACGAAATTTCAACTCAATATATAGCCGTAATTTGCTAATTACGAAAAAATACGGGGTTAAACACGTATTCTCCAATAATCTATCCGACAGACTGAGAAAAAAAATTATCACCGTCCCTATATATCGATACCATCAATACCAGCCTATTATTATTCTCAGTAATGGGGCATTGTTCATGGAAAGATTCAAATCGTATCGCACTCATAGGTTCGATTTGAAGCCCAAAATTTAATTATCAAAATTATTTTCTATAAAATAAATTCCTCAAGATAACTTAGTATCTTAAACCTTAAAAATATTGTAAGATGATGAACAGAAAAGTTTTATTTTTAGTAAGTATTCTATGTCAAAACTTTTCATTTAATTATTTTAGAAGTACCTAAATGTTCCTTCGGCACATAATTCCCCGTATGTAGTCAAGTCTGGACCATTCCATCCATACAAAAGTGACTGGATTTCCTGAAAAAGAATTGAAAACAGATTTTGATTTGTTTACACTTGATTAGTACTTTCCCTCATTTTTCTCAAACACGTTTATTAGAAAAATATTATATACATATACATGTGTCGCGTTATCTACATCGATAGAATTTACATAATCGGTAGTTTTAATTACGTCGATATGGACATTTACTAATCGTTCGAGTTCACATATTCCCCGCGCTTCCCCGCGCAACATTCCGCCATCGCCTTTCTGTAGCGACAGCATAACAGTTACCGTTTTATACGCGTTTTTGCGCTATTATTATTTGTCACAACATTATATTTTATCATTCATACATTAGATTTTTGTTAAGTAAAGATGACATTGATAGTGATATGTCTGAAATAGAGGAAAAATTATAATAAAGATTGAGTTCAAAATTTACTCAACATTTTTTTTTTTTTGCTTCGTTGCAATAGAGCTGTTTAAATTATTTCACCAATGACACCATACATTAACTTAAATAAAGGTACCTACTAAAGTTAATGTTTGGTGTCATTGCTTAATTAAATTTTTACCTAACTATGCCACTTTCGGATACCGAAATCTACTGTAAAGTGCATTTATTGAAAAAATAGTATGTGATTTCCAATGTGAGTTTGATATCATCATCATCATCATCATCAGCCCATATTCGTCCACTGCTGGACATAGGCCTCCCCAATCAAACGAGTTTGATATACCTATTTTCAATTTAAGTTTAATAAAAGATCGCGATATTTTAATTGAAAATTATAACTTTACTGCAAACTACTGAAAAATCGAAACATTAGTAATATTGAAAATGTTCAAAATTGTATCACGCTTTTTCGCATAAACTATATTCTACCCAGGTTAAATCTAATTATTAAATAAGTTTATTTTTTTTTTCAAGAAAGAGTACCGTTTATCTAATCGTCTGTGTTATTTGGTGGTATTTGGTAAAATTATTATTATGTTTTGTTATAAAAACAAAACTACTGTTTCAGGATAGTATCCCAACGCAAGGTACCTGAGTTTGATGGATTTTTTGAGCATTTTTCATTTAAATATTCATCAGTATAGCATTGTCAATGCAAAATTTATCAAATATAATAAAAAACTACTAATTTGATTTCGATAAAAATTATATGAGATATTATACAGCTATGTAATAATTCGCGGCAAAATCGGTGAATATACATAAAAACTAAATATATCACGATCGAACATAGAATCTCCTCCTTTACGATTTTAAAGTCGGTTAAAAATATGTCTACCCAGTTAAGCAAAAAAATCTTAAAACTCCTATAAATAAATACAATAACGTAATATTACATAAAACTATTAAAGTTTAGAAAATGTATAAAACATAATTTATCAATTTGTCTTAGACAAACGTGTTGCGTTTATAATTAGATATTTTCTGAACATTCATTGTCATAATCCACTAATTGTACACTAATTAGCAGTCGCGCTTACCACCCAACCGCGGTCCGCACAAGCACGCTATCGCCCGCAACTTTTTTGCACGTAGTACTTTACAGAAACTTCTTTCTAGCTAGATATCATTTTAACTCGAACGAGTTGCATATAGATCATCGATAAGAAATCTGTCGCTATTGCAACAACACTACGCACCTGCACTCTAACCGCATGTTCGTGTCGTCTCTTCATATCATCGATATGCTGCGCGATACCCGTCATCTTGAGTAGAGCGTACTCAGTTTCACTAGACGCGCACTGTTTCACCACGTTCTGAAAGTAATCGTAATAATATTATAATAAAGCATATGATTAAAGGTAATTCAAATAATCAAATCTTTCCCCTATAAAATACCCATCATATCAGATTCACCGCTTACTATAAATATATTTATGGGACGCTAGTCGGATCTTTCGTTAAATTTGCACCGAACCTAATGAAAGTTTTTCTAAGAATTTGCAAATTAAATGAGGTCAAATCCGATAGGATTACTCCGTTTAATTCCATAAATTTCAAAGGCATCTTCCTTCATTACATTTCAACATCATAACTGTTTCCATGCTCACCTGTAGCAACAGGTGATACTTTAGTATCCTTTGCACGGGCTTCAGCAAATATGAAGCTAGAGGCAATGGGTGTCCTAAAGCTAGTTGCCTCTCTCTGAACTCTCTAGCACTTTGTGGTTTAGACGCCAAAGCAGCCAGTCGTTCCATGGTAACAGGATAACCGGTACAGTAAGAGGTGTAAACAGAGAATCCGGTGGTGTTGTTTACAAAACAGCGAGCGATGCACGTAGCATCCAAGCGACAGGTATTCAACTCTTCACATAAAGATCTGTAATAATAATAAAAAATAAATAAGAAACATTACATACCAGTACTTAACTGGATTACGGGAATCTAAATCGGCGTGAGTGTCAAGTGTTCTACGATCGACAAAAAATCATCATATTTATTTTAAATAAAAACAAAGAAAAAATCTAAAATAAATATCTCCATGCATAAAAGTTTTACTCCTTACCGGATTGGAACTATCAGAATCGATTATAATAAAATCACTGCACATTCGGATAATTTATAAGAATTATTAGATCTTTATAAAATACTGTTAATTTAAATAGTCCACCAATTTGCTTCAAGTGTGGTTACAATATTTTTGTGCATACACTTATAATCCATATTATTAATTAGTTATGTTCTGTCTTTCACATATACTGTAATTTTAAAAAGCAAAATTCAATTTAGAACTACAACAATGTAACATTCATCAATATAATGTGTATATTATTAGTTACACGTTTAGTAGGAAACCAGCGTTTTCTAAAGATTTCAGAAATTCCAAGGCATTTTATAATCCTGTTAAAGTGGTTACTGCCGATTCTTGAAGAACTAAACGCTATTGTTTTTGTTATTTATATTTTACGACTTCGTCCACAAAAAGTCAAGCGAAAACGTGACTGTACACGAGGCTTAACGATTTGTCGGCCATTTTTCATTTCACCTCGTCATTTTTACGAACTCGATTCATACAAGGAATGGCATTCACTGTCATAATAAAAGTTTGTGTTTTTTCTACCGCCATTTCAATTAAGCCGTAAAACTTAATTGCTTTTACGCGTATTGAGTTTATAAATGAACACTGAATGTGTTACAACATGCTATAAACATCCTGTAATGTAATCTTTTAAACAGTTCTGGGCCTAATATAGCTCTTTGCGGTACTCTGATTGAGGTTTCATAAGCAACGCAATAAATTGGCAACATTTTACACTGCAGCGAGGTCGTATATAGGTTTAAGATATTTAACACCGTACTATTGAGACAAACAAGGCATGTAATGAGATATAAATCTGTGGTTAATGTTCTTGGAAGCTTGAGTTAAATATAAATTTGAAATCAATGGAGTGTCTGACAATTTATTCTATTCAACTATGCAAATTCGCTTCTAGAAACAAAGGATGAAGTGAGCATTTACAATCAAAATAGGTGTCTAAATATAATGAAATTATAAAAATGCAGACATTTGTTATTATCTGTATGCTATCTAAATAAATTCTCTGGCTATAATAAAATTCAAATAAAATAACTTCTCTCTTACATTATAGAGATAATTAGTTCGTAACTATTTGCGATTAATTGCAACACTGTTATTAATTAACTGGGAGAAATCCGTGGCATCCAAACATACGTCTAATGTAAAATATTTCATGTGTTTAATACTTAAGTATAAGATTTTAAGACTTAATTTTTTTGCGTTCGAGTAAATTGTTCATTTAATTCTTTCACTTGTATTACACGTAACAACCAATAGGGTTTCATTTCGTTGCCTAAAACAATATTAACTTAAAGAGCGAAATTGAACATTGTATCTAATAGTAAAAATGTACATACAAATAAAACCCAAACCTTTCAATATAACATATAGTTATGGTCATAAATTTTTAATCATAAAAGATCAATGAATTGAAAAAAAAATTGCTTACATTTTTAAGGACAAGTTTGGATTCACCTTGTATCCAAACAAAAAATATTAAGTAGACAGGATCTCCTACCAAGAACTAGAAGCGCATAAATCTTATGAAACTCGATACTGTAAAATCTTGCTACCGATCTTACCCCACTATCGAGGGGAACTATAAACTATTTGTCAGTTGTACAATGTGGACGATAACATACCCACATTATATACCGGACTGTAGACATTAGCTACCATAAAAAATCAACATGTATTAGACAGTTAAATGTTTTTGGGTTCCGGAGAGGACAATTAATAAGAAAAAAAGATAATTCTTAATGAAAAATTGGGAATGCAAAGTTGATCAAATATAATAAGAAAATATTATGCTATAGCCACACATACTGTACCAAGAAATATGAAGGACAGGGCTTTCACCAAGTAATTGCTGTGCAATAGCTAGAAGAGGATCTCTATCTATACGTATAGCATCATCCCACTACCACTACTGCAATTGCTAAGCGTTATAAAGCTAACATTTAAAGTTCCAAGACTAAGATCTGATTAATAACTGTCAAGTTTACTTAATTTCTAATTAAATTAATTCATTCGGATTTCTTCTATTTGTATTTTGTTCTTCATGTTGATCTTGTTATTGCTACGTAATCTCAATAATAAAACTTTAGTTTTAATGTTAAGAATATCTTCAACAGAAGTATCACTCTACTCATTAAAATAAAATTCTAGTTCCATATGTTAATTTCAGGCGACAGTTTAACATGCTTTTGTGAAAGTCGAAAAGCATTCTATTGATTCGTAAATCTATGGTGGAATACCTACTACTCAGAAGAACCGGCAAGGTAATAAATTCGTTTACTACGTTGTTTAAGCTTCGATGTCCAGGCTGCAGATATAACAACAACTCAGCGACCGGCCTATTTATAGTTTCAAAAACATGCGGAATAGACTGTTATCTATCAAAAACATAAATATCCATATAAATAACCGAAATTAAACCATTTACTCCCTTCGAAACCACTTCAACCTTATTTATCGCATGAGTAAGCAGCAAGATCATAAGCGAATTAAAAAAATTCTTCTCACGAAATGATTTATATGACTTTTGCATATTTAACCAAAACGGTTCTGTTTTTTACGATATGCCACTGTTTTTTAAGGAACCCCAAAGCCCCACCCTTGCCGTTTGACAGTCCCTCGCCTATTATTCTAACACCCTTCCGTTGAGGGATGGATTGTTGCTGAGTTTCTTCATTGTTGAATGGAACTTGACGACTAAGTTTTCTTTTTTATTCGTATTTTTCATTTGTAGCTGTTTTCTTTATTGAGCTGAATTTTATACCTTTATTTTGGCCAGTATTTTGATCGCTAATCAAAATTTTTACCAATGTTGCGTGTATTCGAAGCGAAGAATTAGATAGATTAATATAGAGTTATTACTACTTATAATGACAAAGTAGATGATGAACAAAAATGAATACGTTTTATTTAAAGAAATAGAAGAGCAACATTAGTAAAATTGGCAAGATAGGCAAGACATATTGTCACTATTTTATATATATTTATTAATACTGATGTAATAAATACTGTACTGATAAATAAAGTTAAAGGTAATTTGAAAAAACTTTGATACTACTAAAGAATCAGGGTATTTTATGTTTGATAATATTTTATTAGATAGTATTACAAAATATGGGCTAATTTTACTTACCTATTAAAAGTATAGATGGCTTCGATGTTATTGAATAGTTCTGATAATTCTTCCTCCGAGAAAGTTGACTCCTTCTGCCATATATGAAGATAACCCTGTAACAATTATTGGAACCGATTTGAAAAAGACGTTAGCAAAAACAAAGCAGTAAAACATAAATTTAAACTCGCTTAAAGCTTTATACATCCTCCTTTTCAATGGGGGCGCCGAAATCTACATTTTTTTATTATTTCATAATAATAATTATATAATACAGTTAAAAAAATAAGAATAATAGCTGGAAATTTAAAAAAAAAGGCCGGACAAAATCGAACTTAAAATAAACAAGTTGTATTATAGCTAAACAAAATTCTAAATGCCGTCGGGGGACCTCTAAGAGCAAAAATGTTACACAGAACGGTAATTCCGGTATTGTATATAATACCTGATCGGATGAAAGATTTATTAGTTTGTTTGTTCGCATCAAATAGGCTCCGGAACTACTGGACCTATTTCAAAAATTCTTTTACCTGCGGGTAGTTACATTATACAGGCATAATTTACACGATGAAAGTCGCGAGAAAACAACTAGTTTTATACATAAACCAGTTAAAACAAAAAAAAACAACAAACAATTGAGCACAGTTCATGGTAATGCTAGACGCAAGAAACTCGACTCACTTCTTGATTTTATTGTACTTACAGCAACACATCAGTTCGTTACAAAATTACAAAATTCCACAATTGATTCTCATTTCAAACATCATTGTATTAAGACTTAAAATTAAATAGGATTTCGTTATCGATAGTAACTTTGTAAAGATCATACCTTACGGCTCGGTACTCTATAGCTAGTATGTGTTGTCTAAAAATTTAAAAGGGCAAGAGTACCTCTGAAAAAATCCCAAAGGAAATGGAAATAGTCGAAAGAGGTCAAGACTTATTTATTGATGTAATTGTACATGTGTTTGTGTACCGAATAATATAAAAAATAAAGAAATGTCGGGTATCGCATCTTGTGTCCGAATAACAATTATCTTATAAGATAGATTTGAGGCTGGATATAAAGAAAAAAGGCTGTCCCTATCTATCTCATTACGCCCAACAATTAGATAGCAGAGGATGGCGGAATACATGTCAAAGCTATTATTAATTTATTACTATTTACCCTTTAAAAAGAGGAATAATTGAATTAAGTAATGGAAAATGGTGAATTGTAGCGACAATTTTGTAATTTCCTTGGAGAATATTTATTGTATTCATGTTTTGTCTGCGACCGAACCCTTATAAATATGATGTACTACTCGTACGAATTAACATGCCACCTGAATGCGTATTCTATTTCTCCGAAAACGAAACGACCACTTTCGAAACGCTATAAGTACAAAGAAATGCATTATTCAATAAGTTACGAGTATGGTGCAACGGAGATAGAACCTGACATTACCTCTGAAGCACAGATTATGGCTATGGTTTTAGGTAAGAAAATTAAAAAGAACAATTCGAAATTTTTCGAATTTTCATTCTAGAACAAATAGAAAAGGCCCTTAAATTAATTCGTACTAGGTATGATTATCTCATTTTATATTACATCTATTTGGATGTTATTTTATTATATAAAAACAATTGAAGATTTTTGGGTCCTCATAATCGGCAAACCCGCTCATAATACTATTAATTTAAATCCATGTTAGAACTAGTGGAGCCCCGATGTAATAAGATACGCCGCACGCGCTGTAGAAAGTCACTAGTCACTGATACTTTGATAATAATATCAGTGTCACGAACCGTTCCCCTTAGAAGGAGCAACGAGATAATTTCCTCTTTAATCAACATATAATAGGATATTTAAATTATAGATAAGCATTTGGAAGTTCTTCACTCGTGGCAGTTAGAGATTAAGATGTTAGTCACGCCCGACAAATTTATGTTAATATTCTGTTTACATTAATATTGAAAATTATACCTCAGTAGAGCCTACTCTGTGCCCGCAAACGAAAACTCCGAAAATTTCGTCTTATTATATATATAATAATTATATCGGTGAAGGTTATCTATGCATCAGAGGCAGTATCAGGTGAAGTATGCATCATAAATCATCATAAATTGTTGAAAATGTGTTTCTTTGCAGTAATACAGTATTAGCGTTTCTAAAATAAAGAGTAAACCCCTTGATCTTCAAACCAAAGCTTTATTTGGTAACAGATTTTAACTTCAATCATGGAAATCCGTACAATATCTATCCAAACATTAAATTTTGTTAGAGAATGTAAGAATATAATTAAAATAATCACAACCAGTTGCACGAATTGTTTAATGACAACTTTAAGCTCCAATGAATGGCCTAATTTAAAAATTTTTAGTGATTCAATTTTTTTAAATATAGAACATTACCGGTAGGCAAAATGAACAAGTAGTGTCTGCTTTAAAAGAAAATACACTTTCAATAGATAATTGTAATTGATTGTGAGAGAAATATATTTATTTTAAACCTATGTTTTATGAGAAATATTTTTATACAACAATAAGCTTTTCAAAAATTCCTTTAGCCATATGAAAAACAATAAAAATACGACCATAAAGATATTTTGTTCAGATAAACATGACAAGTAGGAACATAATCCGACGCAGGGATCTAGTAAATAGTAAACTGTGATGTAACTCAATCCACTATGGAAATTATGGGAGCTCCGAGCGAACAAGAATGGGGCGTGCTCAGTATTAGTTCCAAAAGTTCGTCACGGTAAAGTCGTTGACTAACGGCCGGTTTCTGAATTGAGAAATGTACTAAAACTCAACTGATTATTATCAATAACTTAAGTTTTTTTTACGTTTCACATGCCAAAAAGTCCTAGTTTAATTATATTTTATCATTATATTTGATTAATTTCGCAGTTACATTGCTATACTGGAAAATATTCTGTATGGAATACGAACCCATGACCTATCGCTATCCGAGCGAGCAGTCGCCCGGATAGCCACAGGTCATTGGTTCGAATCCCATCTCAGAGTACAAGGAACAAGTGGATTTTTTAAGCGTTTTTCATAAGTCCTAGTTTTATCAAACTGCTATCAGCTTATCATAAAAAAAAAACTTAAATCAGAAACGAAAGAAGTTTAAATGACGTTTAAGCACATACAGTCTGAGACGTGCTTAACTTTAGTTCTCAATTCAGAAACTGGGCGTACGTAAATAGGTTTAGAGTTTTTGCACAAATTAGGTTTTTAGGTAAGGGGAGGGTTTATAAATATGCCTTATTTCTTCGTTATAAATATGCCTAAGCCATGATTATTCATAGTAAGCTGAGAATAATAGATACTTCAAATTTATACTTAAAAATATTACATTGAATTGAGAACACCTTTCATTTCGGAATGGAACGTGATGAGTTTATGTGGCATTGGGACTGTCCTGAATGGGCCCATTCAGCGCATATAACGACTATCAAAAACCCACAGAATACCTAGTATCTTAGGGGAACAGATTAACAAACCACGGAAACGACGCATCGTATTAAGAGCCTTATTTTTATTTGAAGTTACCAAAAATAATTACCTATGATCAATTTTGCATTATCTAGGACTGGCGTATATCATAAACATTGTTCTTAAAAATAATACTTACAGTCGCGTCTATAGTCATAAATATTTTAAGCAAATATTTATAACCGATAAATAAGAACTTTAATGAAGTCACAACTCTCAAAAGTTATAGTACTGATTAGCTATTTACAGTTCTTACTTCATTGAAATTCTTTTCATTGGTTAAAAATATTTACTTCAGTTATTACTTCTACTAGACTATAGATAAGAACGTAAGTTGTAATATTTTAGCGGTTAACAATAATAATATATTTTTTTAAATACGTAAAACACCGTCTCATTTTACCATAGAGGCTTCTATTTAAATTACATAAATAATACACAACTAGCTACCTAGGGTTGTCATTACATAGACATGCATTGATGAAGAAAAAATTAATATAATATCGAAAATTATACGAAAATTTGAAATGACTCAAAACAAAAAATATTTCTAGCACACTATCATAAATATTAGAAGCACAGATCGGGTTTCCTCATTCGAAACTGTTGAAAAATAATAATGTGGAAATTAATAAATAAAAAAACTCAGTAAATAAACAAGCCTATTTTATTTTTATAATTGTTGTAAATGTTTAGGATTTTTCCAAAAACAGAAATTTCCAACTTTTTTTCAATAATTGTATTTACGATATAAACTATTATGTTTTAAATAGTAATATATTTTTTTTCACTTTTTTAAATTAAAATACATATGGACTATTGAAAAAAGTTACATTAATACTACCAATTTAATAAAGACAAATTTTGACTTCCATTACCTTGTTCTTGTCTTTGAAATTTTTCCTTTTTTACCCTATCTTGCCTGTTTGTGGGAATATTATTCTTAATCTATTATTATATTTTTTTCTCGTCCAGGATTTTATGTTTTTGGTAATACCATAATTTCTGCTTTCCGCCACCGGCTTCACCCCGAACTACCTTCCTCATCAATCACTATATATATATATATATATACTTTTATATATATAATAATATAATATATATGATAACCTCATTCGAATCCGTTGTGTAGTATTTAATATATCAGCGGAACAAACAGCGGTAAGCGATATTGTTTTAAAATATGTTTAGATTCGCGAGTCAACCCTACGTCTGCCCCTGACGAGACCAGTCCACTGCCATTGTCAGTGCCATGTGCATCACAATGTATTGTAAACAATGGCCACCACGCTTGAGATACTTTAAAGTAGGAGGCAGTATTCAAATAAAAATTTCGTAACACTAATATCTTTTACTAGATGTTTTCCCGCAACTTACCCGCGTGAAGTAAATAAATAGGTAGTAGACAATATTACATACATTGCTCAGATCCCCAAGAGGAGTAAATAAATCCCCCGTATTATGGAGTATCCGAGACAACGAAGGTACCACAACACCCAGACCAGAGACAATATAGAAATGTTTTTTTTCTACAATGACCTGACCGGGAATCGAACCCAGGACCTCAGATATCGTGATACCTTTAAACCGGCTACGGTGGTCGTCAAAATATAGCCACTATTTCAACCGCGTATGATGTAGCATCACGTTGGTAACAGAATAAAAAAAAAACAGTTCTGTAGTTTCGGAGCCTTCAATGCAAACAAACAAGCAGTCAAAAGTTTTCCTCTTTGTAATATTAGTACAGATAAAGAAACTGATATTTAATCACAAAAACAATACCAAGGCTTTAGTAACTGCACATCACATTATGGACTGCAGTTGATAATTCTGTTGGTAAGGTCCATTGTAATATCTTCCTATGTAGTAATTGATTAAAAAAAAGTATTTTTATTGTTTTTCGTATCCGGATGAGGATGTTCTTCTAGTAATTATCATAGATTACTTAAAGATGTTTTTTTTTTTCAAAAATAGAACCGACTTCTTTCTTTTAAAAAAATAATAGTTTATAAGAGGTTATATTTTCAAAAACAGATATGGAGCTAAAGTTTTCTGTAGTTTATTTACAGACTTCAATGTTTCTTGGAAAATTGAACCGCTTTTAAAATTAGTATTATTTTTCGCTTTTTTACCTGACTGCAAAGGAAGGGTTATGTTTTTCGCGCGTATCTTGTATGTATGTAATATTCTTTATTACTTCATATGATCATATAATATTATTTATTTCTTCACAACCGCTGAACAAATTTAGATAATTAAGGTATCGTAAAATTTGTCTTTGTAGCCCAAGTGCTCTTAGATAAGTACGTTAAAAAAATCAAAAATGGCAGGCGTGCAACACCATTATATATTTTTTTTTCAGTTACTACAATATGGGTTTCAAATTAAAGGGCTCATGCAGTCGGAGGCATGAAATTGAATAATAAGTCAATTTATTCTCTCTTTGTGCGTGCCTCTTACATCAAACAACATGTGACGTATGATTAGCATATTTTTTTTATCTTATTGCAGCCGTTTCAGTTAGTTGATAAAATATGATTATGATTATAAATTTAAAACTTGGAAGTCGATTTTATTTTTTGAACGATTCCAAGGAACAGTTTACGTATTTAACGATAACAAGAATTAATTTCCACTGCGTCACGTCAACACACCTCATTAGCTTAGAGATTAAGTTCAGCAAGTTATATTATCATTAATTATCATCAATATTAATTTTAACCACAGTTAAGTTTAAGAAAGTATCTCATCTCGTAAAAAACCTAAAACAACAACAGAAACAACGAGTCAAGATCGTGCAAGATCGTGCCTAGATTTTATAAATTGAGACTTTTAAATGAAAATACTCAAAAGCTAAAATGTTGTAAAAGTAGTTGTTTATTATCCTGTTTACCCAGGACAGAAATGTCATGGCCTTTTGTAACACTGTCCTGGATTTTTATTTTTAAATCCACGCAATTGCTTTGCAAATATACGACTAACGAATGTTTGAGCTCTGCAGTGGAATGATTTTTCATGGATGGTGACACCGGCCCAGTGTTAATGGTGACCGTAAATGCAGCCATGCCCGCTTAACGTGCCTTGTGAAATACAGAGGAGCTCGAGTTAATATAATTTTGGTGACCCATCCTATGACTGGTCCTTGCGAAAGTTGCAGACTAAACGCGGTAACAACCGTGCCATCGAGCTCCTTAATAAAATTATTTAAAATGTAATTTTAATTCACTTTCCAATTTTTTTTAACTTACTGCATTCCTAATAACTGTGTCCCTAACTGTTCGTCGCCCACGGGAGCTTTTTACAGACACGCGATGCATTTTTATGTCATCGATGTCGATAGGCTGTCGAATGATGACTGTCGATAGATCATTAATTAGCCAGATAGCGATGACCTAATTGAATAAATATCTTGTTTTGGTATTAATTGCCTTAACGGGCTTACTTAAGATATATTTTAATTAGTCAAGCTTGTATATTAATTAAAGAATTGTCATTCGAAAAAGTTTGATTCGTTTAAATATCCTATAATTTATGCAAACAATCTGTTCCAAAAACATAAAATTAATGAGTAAATGCATAGTTATTTCACATTAGTGAAGTTTTCCATACCGTTACATATACAATGTTATTTTTTATTGAAAAAGCGATAATTCGTATTTTGACATTTAGAAGTGTAATTTATGCAAGGAGAATAACCCATATAATATTTATTTTACACGCTTCAGTTTACCACACATTAAAAATTCCCCGCAAAATTTAATAAAATTTTAATTAAATATAAACAATACTCTCTATAAATTTAAGTTTCAAACCAAGTGAATTAATTTGATAGCTTTGTATAAGCGACATTCTATTGACTGTAAAACACACAGATACAAAGGACATAATTCACAACAGTTCATTTCATTGTCGCGGACAGCAAATTCTTACTTTACAATAACTGATTAATAACATTTTGACTTCTTTAACTTTTTATCAGTTATGGAAATCAATTAGAACTTTTGATTGGATCTTGTTCAAAAGCTATCAACTTTACAATATCTTATGTTCATAATAATAGAAATGATTAACAGCCATCTATAAATGTTAACGGGAATTAAAACTGATGCTGTTTTATGTACTACATCCATAATCGATAAACTACAATCCGATTAAATCCAACGCACATCCCTATAGATGCAGCGCAGCCATACGTCAGCCCACGTGCTCGTCTCGAACATTCATTTAAATAACTCGATTCACGCCTGCGCTTTTGTATCTAAGTTACAGACTATAGCGTAACTACGTTAAAATTTAAATTACTAAAGAGTATTTATTTACACAACTATAAAAAAATTAAATTCATTTGCCAACATATTATTTAATTTTGGATTTCATACAAATGCGTTGCAATTCATTTTATCTTTCTTTTTTAAATAGATACTTAAACTCTAACTCTGAAACATACATTCGGTTTTATTGCTACACTGGCTGATTTAATTATATTTAATAAAACCTGTACGTTGACAAAATCAGAGTGGAACTTTTGTCACACGATATTAAAAATGATGATGGAAGCGGATATGTACAAAACTTCAAAATTTAGTGATATGATATGATGACAAATCGGTAAAATAAATAATAGGTCGTGTTTGAAGGAAAAAGATCGATTACTACTGGCAGGATTTCACTTCGGGCATTTGTCAGTTAGCTGTCACTATCTTTTTGACTTTGACGTTTGATATACTTCCGGGTTGTCATTCTTATACAACTATTAGAATCGACATTATGATTTAAAATATATCAACTGATCAATAAAATGTTTGTCAATTGCTACTTAAAGATAACTGTCTCATGGTTCTTCTGAAACGCAACTCTATCACGTAACTGAACCCCGAAGTGATCCGTAAAAATTCAGTACGCGTAAAAATAAAGCTTACCGTACATCGATAAACAGGTATAGAAATTAAGGACCTTTGCTAAAAGTTGTAAAGTGCCATGAAAAGTGTATTCTTTGCATCTTTCAAGCGCCGCAAGAACCTGTTAAAGCTAAGCTTTTGTGAATCTACTATAAATAAGGCTTGATATACTATAATTTAATGGGTGATATTTGTATTTAGTTTATTAATATTTAATTAATTGTTATTTTTGTCATAGCAAAAAACAAGTTTTTATTGAAACGCCATTGACGCGACATTAAAGTAACTTAGCAAACTTACAAGTCAAAGTAAAAATAAAATACCTTGCTGCAAGATTACAATTCAAAGATTTAAGGCTATTCAAAACTATATTCCCATTCAATAGTGACATTACCTATTATCTTAATATAGTATGAAACCATTCAGTTAATTACTTGTGATAGTCTAAATTATATAATTATTAGTAAAACATGTTATAAATTATTAGTACGAGTAAAAACATGTTATAAAGATAAGTAGGTTCAAAAATCACTGATCTCTCTTGCCTTCGCGCAAGCTCTAAAGAAAGCTGCACATTATTGAATATCTCTGAATTCAAGATTGATAATCATGAATATAGGGTACAACGGTATCACACGATAGGCGGACATTACACGGCGCCAACATTAATTTTTCCATAAATTAACATAAAACGTGAGTAGGCAAAACTTTACATATAGAATTACTTACTAACAGGGCCGAATCTAGGAGGCACTTGCCGCGGGCGCCAAAATCATCATATTAATGATACGGTTTAGAATAAAAGAAGCTTCATAAAATTTTCTTTTAAAAATCATACACATTAGACTACGATGGGAGGTACTTGTTTTCAAAGCTCCTTAATGAAATAAAAGAAAGTAAAATTAATAAAAGTTTATTTTAAACAATCTTCTATTTGTTGTATTTTTATTCTTCAACTAAAGTTCCCTTTCATTTGAAATCCAAATTAGATGGGTTATTCGGAAATATGTACAATGCCACTTTAATAAAATAAAGATATATTTCAAATTTCAGCTCAAACGTTGACTGGGAAGTGGGTAAAATTTAATTTGCAAGATGATTGCAGAAAGGCAAACATCGGGACAGGTGAAATAAAAACTTGTAAATATTATTATATAAAAATACCTTACTATCAAGATTCAACCCCGGTCGGATACATCATAGAACCAAGACTACTTACTACGTTTACCTATGTAAATAATATATATTCCTCTGACTGCGAGGACGTCTAAGACGCGGTAGATAAAGCGTGTGATCTGCAAAGGCCGTTCATCGGATGGATGACCAAAAATTTACTATAAAGAGCTGCTTCAGAAGGCAAGTTAAGCCGTTGGTCGCATGGCGATCCAGCAATATTAATAGATGGTTTAGTTTTTAATATATTATCGAAATCCGAAACAACGAAGGTGCCACATCATTCAGACTCAAAACAAATTTAACATACCGGGATCGAACAGTGGTAAATATGTTAACACTGAAAAAACAAAGATAATTGTAGATGTTTTACTCATATCAAATGTTTTGGACTTCCTCTTGTAGATTCTAATTCACAGCTAAAACAAATCATCTATAAAAGAATATATAGTCCTGTAAAGTAGTAAGAAATATGGATTATCAAACTATGTAGTTCTCTAATAGTGCTACCAATAAAGAAAATTTTGACGCTGACTTAGTTAAAACCTGAAAGCGCTTAAAACACATAAAAAATTCATAACAACCACAGTGATCAATGCGACAACTAATTTTATATGTGCGCCCACGCGAAGCTTTATCGGTATTAAAATAAACTCAAGCATTGACTCGATAAAAATAGACAAAGTTACCGATGTTACTCGATTCCCGTTTCTAGAATGAAATGTTATCGATTCGTAAAAGCTCTTGTAAGATACACATAAACGCGCAGTGATTTGTATTTTTATTTGATTTACATGTATATTTCAAATCGTTTAATTAAAACTGTATAGCTAATGAAGGAGAGAATATTGAAATCGGTTGTGTAGATTATAATTTTTTTTAAGTCACATTTAGTATAGTATTATTTTGACCCACTTATACGAAATTGACCCGTAACTGATTCCATCATTTGTAATAGACGAAAACAGTATCGGTTCATAAATGTAGATAATTATTATAATACATGATGATTTATTGTGTTATCATTTTATTAAATTACTAGCTGACCCGACAGACTTCGTCCTGTCAAAAAGATTTGTAATGTGGCAGTTTTTTTGCCTACGTATTTAAAAAAATTCTCCTGAACAGAACCGTCACCCTGGTGATAGGGCGTTGTGAATAAAAAATAATTAAATAAAACATATATAAGGATTTAAAAGTAAGTAATCGCTTTATTGTTAATCATGTGAATCATAATTATTATTGCAATGTATTAATAGTAATAGTATTAAATATAGAAAAAAGAGATTTTTATGATCATAAAAACACATTACACACAACAGCATTATAAAAGTAAACTATTCGAATTAAAAAAATATATAAACATTCTCAAGGAAAAATGCTGGAAGAATCCATCTACCTGTACCCCGGAATGGGACTCGAACCCATTCGCGATCCAGGGACTGCTCTAACCAATGAGCTATCTAGGACCCAACAGCTTTGCTACTACAGAGCGTATTTTCATCAATGTTCCGGCAATACATGTAATGACGTGGAAACTGATGCATTTTATCTCGCGTGCCGAAACTAATACAAAAGAAACGCGAGTTTCGGAACGCGACATTAAACTCCTCCAACTATGTATTCTGTGCTCCAACGCACACACGCACATTGTTTTGTGATAGATATGATCTTTGACGTTAGGAACACACCTACATTGCTTAGACAACAGTGAGTGCTTGTAATTTAATATGAACTTTATACCATAGCAATAAAGCTCAAATTGACTACGTTTTAGTTACAAATCATTTGTATGGGAAAAAGAAAAGGGCTATTTTTAGGGTTTTTCCAGCAATAATTCTAATTTTTCTCGCCGTAAAAACCATCCTTGAACTTCAACGAACATTTTAAAAAAAGATTTGGCCAAATTGGTCGAGGCGTTGTTGAGTTATGCGCTTACCAACACATTTTGCGATTCATTTTTATATATATAGATAGATTACAAGATGTTAATTATAATAATTAACTGTAAACGTTTAAAACATTGCTACTGATGTCATATTATTTCAGTTATGTAAGGTCAGCAAAATATATAAATAAGGCTAGATAGTTGCACGCATCAATCTCGCTCCCTTATAATGGAGGGCATGCTTAGTAGGGTGACCATTCATACAACTACTACAAAAGATTTCATCTCATGTAAATATCTACATTGTGTTATTGTACAATAGAAAATATTTTATTGAATCATGCATTCATTCATAAAAAAGATTGGTCAGTTTTTACATAAATATATTTTTTCTTTGAAATCAACTATATTTCTTTTTTCTCAGCGATAGTTAAATCAGAACACTAACAAACCAAAACAAACTCAATTTTTAATTGACCTAAAAATTATGTAGATATTAGTAGATATCAAATACGATGTTGTTTCTAAAAAAATGTCATGTCATAATGTCATTTATTTAATACAAGAATAAATTCTTATATAATAGCCCTCCCTCGTAACCGAGTGGTTTGCATGCCGGTTTTAAGGTGTCGCCATCTCTGAGGTCCCTGATTCAATTCCCGGTCTGTTCAATATACAAAATGAACTTTTCTATATTGTCTCAGGTCTGGGTTTTATAGTAAATACATGATTTCATAGATTGTCATCAATGTGAAAGAAATCAAAAGTCTGAATCAATAATGTATTTTATAAACTGTAATTACTACATTAAAATATTTTTTTAATTATTGGTAATTATGTAGTTATGAACTTGGTAGAAAATGCCTACGGTATTAAATCTGCTTATGTAACTTCTGCATGAAGTGTTACATAAAAATAAAATAAGGCTGTTTATACTACGACTCTCCTTTTTCCTCAGTATTACTTTATAAATGGTGATCCTATCCTATCCCTTATTGGATCGTAGTCACCGTTACTATAAAGTCCTACAACTCGGCATTCACAAACAAAACAAAGTAAAACCTTCTTAATGCAGTTGAATTACTGTTCAAAATAAGAAAGAACGTATTCGATATTGATTGAACGAACTGTTTTAATTAGGTAGTTAACTAGAGTAAAATACCCAGAAGTCAGTCCCGCACCAGTAATCAGCCTTTACAAGCTTTAAAGTCATATAAACAGTGTTGAACTTGGTTTATACCATAGAAATGACGTCTAATCGAATCTATGTTTCCTTATTATTTAATACGCATACCTTCGAGTCAAAAGGATGACCGGTTGATGAGCTGTATTCGTTTATTTTCACTGCCGCCAACGAGATGACCGAAAGCGTCACCATTCAATTTTTTTTCATAAGGTGTTCATGATTAAGGTTCTTTTTGAGTTTGTTGTGAATCCTTGTGGATTTATACGTTATATATTAATAATATGATTTTGTTGTTATTTAATTAAGCGTTAGAGGCATTTTATTTGTTTTGATTTTTAAGGTTGTGCTCGGCCTGAAGCGGCCAACTACCAGTTTTACTAGGATTTTCTTTGATTTCATTGAAATTCATACATAAAATAGATAATATTTTTTGTTTTGGATTGAATATAACCCTTAAATTAAAATAAGTTAATTTTACCAAATTAGTATAAATAAAAAAATATTAAACCTATTCCACACTTTGTTAGTGTAACACTAACTGATCTTATTATCTAATAAGAAAAATCAATCAATGTCATACTGCGCATTACAAGATTACTGAAATCTGTAAGAAATAGACTCCCTAGTCTTCATAATTATAATAACGAGACTAGAAATTAGAATAGACATAAGAGTTAAAAAAAAATGTAACAGTTTTATATAAAGATATTGTTATATCCATATCGATCGATATTTTGTGATTTCCATCAAAATTTTAAAGTTCTGTCACGTCGTGTCGTCAGATACGTTTTAACACTTTCCTTTCCTGGTGGGAGTTCTCGGTTTTATTTAGTTAGCGACAGTTTATAAATACATTAAAGCATAGCTTCTAATTAGTGGTGACAGTGTGACACATTGACGGGAGGCACGTTTGACAGTTCCCCTTCCGGTTACGCGCCATTTTTGACGCACGGTTGAAGTGAAATCTGCTGTGGAAATTTGGCGCCATAGACAATCCATAATAAACACTGAGCGTAAAATGAAAATTAATACTACGCTGTCCATCTCATTAGTGTCAAAGAGATAGACAAGGACAAAAGATTGCGCAATTATTTATTTACCTCAATTCAAAAGAGTAGTAATAAAACTGATTGGCGCAATTTATTGGAACCTAATTTTATTAAGTATCGAATTAAAACCTCATTTGTAAATATAGTTTATGGACTCTGTGTATTTTATTCACAATGATATTGGCCTTTTTATTTTCTAAAACTAGCGCCAAATCATTAAATAATATAAAGTATAATAGATAACAACAGTGTTACAAAAGCAGGTGTCGAAGATTAATATCTTATTCACAGCTAAGTCAATCACAAAAACAATCGAATGACATAACGAATTAAGTTGCGTGCAAGCTGCATTTAGGTCGGCGGGTCGCACGCGATGCATACAATATGGGTTTTGTTATCATTCTGTGTTATTCGAAAACTAGTTAAACCTGGTCAAAATCCGATGCAGTTTCGCGTAGATATTTCGAAATATTAATTTAAATTCACTTGTGTAATAAAACTAACTATCCGCCGACAGTTACGCCCGTGGGGTCCCTAGGGATCTGTTTATTTGGAATTCGATTCATATCATTACACGGATGTAATTACAAGGACAAATTGAATAGTAAACAATAGTTACTGTGGTAACGTTTTAATTTCCTATAAAAAAAACACTCCCATTTTCATCCCTTTTTCAAATGACTAAAAGTGAATAATAAAGAATAAATTATGTTAAAGATCATAGACAAAAAGTTTGTATGTGCGACCTTACGACGAAATAAACTTTTATTTGTTGTTTTTAGTGAATATAGGCTAAATTTTCGGGATAAAATATAGGCTATGTTTACCAGTGGTTTACCACATGGGATGTAGTCCGTAGGTGAAAGAATTTTCAAAATCGATCCAGTAGTTTCGGAGCCTATTCTTTGCAAACAAACAATCTAATCATTCTTCTTTATAATATATTAGACAGATTTAATTTCGTTCACAAGAAAATACCCAAAGCTGCTAATTATTTTTTGGCCTATCATAGGCTGGTTTGGGAATTATACTGGGTACCTTCGTTATTTCAGGATTTCATGAAACAAAATCTGTCCAAGTCAGAGTCAAAATAATCTTTATTCGAATAGACTTCTTAAAAGTTTCCCTTACCACCCGTCCAGGACGTCTTTTGACTTATAAGAAGGACGAGTAAGAAACTCACCAGCTCTAATGGGAGTAACGACATTCACAAAACCATGTCATTACCAGATCAATACATTTTAAATAAAGAAAAAAAAGTATAGTCTTATAATTGAGATATAATGAGTATAGATGAAATGACCTATTTAGTTGCTGGGCCTTCTTAAATCCAAGCATTCTTATCTGTTATATAATCAGGTACCTTTTAATAAGTATTTTTTATTAGTAGATATAAACTATATGAAATCTAACTGTGGTATTTTGCTTGGGACCTTATTGTAGAAGCGCACACAAAGACCTCTGAATGAATTAGTAACTTTTGCAGTGACAGGCACCGTTAATTTATTTTTAAACAAAAAAACAAACTAATATTTTTAATAACTATCGAGAAGCAACAGTCATTATGTCTATTTCTTGAAAATTTTCCCTTAAAGAGTCCCTAAACCTAAGATTATAAATTGATCTAATAGCTCTTTTCAGAAGCACAAATCGTATGTCGGCAGCATTTCCCCACTATAAGATTCCATAGGACATCACACTTTGAAGTAAATAAAATATACTAATCTGGCAGTATATATATCAGTTAGCCTACGTATTTTCATTACGGCATATGCTGCAGAGTGCAGAGCTAAGTCTATTCGACCATTTATCAATATGTAGGCCCCACTGAAGTTTAACATCTAATGTTATCCCTAAAAATACTTTGGTATTCACAAGGCCCATATTTTAAATTGGAATCTGAGAAATGTTTAAATGTAATATTATCTAATATTTGTTTTTTAGTTTGTCTATGATAAATATTCAATATTTATTTTAGAAGTTTCTTAGATATCTGAAGTATAAATGTACTAATTTCCATCCAAACTATGAAACTAGATGTAAAGAATATAATCTCCTACAGCTGCAGATACGTAGAAACATCGCGGATATGGTTTACTTGTGTAAAATCTTAAATAATGACATAGATTCCTTCTCATTACTTGGTGAAATATTCATTAACGTTCCTAAGAAACAGCTTCGAGTTGATCGCCCTTTTCAAATACCGACATGTAATATGAATTATAGACGAAATTCCTTTTTGTGTAGAGCTGGTACATTATTGAATGACTTTGTCATCAAGCATCCCTCAATTGACATATTCAACACAAAAACTCCTACTTCCATCACAGTGTTTGAATTTGTAATTTAATTTGATTGTTTAATTATTATTTATCTACTGTAATATCATTGTTCTCCCTTTTTTCTTTCTATTATTACAAGTGAAAACTTGTAAATGGCTTATAGACGTATAGTTAACGTATAATTCTATTGTGTAATTACAGCTGTAAGATTTCCTAACTAAAATAAAAAAATATAGTTATCCAGAAATTCACCTAAAACTATATCTACAATATTTATCTACTTCTAAGAATGTACTAATCTAATGTACATAGTCAGCATTTAGGTTGGGTATTATATATTCATGGGTCAGTAGGCTAGGTGGTGTCAATAGTTGTGTTGGTTTTATTATGTAAAATGTCTTAAGGGTTGCTTTGTAAAAATATATTTTGGAGTTTTCGTACGTCGATAATGGCATTGATGTCCTAATTCTTTACAGGCGACTTTTTCTTTTAAAGAGTTATTTTATCAATGTATTTTCATGGATTCGGAATAGATATTCACAATACTGTTTTTATTTTAATAACGCTTACAAATTCACTGCTATTAATTTTGAACTGAATTGTTAATAATTAATTCAAAATTGGAGTAGACAATTTTGTATAACATGTTTTGTAAAATGTAAACATGATTTTTAAAAGTAAAAATTAACTCATAGTTCTACTTTATTCAAGTGCTCTGTCTTTTGGTTAATCAAAACAATCAAAACGTCGATCGGAACATTAAAAGCCGGAACATAACACCGATTCAGAGACTTTTGTAACCTAAATTAATAATCCTTTCTATATAATGTTACAGCGGAAACGAAACGCAAGTTGCGCAACATAAGACGAAGATAAAACAGGGGGCGAATTGCCTAATTCTAAAATCTATCACAATATCTTACATTTTGACATTTTAAAGATATTCATTTACTTCACGTGACAACATTTGACATTTGATAGTGATGAGTCGAACAGTCAATTTCACAAACGTCCATTAAGGTTTAATGACGACTTTAAGCTCTAATAAATGTCAAATTTGTATCAGTAATGGTGCTTTAAACTAATGACAATGTTAATGGAAGTTTGTGCAACTGGCTGTAAGACAAGTGTTAGACGAAAATGTCTTTGAAAGCTATTGGGAAAAGATAAACAAAAGAGTTGTATGCTAATTGCAATCTTTCGACGTATATTGATCACTAAAATCATCATTTTAAAAGAGATCGCAATTTTTAAAGTGACTTACGGTCAGTCGCGCTAAATTAGGTTTAATGACGCCTTTAATCTTTTATGTATGTCAAATTGTATAGGTAATGCCCCTTTAAACTAATGATAAATTAAAAGGACGTTTTGGCTGCTATTTCCATAAATCACTATAATCAATCAAAACATTTATTTGCTCAAATATTGTGTATATTATTAAATAGTGTAAAAAATAAAATCTAATTAAATATTGTAGCTTTGATTATCCATAAAACACTATAGGATTGCGATAGATTTTAAAATTAAATTAGCCCACAGAATTAAATTAGGCAGCCGCTGCGCGGAGATGTGAATCAAAACGGGTGTGAAATTTCAAAGCCGTAGGAAATTTCTAATCAAAACGAGAGCGGATGAGAAAACTATTGAACTCTATAGTTGATTAGAACTCTTTTTCTGATTTCGCTAGGGTTTTTTAACTATCCGTAAATCCCATCGCGTGCAGATAGAGTCCAGTTTTTAATAACTGACTAGATGGACTCGCATTTCTAAAATCTTTCCTACACAAAGTGTTTGTTACGTTGAGTGTTTTTGCTAGTTTTACTGCAACGTAATTAAAGACCAGCAGAGCGATTCTGTAGAATTCCAAATCCGAATTTGAATTCACTCATGTGTCCGTATTCGCGTAATTTAGTCAAATTCTATTTATTCCACTTTTGGTATAAAAATATAAAACAAAATTGATTGATTATAAGTGTCTCAGATATTCTATTCCTTTGTCATTTCGAAACTCACTTCACTTATGCTACGAAACGTTATTACACTACCTGAAAAAAAATGTCTCCCTACACCCGTATTCAATATCAAATTCATCGACATATATACAGGACTGTGCGGGGAATTTACTAAACGGTATGCCCGCGGGCAAGTCTACAGGCATACCCACCGGAAATCGCTACTACAGGTCTGTGTTATGACTGCGACGGTCCTGAAGACATACATACCCGCCTTGTAGTAACGAGGTCCGAGTGTATGTTAGCAGATTTGCCCGCGGACATGCCCGTCTAATAAATTTCTTGCTTTATGCAAATCGAAAAACTAATATTATGTCATGCCTGATTCAAAAAGCTGTGGTTAGAGACCCTGTACTGAGATAATTTTATATCGAAACCAGATGAGAAAACGGTTGAGCTCTATGATTAATTATATATTTATTTTCGCTTGTCTAACGATTTTGAGGCTCACAAAAATTACAAATTTTAGGATTCGGTGCCGAAGAGGAGCAACTCGCAACTACCAAGAAGTAAACTCTTAACAACAAAATACACTAAAACTACCGCCCAAAATTTGTAACGTACCAATTAATTGCGAAATCACGTGAATTTTAAAATATTCCATATATTTAATACCCAGGAGGCTACTTCAAATCTATTTAGAATATTTCAGGACATTAAGACCAGGACAAGACACATCCTGGGATAACAGGATAGTTGGCAACTCTACCAAAGAGGGATCCTATTCGTCAGTTCAGAGGGTCAGTTAATGATCCAAACAGAGACAGATGATAAATCAGAGTATAAATAAGTCACTTACCTCAACGACCTGCCTCAGGTCTTCCACGTAAACGTTCTCCGTCTGAACTATCTCCGCACAGACCCTCTCCAGCTGCGACAGTCCCGACATCTCGTCTATAACTTGTGCACCTGTGAAAGTGTCAAAACGTATTATCATCATCATCACCTTATAAATACCATGTTGAGTCATAGGCATAACTAGGGTTGCCAACTATACTCCTTAGTAGATAATTGTTGTCTATTTCATGCACGCGTACTCTATAAATCTATAACATAATGTCTATTGTGCTAGTGTCAGTCACGCATGTTCAATAAATGATATTATTTTTTATAAGTCTCTTTAAATTCTCCTTTGCAATCAAACATACTCTATTTCTTCTTATAAAAGTTGGCAACCTTTACCATAACCCACCATGCAAGCTCACTCCGGAATGATGAGTGTTTACGATGTAGATGTAGCCGAGACGAAAGGCCTAATGAGTACCTTCCGAAGCAATGAGGGGCTCGAGATACTGATTTTGGTCATTTCACAATGACTTCTTAACCTATTTTTTGTCGTAGGGTAATGCTTTGCACTCTGTGCTCCTTAAAATCATATCCTTGAAAATTATCTGTGCATCAGAGAGAGACAACGGAGATAGGTCGTTGCATAATAAATGTTCAAAAATTGCATTTCTTAAGAATCGTATTAACGTTACTAAAAAACGTTCGAATTAGTCCTATGTTCCTAGTAGCGAGTAAATTACAGGTAATCAACTGAAATACATTTCAGTGGGGGTTTTTGCACTCTGCATTTCAAAGGCCTTCTTAGACACAATTTAGAACCTAAACTTTGTCTATAGATATTAAATTAGAATCTTGGTAGGATGGAAAGTAGAAGTCTACATCGAACTGGAACAGGAGCTCAACTTGGCCAATATATAATGAAGAAGCACAGATGCATAAGTAGAAATAACCACAAATAAGGTTTAATACAAAAATATTGTACTAATAGAATAGAATATTAGTGCCTATGTAGGTAATCTAATAGTAGCCTTTTAATTATTACTTATCTATTAGTAGAAGTGCATAGTTACAAAACAAAAAGTTTTATTTAATGGAACTAATGTTTTCATTCTGAGATAAAAATATTGTATCATAAATTAAAATTTACGAACTAACCAAAAATAGTTAATCTAAAATAATTAATTAGTCGACTGTAGTTACACTCATAATGAGAGTGAATAATAAGCAAAAAAGTATTGTCTCTATTATTAATTATTTACCCTTAATTTTCATTTGAACTAAAACTTTAAAAATCGAATAATGTAAAAAAATAACTCACTCAATGTGTCCTCACAATTCCTTTCCACGGATGCACTATTGTTCATAATGCCAGCGTTGTTAACAAAATTGTTGCTGCCATTAGCTGACGTCATATCAGCATCGCTGTGGTCGTCCAAACTCTCGATCGAAGCTAAATACGCCGAATTCACGCCACCTTTATTTTGAACGCCACTACTCGACGTCGATGACGAGGAAGCAATGGAACTCATTGACAACGGACGACACACTTCGACTGCAGGTGGATTCAATCTTATCACCTCTTTTTCTGGTATCGTTAGAGTTTTTAAATTACCCGTAGACCCTATCGCGTGCGGATAAGGTCCAGTTTTTAATAACTGTTTAGATGGACTCTCATTTTTGAAATCTTTCCTATGCAAACTGTTTGTTCCGTTGACTGTCTTTGCTATTTTTGCGGGTGTCGCTTCTGGTGTAGGACTCTTAGCTTCAGGTTTAAGAGGAGAAGTTTCTTTGGATGATAATTTAATATCGAATTCTCTATCGTTAGATGATATAGAGAGCTCGATGGATTGATCGATGTATGGTAAAGAGAGGGATTCGAAGGCTGTCTTATTAAGAACAGTGGGCACATCATAAATAGCCGGCCTGTTATTAGTAGGGACATCATAAGTGGTTTGAGTGTCGTCTATTTTGAAATCAGGTTTAACTTGAGTCATTTTCGACGGAGACTGCTCATCGGTTCTATGTTTACCAAAATTCTTCACGCAAGGTTGATCGTAAATCTCAACGGACGGCAATATTTCAACACCGGATTGGGATATCTTAGATGTGGCGCCAACTAGAGGAATGTTAGATTTATGCCTTGCCGTGGATCTCCCGATGGTTATGCTTTTCTTTTGGAATTTCAGCGTCGTCGTTTCCGTCGCACTAGATATCATCCTTTTTACGTTGGGTGATAGATTATCGAACGCGGAATCGGTTTGTTTGGATTCTCTAAATGTCCTTTGCATTTTACTATCCTTAAAGAGAACTGTGTCACTGGACGTAAGATCACACTTATCTATTTCATCACTAGCACCATTTCTATCACTTTTAGTTCGTAACGAGTAAAGAGAACTTTTATTAACCATTGCTATAGGAAGTTTTACGCATTCCGTTATATCAGTGGGATCTTGAGGTGGGAGCGTGGGGACTTCTTTGCATTTCTCGTTGTCTTTTGTTACTTCTGTCATTGTTCCAGTCAACGGTGGGTCGTTTCTGGCATCTTTAGCTGTTTCTAATAATAGCTTTGGCCTCAGACTCTTCGCTGGCTCCAATAATGAATCATATATTCCAATCAGTGTTGGTGTGAGGTCTGTTGTGCTACCTGCAACGAAGTAAAGGTTTCATTATAATTTGCTACTGGAATATTCGTAGATTATTTTACTGAACGCAATAGTGGATTTTAGAGAAGAAGCCTCAAGGTATCTTATTGTTTAAACATCGGTTCTAACAATCAATTAGTATTTAACGACAATTTGATAGGCCTGCATTCTCCAATGGAAGAAACAAGCGATATTCTCGTATCGGACGTTGCTACGTTTTCTTGAGCACAAATTCACCGTGATATTATTATTATTATATAAGTTCTAGGATAATTTACTCTTATGTTGTAATAATATTATAAACAATTCGGGTATGATAGTAAAACTTCAAAAAGGTGGAAACGCAATATTTTAGGCATTAACGTTATTGCACTAATTATTATGAATGCTGTTACTTAGTAGTGTTTCAACGTACAACTAAGGGACGTGCAAAAATATAAAAGAGGTTTCTACAATTTACTTAGCACGTTACCGATTTTAAACGGTTTAATATTTTTGAGAAACGAAATATATCCTTTTTACTGTATTTGTGAAAGAGGTTTACACCAAATTTAAATGTATTGCATGTTCGGTGGGACTATTTCGCGGGGCCAATTTAAAAATAAATGAAAACAAGGTTCATCAAAAGAGAACGACAGAAAACACACAGATACAAAAATAAATATTTCGCCGAATTGATAACCTCCTTGTTTGGAATCGATAAAAAAATTAATGACCGCATTCATCGGATGGTTGACTAACGATTGTTATCTATTCATAACTTGATATCCATATTCTGTATTTAAAAATATATTTCAAACAACCTCAAATGCAATGTCACTACAGAGGTCATTACATTATGCGGAAACGTCGACTCATTGCTAAATGCCATCGAAACGTATTCAGGACACCAACCTATTATACTAAAAACTTTTTGTGTTACTGGTCTGTGGACTTTTGTTTTGGTAAATATCCATCTTTACAATTGCGAATGTTGACCAAAATATAACTATTTCAATGTAGTAATGGACTTTTTTATATTGTCTCGGGTTTGGATGTTGTGGTACCTTCCTTGTCCAAAATACTCCATTATATCTTTTATTTATTTATTTATTAGGTAACACAACAGACATTAATCAAAATATATATGAATAATAAGTAACATCTGTGAAGTACTAAATAAATAAAAAATTATTCATAATCAAATTCGCTTAAAAATCCATTTTGTCCCTTGCACTCTTGAGATGGGACCCGAACCTATGAGGGACGTAATGGTTTTTTAAGCATTTTACACTAAGAATATTTTTCAGTAAAGTATTGTGAATGCAAAATTGATCAAATACACAATTCTTTTTGAACTTTGTTTTTTTCCTATAAAATTAGAAAAAGAAAAACATATTTATCGAAAGTTTAAATATTTCTATCGGCTGTTTGGGTGAATTGACTGAACACGAAAGAGTTACAAGTGTTTGAAAAATTCTTCAGTCCTGTTAGGTCCTGGGTATCACAGAGGTTAGAGCAGTCGCCCTGATTGCGAAAGATCATGGGTTCGTGTCCCATCTCAGAGTGCCAAAGACAAAGTAGATATTTTAAACATTTTTCATTAAAACACTATTCTTAATGTTTTTTTTTAATTTAATTAATTAGCGTTTTATAAAATTAGGTAACTTCTTAATTTAACATCAAATATTTATTTTCAAATCTCGAAATTTTTGATATGATTAAAAGCTATGTCTATAACTATTACGTTTCAAAATTTTCACTATATTTATAATAAAAAAAGATTAAGGCGCCTAATTACGCCTCGAGCCTATAACATTCCCATTGTACGATAAATAACTTCCCTATAGTATAAAAAGAATCATACAAAAATTACGGTCCCATAATTCACGCAGACTCAGTGCGAATTGAAAATTTAGGTCCTTATGATTGCAGATACAAACATCTCATACACTTCTCACATTCCAAAATGATGAATGATTCTAAGATAGACCTAAATGTCGCATCTTTTTAATCATCTAGATTGATTTATACTAATTATTTTTGTTTTTTTTTTTATATTAGTAAAAAAAAGTTTTTTTTTTCTTTATTATATCTCATTGTGTAAACACCTTTAGGATATTAAAACTCTCTTATTTTCCTATTACGCCTCCTTTACCTAGGTAAAAGATTTTAAAAAATGTATTTTGGTGATATAAAGTATAATTATTTAAATATACCGCTACAATATTTTATTTCTATTTCAACAGAGTAAGTTATTTAGTAAATATTTTGGACCGTAAAGTATATTTATAAACTTATCTTACGACACAATAAATGTTCCAATGGTTCAGTTGATATTTGAATGACAATTACATCCTATAAAAATGTCCCGTAACCCAAACAGATAGAACACGATTTACATGATAATAAACGTAATAACAACTTATTTACGCCGTGTCGGTACTATATTCTAACGAGAATTAATGAATATTTAAAGCAGAATATTTAAATAATAGAATATACATGTGATGTGATGTAACAGGTATTGAGAAATGTTGATAATGCTATGTATACTTCATGGATTCGTTTTGCTTTTGACTGTCAAGAGATGGCGCTGATAATATTCTAAATTGAATTTTTAAAATTTTTAAAAAGTAAATGTCAATATTTGTTATTGATAATATGTATATTTAGCACGATAGATTTTGTATGTAATTTGTCTAAGTTGTGAAGAAAACGTAAAATTATGTTTTTAGCAAAAATGCATTACTATATTTGAATTCATTTTGATAAAAAAATACAAACATTGGAAGGGATATTTTTTTATACGAGTCCGACCCTTTGCTCACCAATGAAATTTAAAAGAAAATCAAATCAGACTTGTTATTATAATACATTCGTTATCATGGACATAGGTAGTTATGGAAAGTAGTGTACGCAGAAATATACAAACTAGTAAATAAACCTGACAGGAACGAGTGTAGTGATCCCACTCCCACCAAATGATGTTGACTAGGAATGGTTTAAATTCAGGTAAATTAGTAATTTATTTTCATTTCGATCGCTTTAAATATAATTTTCCAAACATAAGAAGGAGCAAGGAAGCGATACTCGATCATACGTCTCGGAGGAAGTAGCCCATTCATCGAGGCAAAGTTCACTAGCACAACGGAACTAATATAGAGTTGTTGAAACACTTTAAGTAGGACCGCAAACATGGAGGTAATTTTTTTATATGCATTACTGAATTAAACATAATTACACTTCTTCAAGTTTCTACTGCATTTATAAACCATAAAAGTTTGTGCCAATGCTGTTTATATCTTATAAAATAGCAAATGATTGGTTATTGCTAGCCATACATTCCAATGACTCAACATACACGTCAATGATAATATATTTACATATCTTAAAGATGCCAAGCGATACGAAAATATATATTGAGGTTAAGCTTGTATCTCAAGATACGTAATGTTATACCATTTATATTATCGTATCTTAACCGTGTGATATGTTATTTTAAGATATCTTGAGATGAAATATTTTAGCCTCTTAACCGTCTGTTATGAGCTTAAAGGTTATTACAAGGTAAAAAGGTAAAGGTTTAAAGGTAAAGAGCAATTACATCAATTTATAATCTTAGGATTAGGGACTCTTTAATGGAGAAATTTAAGGAAATAGACATAATGACTGTTGCTTCTCAATACATATACGAGAACTTAATGTACGTTCGTAAAAATATAAGTTTGTTTTCTATAAAAAGTGATGTACACAATTTTAATACAAGAAATAAAAATAAATTAACGGTGCCTGTCACTAAACTGCAAAAAGATAATAAGTCATACGATGGTATTTGTGTGCGCTTCTACAATATGGTCCCAAGCATAATAAAACAATAAGATATCATGCAGTTTAAATCAACTATTAAAAAAATACTTATTAAAAAAGCTTATTATAAGGTATTCGATTATATAACAGATAAGAATGCTTGGACTTGAGATAATCCAGCAACTGGATAGCTGATTACTTCTTAAATCATTATATATCAAAAATTATCTTGCTTCCATTATTATTAAATGATTGTGTTATCATTATAAGACCATAGTTCTTTTTTTTTCTCTCTCTTTATTTATAATGTATTGATCTGGCAATGACATGGTTTTTTAAATGTCATTACTCCTATTAGAGCTGGTGAAATTCTTGTTCGTTCTTCTTATCAACCAAAAGACGTCATGAACAAGTGGTAGGGAAAAAAATGTTGGACGATTCAAAAGTACTTTTAACAAGTCTATTTGAATAAAGATTATTTTGATTTTGACTTTGACCAATACACACATTTAAACAAAACATTTAAGCCGTTTCTGAGATTGGCGTGCACAAACTCACAGACAAACAGCCAAACCGATATCAGACAAAATTTTAAAAAATCATTGTATTGTGTTTTATTACGTTTATAAATGCTCCTCAAAATAGTTTTTTTTTTATAAATCTATTATGTACAGACATCTATCAGTTACCGTTTTTATTATAGAATAGATTAAATAACTGAGCATACATGTTCATAGATTACCTTAATGTACCAACAGATAGATTTTATTCGTATGTAAAATACTCGCCGTCTTCCCTTCTCTCCCACTCACGTCAGGAGTTTTTGTCGGACTCACAGCTCTATATAATTCCACAGTCCATGTTTAACATTGCAGAACAACTAGAGTAGATCCATAACCGTATCGGAGATACAGACAAACTGTTTGATGTTCCTGTCTCAATGTTGGATATAGAATCCAATTGAATTTTGAGAAGTTTCGAAAATATTTTAATACGATATAGATATGTTTCAGTATGAGAAGTTACTATCTAAATTTCTTTTCGATAACAGTGTTTTAAAAAAAGATTTTTTTTAAATGCATATTTTTGATTAATTTACACATATTAATATAGACGGAGAGCTTGTGGCAAATATGTGCAATTACTTACGAAAATTAGATTTTTTTGTTATGAAATAATAATTGCACCAAGTATTCCAGCATCTGACCTCCGTACCGGGTACTGAGTGATGTATGCTTTTAATACCTCGACATACTGAAAAATCAAACTTTAAACAGATCTTACACATTTTTACACACGATCTCTTAGATTAATACTATGACAGCTTTTCGCTCGAGGTCGAGTTTGAGATTTGTTAACAAAATAACATTTATTTATTACTTAATTAGCTGAAGTTGGAGAAAAATGTTCAATGACATTAAAAATGGAAAACAAAACAGTTTTATTTGGATGTGCTAGTTTCTCGCCGAGATAATACAAATATATACAAAACAAGCTCCAAAATCATAAACTGAATTTAATTTATTCTCGAGATTAAGTATATTATTTTTATTGTGAAACATTTTTGTACTTACAAAACGTTTTCAATCTTAACCAAAAATTATTACGGAGATAATTTTAATGTGAATATACTTTTCTCGTTATTTGCAGTTGTAATGAAAACAGTAGCAAGAAAGAATTAAAACCCCATTAAATATCATTATTAGATTAGTTTTACAATGAAGGCTACACCTAAGGTACAAGTTACTCTGTCTAAAATAACATCGATTAAAACGTATCGGTATCTCGGCATTGGTACCGATTCTGTTTCAATTGTAGAGATGAGTGTCTAAACTTAAATAAACCAAAAAAAAAACAAATTTAAAGTAGGATTTTCTTTAAAGTTATACCATAGTCACATTTAATCAAAGAAATTTAAATATACAACTATACTCTATAATTTTATAATACTAACGTATTATCTCATGTTATACTCATGTTATAATCTGTATCTTAATTATTTTCACGATCTAAAGCGCAACTTGATGTGACCTAATGTTAATTTAGTCTAGTTTGTGTAACAGAATTGCTACCAATACCTTTACAATTAGTAATTCTACAATCGGACATTTAAACAAAAGATCAGTTACAGATAACGTGGACCACGCCTGAATACCGCGAAACGAGTAATTAATCGAGTGACAAACGCATAATAGAACGATCCGATACCTTATCCTTGAACCAAAGACCTTTCTTGACATCGATACATAATTCGTCAACGCGCTATCGATTACTATGACGAATCGACAATACAAGCTATTGTTAACATTTGCATTCAGTGTCAGTTATTTGGTTCGAACATTTTTTTGATTAGACCAGACATTAATAAGTTAATAATCTACATAATCTATGAGCCCTCTTATTATGAAGTAGCTGTTTTACCCCGATTTCGCACGCGTAAATTTACAGTCTATGGCAATCTCGTATGATGTAGCTACCCGTAAGAGAAAGAATTTTTAAAATCAGTTCAGTATTCTTAATGACAAATGTTTAAAAAATCTGCTTTGTCTCAAGCACTCTGAGATGGGACTCGAACCCATGACCTTTCGCAATCCGGGCAACTGCTTTAACCACTGTTTAATTTTTCAAGCACTTGTTACTTTTTCGCTACTATCGAGCGTATTTTCATCAATGTTCAGGCAATCCCTCCAAACAGAAGAAATAAATTTAAGTATCTCACCCGCGTTTGATTTAGCTTCTCCTAGGTTTAAATCTATTTCCGGGGTTATTCAATGCAAATAAACAGTCAAATCTATCGTCTTTATAGTATTAGTATTAGCAAAAATTTGGAGGACAATAAATAATGTCTGTAAACAAACTTAATATTTTTTAATATAATGTTTCCTTACAGCCATTATTTCTGAATTTCTGGAACTGATTTAGTTAATTCCTTTCTTTAATTACCTGCATAATATAGTTTTATTAAATAAATAAACAATATAAAACTGTTAAAACCAGCCAAAATAGTGTGTATAGAATAATAGTGTTACAGCGCGTCGTACAGACCGACGCGACGATATTCCTTTTCATCGTCATTCGACACACCTAATGAAGGAACGCTCAAAGAGCTGTGACAAATTTGACTGGGGAACTTAAATAAATACGGAAGTTGGTCAACTACAGCGTTAAGAATATTCTTTTTTTTTTTTCACTTCGACCTGAAAGCGAGATAAATTCTAAAAATATATAATAAATTGTTTTTATATAAGTATTAAAACTGCCACAATAGTTCATAAATACTCCATTCTTGCCTTATAATATTACATAACAAATAATTATATTTATAAACGAATAAAATAATGTCTGTAATTATTAGTCAACTTTATATTATATAGGTTTCGTCTACAATCACACCATATGTGTGTGTGTGATACTGAAAATCATGTAAACATAATTTTCACATCTACTTATTATTTGTCACTTATATAATATTTAATTGTGTCCTTTGCTTTATTCATAAACAGGAGTGAGATCCCCTGGAATTTCACTTAAAAAGAGGTCTCAATCTATATACTGAAATAGTTTATATTTAAAAACAGCATATATTCTGATTAACTTAATTTTGTAGTACAATTTTGCCACTGTTTAAAAGTTAGTATTATTTAACACAGAGTAATATAATAATAATTGGTAGGAGTATAAACATTTTCTTTGTTAAAACAATACCTTAAAGTATTGTAGTAACAACAAATGCATAATGTCAACGAGGTATTTGAAATGAATCACACACCATCCATTCTCAATATGGAATCACGGGAACTGTGTTTTTAAACTGCGATGTTGTGGTTTGAAACACGTCATTCGATGAAGGTGCATTACAACAACTTAAAACACATAAAACAATAATTTATTTATCTTATTCTGATAACTTATATCTTTAAATAGATACATAAATACATTGACGATCTTATGAGCCATTTTCAATTCACTATAGCATAAGAAGTGAAGAAAAAATACTTATATTACAAAGAACCAAATTCATAAAGTCTAATAAAGCATTAATATTAACATCACCTGTGTTACTCAATTATAATTAATGATCATTAACAATTTCTGTTTATTTTAAACAGAAATAAAGTCGAAAATCAAAAAAGGGGAAAGTCGTAATATTAATTACCTACTGATTCGGACAAAACGCGATTAAATAAATTTATCTCCATAGATAATAATACAAAGTTACCTGTGAATTCCACCAATGACTTCATATAATCTCGTAGTTTTTATACTCTTTTATTATAGGGAAATTCGAAAATGTAAGTCAGTTTGTAGCGGAGAATTTTGAAAACTTTTACAATAATCGTATTATGTAGCGACTAGCCGAAGACTAGCTAATGGAAAAAATACTCTACTAATACAAGATATTAAGTCACATTATTCCACGCTAAATTGAGCTTTGTATCGTTAAATAACCTTTACCAACATCAACCCGGTCAAATAAAAATCTAAACGTACGGATTCACAGCAAAAACTCAATAAGTTCATTATAATCAACATGAAAGCAACTTATAATTCCCGCCATTTTCCTATACACGATCTGTCATTTTATAAATGTCATAGAGCACACCCCTGCAAAGAGCTTTCTCCAGTGCATGACCGAGCATATGGTTGCAACATCCACGATCTACACGCTTCTAACGTATTGACCTGAATAGTGGCGTTTATCCATCACAGGTGATTATTTTGTTATGTCTATTAGATTCATATGCTTTAATAAATAAAAAGTTTTTCCTTTTCTATTCAACCTCTTCGTTTATTTAAGCAAGTGTGACATATAAAGTGTTAACATTTTACTCTTGCCGCTTTAATCCGATTCGATTTGATAATTTTAAACGAGGAAATTAAGTTACATTCATCAGTCTATAGCTCGAATTCATAATTTTTAACTTCAAGATGTCTCTTTCCTGTGATAAGTCAGCAAAAATCTGTACAATTAAGACTGTTGCCGTTTGTACATATTACGGTAGCATGATTAATTTACAATCACTAATTATATCAACCATTATTAATAATTACAAAAATACGTAGAAAAAATTATAATATTTACTGTTATCTATTATTTCATATAATTTTAATAAATGTAATGAATTATACATTAGTGAGGTTACTAGAAGTCTGTTATTATAGTACTGTTTGTCAGAAAAGTACTATTAGGTGTACAGGTATTACGGTAAATGTAATTAATGAAGGACAACATTAACATAAATACAATACTTTTTACTATAAAGTCGCTGTGGTCCATCTTTAAAGTTAATGAAGGACAATGCTGTTTCTCAAATCGATTTTATAACTGATAAATATTTTTAATGAAAAATGCCTAAAAAATTCACCAGTCCCAGCCCGAAACTTGAGTGTTTGTTGAAAATTTAAAAAAGTTACATAATATTCATGCGTTTGAGAACATTCACCCAATCAATATTTTCATGTCATTCTCACAATTTCATTTCATCCATTGTTACGATGCGCCCCACCTGTCATTATCTTAATGTCACGGAGCACACCCCTCATGAGAGCTTTCTCTTGATGCTACATAAAAACCGACGTACATATGATGATGAAAAAAGATCTTTGATTTTATATTTCCCTAAAATTAAAGACGAAGGGAATATTTATAAAAATTTGTTTTTAATTGCAGAACTACTATTTAGCTCTCGTATGGTATGATTTTTTCCAACGTCTTTTACAAATCCACTTAAAACTTTTTCATCTTCTTAAAACCACGGAGGTTTGATTATGTTATCAGAGACTTCCTTATGGATTAATCTAACAAGTGACAAAACGACGTAAACAGGGCAATTTGGAATATATTTCTTAATACGTATAAATAAAAAAGTTATATAAGAACATTTATTTAATGTGAAACATATTAATCGTAATCTAAAAAGCTTACTACAAAAAAAAAGCAAATGTAAAAATACAATTTTAACTGGATATCAGTAATAAATACGTAACTAATAGTCAGTAATTTTGTTATTTGATATTCTGAGGACAAAATGGGACAAGCAAATTATCGTTAAGTCTATTGATCGTCATTAACCCTCTTTTATTGAGTAAAAATAAACATCCATTAGATGAAATCAAGCCTCCAACTGCCTACCCTCTAATTCTCAATAATTTAATAATGATGTTGGTTTGAATAATGAATAGTGGATGTAGGCAACGCCAGATTAAGTATATTAATAATACAAAATTTGTAGATATAGATACATTATAGCTGTTGCTCGCAACTTCGTCCGAGTAGTTATGAAGATATGCATTACTAAAAAAAAATGCTTATTATACTGAGCAACTTTTTTTAGGGTACCAATTAGAAAAAAAAAAGGAATTATTTCAATAAAACCTCTCTATACACAAGATTTCAAAAATACCCCAGGGGTCAAATTTCGCAAAACTCCGTCAATGTTATCACCTATTTTATTTTCTTAAAAGAACCCCCTTTACAAAATTATGATACAAAATTTATATGATTTCGTGATGAGTGAGTGAATGAGCAAATTTTTGCTTTATACATTTATCACATTTTATTAAATTTCAAATCATAAATATGTATATTATAAACTATAGTCGCTCACTATATAAATATAATAGATATCAGAAATAAACTAAAAGATGAGAAAGAATAAATATATGTAAGTTTTAATATTTATAATTAATAATTGGTAAATTTTGATACAGAAACACCAAGTACTCGGCTCTCTCCAACAAGAATTTGTTAGATTTCCATTAGAAGTTAGAATTCATCAAAAATCCATGCTTCCGAAATAATATAATACAAGGAACACTTAGAAACACCGACTAAATAAAAATAATGATATGGTAAACCGAATATTCAGCCGAATATTCGTAAAAGTTAAACCGAATACTATTCGGTTATTCAGTGAAACCATTAAGTATTCGGGGCAAAGATGCGTAAGTCTTATAAAACTACTTTTAGTATTAAATCAGTCACAAAGATTTTCATTAAATGCGCAAAGGCACTTTTTTGAGCTTCTGGATTGACCTACTGATCTAAACAAATGAAATAAAAAATATATATTTTGCCTCTTACTAATCCTATAGTTGATAGCGGCCCCGAAATTTTCAAATATCATTGATTAAATGTAGAAAATAAAATATTATTATTAAAAAAACTTCTAAAATAGCTATGAATTAACTGTGAATTTCTCATATTTACGATAATATTATTGAACAGAATTTATCAGAATAATAATTACTGCAAAAGGAATAAAGGTTTCATAATTTTTAAGTACAAAAGTATCCTGTTTTAATAAAAACGATTTATATAACTGCACAATTACTACAAAATGCAGAGACCGTCCGAGCTTAATTTGTATGGTCGCGTAGCGAGTTTGTGATTGTGTGTAGGGCTCTTAACTTTTTAGAAAAGTTCTCTTACAACAACTAATTTACAACACATACTATAAAGAGAGTTTACTACATTTTCTAGTTAACAAAGTTTTTCTGAGTGAGCGAGAGACGTACTTAATTATGCGAGTACGTTCCACGTACCGATCAAAACAAGTCTGTTCAAGTTTAACCAGAAAGAATAAATACTTGCATCTTTATTTTGAATTTCTTGGATGTTACTTTACTTCATTAACGCATATTTGTGATTGCAATCAATGTCCAAATGTTGTATGCAAGTATGAAAACTACAGAATTTATATATTTTATACATGCTCACTTATATATTTACATGACTGACATGACTTATATTTATACATGACTGCGAATGAGTCTGTAAGTCGAGTGCCTCTGTTCTATACGCAACTGTAATATTAAACAACAGCCCGCCAGCAATACAATCAGCGTCGAGCTCTACTCGAGCATAGCCCTGTCACAGCATAGAAGTTCAATCAAATAAAATCTACTGCAAAAGGTGTAAAGGTTAGATTCATTAAACCTATTTTGCTACAACGCTGTGCTCGTTGCCGAGTTCAATGGTGATTTTGTTACAGAATTGCAAATCTGGTTTTACAAAAATATCAACTTTCTCGTTAGTAAGAAGTTAAGATTAAAATGTATTGCGGATGCGCAACATTTTGTGATAACGTAATGTGATGCTGCGTATACATAACCATTTTATGTCGAAGGCAAAGAAATCTAGCACATACTATCAGATCTAAAATAATTTCTTTCTCCAGTTTTCATCAATAAATAAATATCAAACAACATCACTTACATAACTCAGATTCCAAGATGAGTAGCTAAAGCCCCCGTATTATGGAGTATCTGAGACAACGAAGGTTCGAAACCACAACAACCAGACCCGAGACAATATAGAAAAGTTAATTTTCTACACTGCCCCGATCGGGAATCAAACCCGGGACCTCAGAGATGGCGACACCTTGAAATCGGCGTGCCAACCCCTCGGCTACGGAGGTCGTTATCATATTTGAAGTTTTGTTTAAATATACTGGTATCAAAAAATTATGCCGACCAACTTAATCAATCTACTTGTGAATATTCAAAATCCCGAAACAGATAGAGAGAACCAAACACCACTAGGCGGCATACCAGGTACTCGTACGAATTAACACGACCTGAATACTTGAAGGCTTATTCTATTTATAAAAAAAAGGAAATTTTATCTTTTTTCGAAACGCTAATACGACTCCAAGGAAACGAATTTTTCGATAAAATGATGGTGTAGGTACAGATAATCTTCATGGATATTGTTGTCGATGACAACCTCTTTTAATAGACATTTGTTTTTTTATATATGATCTTAAAGGAAGAAAATATAGTTTGACTTTTGGCTGACAAATGATGCTGTTTTAATTTTTTTTTCCCTTCTAATTTACTAAAAAAGTGTCTTCAGCTCCCGCACGCCAACGTTTTTACCACCAGCGTTTGTGGCCAGCACCTCCATCAGTTACAGATATGATTTAAACAAATTAAAAGAACTATTTTAAATGTTCCGAATTTTCGTTCGAGGACAAATGATATATGCTCTCAGATGTCACGTTATTTCGTACGAGTTATACATTTGTGCTTTGCTTCCTCGACGGTCATTAGTAATTTTATACTCATACCTATTATAAAAAAATGCAACCGATGGAAGTAAGAAGCGGGTCGCTATTAATCAATATGACCTTCAGCACTTTTACATCCACTGCAGGGGCTCATTTCTTCCTTCTGGATGGTTAAGGAGGATTAGGCCCTGACCCTCCATGTCGCTGGCCTAATCTGGATTGGAGGGTATTATCGAAGATAAATGCAGCCGGGACCAACGGCTTAACGTGCCTTCCGAAGCACAGAGAAGCTCAAGTAAATAATTTTTTTGGTCACCCATCCCGTGGCCGACCTTTGCGAAAGTTGCTTAACAACAACGATCGCGGGCCGCGGCGCTTATCCACTACGCCACCGAGACACTAAAATACAATAATAATAATAATGTTAGTAGGCCCACATCAAGAAGTTCTAAATCGGTATCAAAGTTTTTTTTTATTGAAGTTAGTACAGTTTGCGTGCACAAACCAGTTTTGTTTGCCTCTGTCGGTCCATTGATAAACACTGCATATTCACGCAACCTACCGTACCGGTCCGATGTACTGTTACACTACTTAGTTACTCAGAATCTCAGATCATCAGATGGACTCACAAACAAGTTTTGTCGTGCTAAAAAAGTTTGCTTATCACAATCGAGCATATTTGGAATTAATCCTCTTTTTATTTTACCATAAACTTACACATCGTTACTGATAGAATATATGATTTATACGCTTTTAGATTTCTTGAGTGCAGCAATATTAGCTGCAATATTACCTCTCTCTTTCTTAATTGAATGATCTATGACGTAGTTGAATAACTGCGGAGTGATTTTAAAAAGTGAATATTAATTTTTCTCCTTTAATGGTTGTGTTATATCTGGTAGTACGGTATCACGTTTTTCGGTTGGCTTATCCTTTTCTTTCGCTCAGCAACGCTATTTGCTAGAGTGATAAAGGTAGCGGGTGTGCGATAATCCTGCGGAATCCTCGAGGTAATAAGCGAGAAATACATGGACAAATATATAGACACACACAGACATAATATATCCCTACAAAATCTACATGAATAGGGCTGTCAACACGTTGTAGCCAAATATACTTTTGTCCCATCTGATTCTGTCGCTCAATATCACCTTTTGCTAGAGCTAGAAAGATAGTGTATTGCTTATTGCCTCGAAGATTACGCAGGATTATGGCACACCCGTTATCTTTCTCGCTCTAGCAAATATCGTTTCTGAGCGATAGAAAAGGATAATACGACCGAAAAATGCGATACCGTGCTACCAGATATAACTCGACCATTAAAGGAAGAAAATTAACACGAACTTTTTATAATCACTCTCACTATTTAAACTATGTCATAGATAATTGAATGAGAAAGGGAGAGGAGATATTGCAGCATAACAGGCAGGTTTTGTTTTAGTGAAATAATACTCAAAACATAGAGGTTTAATATGACAGTCTCTTGTTTGCGAACCTGAACAATTTTCACTGCTAATTCCGTAACAACTTGAGCTAAACTAAGCAACTTAATCAGAACTACGGTCACGTGTACCCTGGCGCCACACAGTACACGGTGAAAATCCCACGCAAGATGTCGACGCCACAGAACGTGACATTCCAGAAATACTAGGTAAAGACCGTTTTATTTATTGAAAAAAAATACACCTGGAACACTAAAAAGCCATTAATAAAGTGTTGTACTTTATTTCTTTGTTCACGAGAAAATCAAGTTTGGAATTGGTACAGCCTTTTTCACCAGAAGGTTGATAAAATTTTATCTTTTTATTTCAACTAGAATAAACTGTAATATTTTTTTTTTAATTTCAATTTGGCTCGTTCTTCTTGGCAGCACAAAAGACGTCCTAAACGATATTGGACGATTCGAAAGTGCTTTTAATAACTTTATCTGAATAAAGATTTCTATAACTTTAATAGGTCTGTTGTTTAAAAAAAAATGTATGTTTTGAAAAGACTACTTAAGATATTGAATATCCTCATAGCATACAAACATCAACGAACAGATTATTCGTCATTAAACGTGTAAGTAAATAGTAACGTTATTTCTCTAGTTTATAGCCGATTTGTTAAGCATTACACAATATTTATGCTTATATCAGTGGTTATTACACTCCACGATTGCCGTTATAAACCGCCCACAGATCACTCTTATACCGGCGCAGTTTTATTTATAACTAACTGTTACCGATTTCGACCACGTGGTCAATAAAATAACTGGACATAGATATTGAAGCATAAAAAAGTTCCAAAACAAAAAGGTTTATGTTAATGCACATTATTTGAATTACCTCTTTCCATAACAGCAAAGGAAATCCTATCCAAGCGTAATGTCTAAAGTAGAACACCTGACTTGAATCTGATAAGCTGTAGTGATGTAACATTGTCTATATTAACTTTTTTAAACTATGTATGTTTTCATAATCTTAAAATCATTTATTATTCTAGACTTATGTAAATAAATATTGTTTTTCAGTTAAAAAAGTAAAACGCACGTGAAACAAAGTAGCAAATAATAATTTCTTATGATTTATATCTCCAATTTGTTACATGATCAAGTTGACAAAAGCAAAGAAATCAATTGTAGAATTTATGAAAAAAAAATGTTCTAAACTGATTTATTTCTGATTTATTGCACCCAAAAAGACCATATATCAACACCGAAAAAAAAATTGTTGACTTTTGAAAAAAGAACTATATTGATAGAAATTATTACACAAACCAGGGCACTGACTAGTAATTCGCTCGCCAAAATTAGTTCTGTAATCGCCATGTCACTCAGTTATTCTCAAAGGTCAAATGTTACGTATTACGTTATAACACAAAACATTACAAAACTTGCAATCTGCGAGATCTACATCTGATGTTACCAATCGAAACTTGTCATAACATAAATGGTGTGTGTTATTGTATAAAACATTGTTGGGAGATGTGAAGGTTGTGGCATTAAATTGTTAAAAAAAATCATAAGCAACGATAAAAAAATAAAATGTCATTTATATAATTTATGTTGTGTAACTCGATGGACTTGATGTTGTTGTAATATAAATGTAACAGTATCTTGTAACTTCTGAAACATTTATTAATCAAGTTAAAATTGAAAAGAAAATTAAAAAAATATATATTAAAAAAGAAATGATATATAATAGAATTATAATATAATAGAAATCTCTGAGAATATTTTCTCAGCAATCTGTCTTTTCCAAATCCGAACAAATAAAAGCTTTTAATAATTTAATCCAAATATTCATGTTTTCTTTAGAGCGTTTATACTATGCTGACAAGTACAGTCAACAGCTCGTCAAGTTATACAAACATCATCATATTATTTTAAAAGCAAACAGTAACTAAATATTTTTTTATATTTAAGAATAACATTAAATTTCTTTCAAGCTCTGCCTAAATTAGACGAAAAATAAGGTAGGAGCTTATAGTATAACCAATGCGAAAATACCTATTACATCACTATAAAGCATAAAAGCTACAGACTGTATGGCGAGTCCTAAGCGATAAAATGGTGATAAAAACCATTTTTCTCTCGATAACTGCCATATTGATGAATAATACAAACATCCAACAATACAAAGCAAAATCAACTTTGAACTGATATCTTTAAAATTCATAAATTAACGTTGCGACCATTTGCAGAATTCTCGGTAAACGCAATTAATGTCATAGAACGATACCTAACGCAAATTTATCGATAATTATGAAGTTTATAGTTTCCTTTACAATTCACTATTAGAGCTTATCTAATTTTTTAAAAGATCAAAGGTTATAAGTAGGTACATAACATTTTTTGTGTTAATGGTGAATCCTATTATTATTATTTTTTTTTTAATATTATAAATGTAAAAGTTTCTTTGTTTGAATGTTTAGATGTATGGATGTTTGTCGGTCAATCACGCCGAAACTACTGAACGGATTTTGATGAAATTTGGTATTCAGATAGGGTATTTGCTGACTTAGATAATAGGATATAATTACTTTTTATCCCACTCAACATTTCCCTAGGATCCACGCGGGCGAAACCTCTGACGAAAGCTAGTTTAGAATAATTATGATATTTGATCACATTACGTGCTTTTCAATATGCAACTTTGGTTGCCTAGATACAAATGATACGAATTAATATTATACCAGAAGACCTATTTCTCCAAATACAAAACTTCGTCTTTTTACAAAATGCTTCAACGACTCCGAGACTTCGAGAATTTTTACCGCCCAATGATGTCGCTATAACTTCTTGTCATAGCAATAAGAACGTTCTACTGATTCTATCAACGATTACTGATCAGGTAAATATTCTTATACAATGTTCTTGTTTTATTATTTACATTTTTAATCAATGCTTTTAGTTTTTTGAGTTAACTGAATTATTAAAGTTAGACTTAATTGACAAAATGTCAAATTAATTTAAATAAAGCTATTTCGAAAATACAAATAACCGAAAATGTGTGATTAAGTATCTAAACAATTAAAAACATTTAATTTTAAAAGAATGTCAAGAGATTCGTTGGTAAAAATAATTAAACGCTTTTATAGCTGGCTAGAGGGTAAGGCGGACGCTCTGCAGCATAGCGATCCTCCTAAGTATTTGGTATTTGTATTGATATCTAAGTTTCGTTTCAGTTTTTATAATATGTTAGTTAAAAGGAACGGAAATGACTGTCTTTGGTCCATTCGTTTCCTGCAAAATTCAACTTTTGCTAGAGTCGCCATCTAGTGGTGCTTTTTAGGGCCTTCGTTTTTTTTAAATACGTCATCATTATATCCGCCGAGAGCCATGTCAAAGTATTGACATAAAACGAAATATTGTAACAATAATAATAACCCCTGATCCTACCTATAATGCACAGATAATCTTCACGTATGTGAATTTCGAAATTATTCCGAATTTTCGTCATATTTATTCATATAGTTCTAGAACACAACTCTAATTATATCATTGACTGTACGTGATTCAAACAGGAACAAACAATAATGTGTCAGAGTTTCAGAAAATGTATGGATAATATTATCATTATATACAAAACTGACAAAATTATCCACTTGATTTTAAATCTTAATACTTTTATAGTAGAATTCAAAATCAAATGGTGAAATTTGTTATATTGTGCAGCGTCACCCGATGTGAATGTGTACACAAGTCTCCAATAACTACTACATATATTTATTCATAAACCGATCCATGAATGAATACGCCCATTATTATATTTATTATCTTATAAGTACATCATAAACTTTTAAGTGAATTTTCATGAAATAGTTACGAATAACAATATTATAACATAAAGTAAACATAGTCTTAGGCCACCCAAAGCTCCCTTAGTCCCCAAGGGCTAGTTGCGTCACATCCATAGACAATAGTGGCCCCACTAGGAAACAAGTTGCTTCCTCATAGCTGTTGCGTCACTAAACTATGTAATTACCGTATAATCTCTTGTAAGCTGATGTCTGTTGTCCCACGACTTTGTTTACATTAATTTAAAAATATAAATTTTATCTATGATCACTGGACTTTATTTAATACACTGTTGTATTATAATCGCTTGTGTTATTGATTGGACATCTCAATTTAATAACGCTTAAGGCTTTATCGAATGCCTTTTTGGACAAGTTTCATTCTAGCGATATGCTATTATTTGCGCGAAAAGAAAATTTACATCATTCATTTTGTCATATCGAAATAGTGACTTCGTGACAAAAGCATTTTGTGACGAAAAAGTCATATAATTTCATCATAATCTGTTCAGTATTTTTTGCGTGAAAGAGTAACAAACATACACACATCCAACAAACATCTATTCTCACCAAGTTTCGCATTTAAAATATTAATAGGATGTATGTATGTGTAGAGGTACTGTATATCTATTAATACTGATTTTTGCTTGTCATCATATAATAATGACTGGATGACGAGCACATACATCCACTGATTGAAAATTATGATTTCATAGCTATTGAACTCGAATCAAAAGCCTTAAAAACAAACGGCATTTTAACATGAATTTCGAGGTCGATCGTAAAAAAAATCATGATGATACTCAACTGTTCAACAATGAAGCAACATTACTTTTAAGAAATATAATATACATTCAAGAAATACAATTTTAGCATTTAAAATTACGCGTTTTTTAAACTGGTTTAAGTTAAAAAAACGCGTATAATACCCGGTACTATAAGTAAGTATTTGAAATGCAGCGCGATAGTTTAAAAGTTGATACCATTTGTCAAAAATGATAATAAATTTATTGTACCTTTCTTTACCTATAAGTATACATAATATTACGACCTAAAAATATTTATAACGAATTATACGAGGGTCAAACTGAAAGTTCTTAGAAAATCAAAAACTGATTACATTAGCCAGTTATTAGTTTTATTATATCTTTTCAAAATATTGTCCATTCACGTCAATACACCGCTGCATGCGATGGAACCACTGGGAAAAGCACTTTGCCCACTCGTCCTTAGGGGTCTCTTCAATGGCATCGCGATACGCAGCCACCGCTTCTTCAGCATTCATAAACCGCTTTCCTTTAAGTTTTTCTTTAATTTTTGGAAATAAATAAAAATCACAAGGCGCGAGGTCGGGGCTATACGGCGGGTGACCCAGTAATTCAACGTTTGATGTCGCCAAATAGTCGATCGTTCGCTTGGCGGTGTGCGACGAGGCGTTGTCGTGGTGAAGGAGGATCCTACTGCGAGGTCGTTTCTCTCGAACTTTTTCCAAGACAAGTGGCAAACAATTGGTAGTGTACCATTCTGCAGAAACTGTTTTTTGATCCTCTAACACAATTGTTGCAAAATGACCTATCCTTCCAAAGAACGAGGCCACCATTTTTTTTCCCGCACTTCGATCTCTCTTCACTTTAGTTGGCAACTCCTCGAAAGGAAACACCCACTGAGCAGATTGTCTTTTGGTTTTAGGATCATAACAGTAAATCCAGCTTTCGTCACCTGTTAGTATGTCGAACACAGCATTTGAGTCACCTCCGTTAAATCTTTCAATCATTTTACGACACCAATCCACACGATGGAGTTTTTGAGCCTCAGTCAAATTATCAGGTATCCACCGGGCGCAAAGCTTCCTGACCGCTAAATGTTCGTGGAGGATTTTGTGCACTTGACTCATACCAATGCCTAAGCTTGTCCGAATCTGTTGATAGGTCACTCTTTTGTCAGTCTCTATCATACGCCGCACAACACAGATGTTATCTTCAGTCGTCGCCGTAGAAGGCCGTCCCTCACGTAAATCATCAGTGAGATTAGTGCGACCACGTTTAAACTCATTAAACCAGTTGTAAACAGTCGCACGAGATGGGGCTTCATCGTGAAAGGCCAATCGTAGTCTATCATAACTTTCTTGTTGACTTAAATGACATCGAAAGTCATAAAAAATCATTGCACGAAAATTTTCTCGTGTTAAATTCATGATGACGTGACACAGACAATTTTCAATTTGCCGCCAAATCGTAAAACAAATGACAAATGAATGAAATATATACTCAGTAATATTGGCAAAGAGTTATATTTTCAAATTTTAGAATTATTTTTTTATTATATTGTTTATAAGTGGCCAGTTCTAAGAACTTTCAGTTTGACCCTCGTAACATCACATGCCTGAACTAGGACAACCTGTTTGTCAAGCGAAACAAAGTACTTATAAAATAAACTGTAGTTAAAACTGTCACTATGCAAGTTAACGTGTGACCAGTCATATTATTAGACCTCAAGATCTCTGATCAAATTTATTCAGTTAATCATTTTTATAATATTCTTAACGTAACTTTATAATACATCATATAACTTTAATATACTCGTATATTTATGTGGTTAAATTTTTATAAATCTATTCAATTTTATTCAAAAATTTGCTGAGAATGTTATATGCGTCTTAATTGACATATATCAGATATATTTTTTATTTAGATGTAACTCACCCTCCTACACTCACACATTCATTAACATTTTACTCAAAGGGGGCCACCAAAGTCATTTATTTTAAGGTCATTTAATTTAATTTGATTTAATTTAATTTTATTTATACTTTTATATTGTTTTTTTTTTATGTATTATCTAATTGTTTTATCAAATTTCCAATTAATTTAACTACCATAATCTTTTAATAGTGATGATATAGACAATGCTGGGAGGGCGCTGTTAGCCGAAATACAGTAATAAACTAGCTCGGCTACAGACGCTAATCTATTTATAAAATTCGTTAGCCATTGAATTATAATGTTTAATTTTAAGTATTAATTTTTAATTTACTTTCTTGTATTTTGGCTGTGTGTAAATGAATAAATATTATTATATTATTAAAATATTATTATATTTAGATTGAGTTATGGTTTAATGTATTAATATGTTATGTGGCAGCATTAAATACATAAATTGCTCATGAGCTTAATTACAAAACAATCATTTATTTTGAGTAATAATTAGAGATCTTTGACATCTGCTTCCGTAAGTTACATCCACTATAAATAACCTTCGAATGAAAAACAAAACAAATGAACAATCGTTACATGTCATCGTGCATAAAAAACAAAAGTGTAAACAAAAAACAATCGGACAATTAAACATGCCATTGACAACTAATACATACACCGGTTACATACAATGTATAAGATAAACAAATAATTAACATAATAACTAAATAATATTAGACAAAATCACATACATTACTCAGATTCCAAATTAAGTAGCTAAAACGCTTATCGAAATGTTAAACGACGAAGATAACTCAACACCCAGACCAGAAACAAAATAGAAAAGTCAATTTTCTGAATTAACCCGACCGTTAAATGTTCCGTGGTCCTCAAAGATGTCGACAAATTGAAAACGTCGAATTAAACACACTTGCAAAATCTAAGGCATCTATTTAACTTATTCTAAGTATCATATCACTAGTCGGGAGAAATAATTACTTAAGAAAAATATATATTTAACCAACAGAAGAGAATTTGAATGAGCACTGTTAATAGCTAATAATAATACGAGTAGTATTCGAACTAATGCCATTTATTAATTCATCCATATTCTTGTATATTTGGTAAAAATACCTACTTATATTATGACATATAGTAAAAATACATACTTATATTATGACATATTCTCAAGTGATTACTTTTGTCGACTATAGATACTAGTATTAGACCTACAGAGACCCACTAGATATAGCTATAAAAATGTTTTATTGATATTGTCAAAAAAAAGTTAATTTTCTTTAACAGACGCATTAGAAAACTGCAAACACGAACGCAATGCAATTAATTTGTATAAGTGCGTTCTAAGATCTCGCGACTATTGTCAATAAAACTATGACCAACCAATGAAAGCGAGTCACAGAAATCGCACGCATCCCTCACGCTGACGCCATTGACCAGTGTAAATGGACCATATCGAAACAGCGTCTAGTTGGTAGAGGTTAAAGATGCGCACCTAATAACCGAATACCGTACGGTTCAACCTTTACCGACCCGGATATTCAGCCAAATTATTCAGTTTACCATATCACTGTTATGCCGCATAAACAGGTTTAAAAAAATTCAACACCTTCTTCATAGGATGTAATAAAAAAGATAAATAAATAAAAATACTTTATTGCACTCAAGATGACACATTGTTGACAGGAGCTTATATTTAAGAGATTGAGTAAACAAATGGCGGCCTTATTGCTAATTAGTCATTTCTTCCAGGCAACCTAAGGTGAAAAAGGAAAACGAATAAAGATACTATGGGGAGTAGGTCCAATATTGAGAAGTATAAATAAATAAATAAATAGCATTAATATATTATAAAAAATAAAATAAAAATCATATATACTGTAAAATGGATGCAACAGTTTTACAGTAAAAGTATAAAAATATAAAATAGTTTTAAAATGTGGAAAGTAAATAATTTCTAACTTCATCGCTTAAGGATCCTAATGATCAAGCCCTCCTGATACCCCCTTGGAAGAGAATTTTACAGACGCACAGAAAAAGAATACGAATGAATAGAAACCTGTAGAGTGACGAAAAATTTCGAAAATGTGGTATGAAGAGCGACGCAGCGTACATTGTGACGAAGAGGATCGAAAAGAGAATGATTGTTTAAGATATGAAGATGACGGAAGAAAAATTATTTTATAGAGATACAAAAAAAAGTCACAAAATAAGCTTCATGTTCTACTAATATAATTATAATAATATCATTATAAATATACCAACTCGTACTTATCTACCAACGATCCAGCATGATTGAATCGAATAATATTATATATACCTAACTGCAATAATGGTTATTGACCTCACTGAGTAATATATAATATATTATACGAATTATGTACGCACGACGAAACATAATTATGAGCATAGATTGGCATATCTCTAATAAACCGACATCTTCCAGTCAAATGCGGAAAAAATAAGGAAGTTAATTTTTAAAATAAAGATGATGTCAATATTCAAGTATCAATAATAATATAATCTTTATTGCACACATACAGACAGGAAAACAAAACGAAATTACACGGTAAAACAACACAGAGTAGTTAAACAATACAGAGTAGTAAGTAACTATACATGAAGAATAACACGTTTATAAATATCTTTCATGAAAAATGCTTAATAAAATCCACCAGCCCAAGGTACTGTGGAACTCTATCAAAAGTAGGGGTTCCTTTTGTGGATTGAAAGACACTTCTCTGTAATATTCTTAATTTATTACTGGTATTAACAATCTTTAGTTATTATTATTTAATATATTTAATCTATTATCGCTACGGTGACGACTTCCAGACAAGGACAACGCGAATTCGAAGGCGAAATACTAATAATTCATTATTAGCCGCCAGCATTCACCATGAATCATCCGAAGAGTAAACCTTCCCATAGTAATGTGCACAGACGTTACAGTACCCCGTGATGGGAGTCGAATTCACAATATATCGTATCCGGGATGACTGCTCTAACCATTCAAAAATACGCTCACTAGTAAACAAAAGTAAGAAGTGCTTGAAACATTCGTCTCGGGTAGCTCAGTGGTTAGATTCAGGTTCGACCCCCATCTCCGTGTACCTTGGACTAGTGTATTTTTTAAGTATGAATGAAAAATTAATCAAATACGTCTATAAATCTTAATACATACATACATAGGTATATATTTAGTACACACAGCAGGATAATACCACAACATGTCAAACTTCAGTTGATTTTAACTCTAGCTTAAAATCAAGTGGTAAAGATTTGTGTAACCTGACGTGCCATCGTCAAATAACTGAAAATGTTACTTTATGAAACACAAATAATACTTTATTAGTTATTAAGTTTGAAACAACTCGTTATTGGTCCAAATTGTAAATCATATCCCACCAATTTCAAACTGTTTCTTTAAACAAAATATTTCCAAATGTGAATAATAATTTTCCTATAATTTATAATTTCCTATACCAATGTGCTAAAACAGATCAAATCGTTTTATTTTTCAGAAAATCGCACAAAAAAACGGTAAAAATATCTACTTAAGTAAACGACAACCTTAAAATACTATTTATAGATAATTACACACCATGGGTATATAATAACGTATAAATTACTAATAGCCAAGGCTGCGAATGAATCTTCAAGCTTACCTTATTTCAAAACATCCGATACAGAACCAAACACTTGAACAGAACATTCAATATCGATCAAACACTGTAATGTAACACAGCACAGAACATACTGCCAACACTTGTGTTCCAACTTTAAAAATGGGATCAAAATACGGCACGCACATGTCTCGAAATTTAAAAAATAAACCAAAAAGCAAAATGGACGAACGTCACTCCTTCGCGGAGAGACGCGACTGGCTCGATGAATCACGAACGAGGCAAAATAATGCCAATTAAACTATCAGTGGTATACATCCATTCCATGCATAAAATAATAAGCCATTTAAGACTTTAAGACACTGCTTTAAGATTGCTGTTGACTTAGGCAAACTATTGTAAAAATACCATGACGCGTTTTCGTGGTACGCGTTACGAATTTATGAATGAACGGTGACATAGTAAGGCCTCATTACCTCCCGCTGAGGAAACAAATTATGACGTCACTGAATCAGCACTATCGTATGTTTTGATCACGTACTATGAAAGGTGAAAGAGGTTAGTTAAACTAGGAATTTTAATATAGCACATGGATGTCTTACCATATTGCCGGTTAAACTTTTAATAACAGCTAGTAAATTTGTTCTAAATCAATAAGTTGACTTTTAATACGATTTAGTCACTAACACCTACACGTCAAGTAAAAACTTATAAACCACACAATAACATTCCAAAACAATGACAATGAAGCTTCAATGTAAACAATGTAAGTAAGAAACATCAATAAAAACACGAATCTTTTCTAAAACCAACAAAAGTTTAATAAAAACTGAACAGGTAGGACTGTCAAAACAATCAAACCCTTCCACTAAAAAAAAACTCTAAACGATGACGTCAGCGTCTTCATTCAAACGGTAAATTACTTTTTGTACGAAAATGCTAAATTCAATACAATTTACACATGCTATCCAGTAAATTTAAAAAATTGAATTTTTTTAAATCCGTTTTATGAATTTTAAAACTTATTATATGAATTATTTGACTGCTGATTAATTAAAAATATCAAACAATAAATACCTACGTATAAAGAATTCGTAATGTTAACATTTACGTTATTTTACACGGATGCAGTTTGGACCGGTTCCCCCAAACGGTATTTAACATATCGGAATAGTTTTAATATACGTACATCGACAAACGGCACATTACTGACGTGGCTAAATTAATATTTAAATCAACTATAACATTTACAAAAAAATCTTAATCACAATAAAAATGTTAATGCACTTTTAATCCGCTCACAAAAATACAATAATAAAATCTTACTCAATAGATAATTTAACAAAGGATACACCTTTTTCAACTAATCACTACAGGAATAGGCGTAAGAAACTGATAAATAAAAATAGAATAGAATATTTTTCCCAAACATTAATCGGCTTATGAAGAACGTGTTATTTTTATGAATCAAACAGTTTCTATAACAGACTGTTAAAGAACCATTACAAAAGAAGGCATTTGTCAGTTTTAAACTCACAACATTTAACTTTTAACATTACAAATTAAATAAAAGAACTAGATAAACCATAAATAAAAGCCTTGACGTTACCTCGACAGACGAAAGACTGTAATTAGTTCATCGAATCGATAATTAATTTTGAAATAAAGTGTAGTGTTCTAAGCAAACGATCCTAATTCGAATTTTCAAAACTTCTGATTACATTCCTAGATAAACAGGGGGCTAATTGTTCTTTTAATTTGACATTTAAAAGATATTTACGAATTTCACGCTACAACTATTTGATGTCTGATACCTATTGCGTCGCGATGTTTTTTGAAAGATATTTAACGAACGAACATCAATTTGAATTATCAAGACAAGCGTTAGATGCAAATATTATATTGAAAGATTGAAACTTGGAAAGTTGAATGCTAACTACAATCTCTTCACGTGTTTAGCTAAATTTTTATTATGTTTCTTACTTAACTATTCAAAAGATCATTCCTTCCGAAAGCGATTGCAACTTTAAACGTTCAAGTCGGTCAAGGTATGGGTGACCAAAAAATTATTATCTCGAGCTACTCCGCATTTTGGAGGGTACGTTGAGCTGTTGGCCCGGCTGCATTAGTAGTCGTTATTATCCTCCAATCCGCATTCGGCCAGCGTAGAGACCCCACACTCTCCGTTTAGCCGTCCCACCCCTCTCTCCGAGGAGAGGGTGCCGGGTACGGCAAATGCGGATTGTGGGGGCCGCGGCCTTCCGATTCCTGTTGGTAAGCAAAATTCTCGTGCCCTATCTCTTTCGTGCGGACAGGACGACGGGCCTTGGGTGGCAGGAGTTCGCAAGTGCTCCTGTACTCGAGGCCTCGAATCCGTGAAGGTTACCTTCCTTGTTCCTTTGCTGACTCAGATCGGCTGGGGAACTCAGAAGATCGATAGCGAGAAAGGCTGGGGAATCGTCCTGCGTATGTAGGAGAGGGAATTTTCCGTCTCGCACTCGCGATAGTGGGGTCGTCTGGGCATGGCTGCCATACACACCTTTCAGTGTGCGAGGTGACCAGGCGCGGATCGGAGTCGCGACTAAAAATGGTGAACCAGTGAACGACCTGCCTTAGTTGGACTGGACATCGACGGTGGCTCGGAAGATGACGAATTTAAAAGCAATTGTTTTAATTTAAAAATATTGTTATTATTCAATCAAAATGTTTGATTAAACAATAGAAAGGCTGCCTTTGACTCGTCGACCTCCAATTACAGCAGCTTCAATCAATTACAAAGCTTACTCAAGACGACACCTATACAAGGCTATATGAATGGCACACGACATTCAACTGGTAGGTACATACTACATTCTTAAGAATCCGTTTGCTCTTACAAATTGATTTTATTAAGATTAAGTTTCACAATGTAAAAATAATAACTCTAAAAAACAAACGTCTAAGTTATATGCTTGTTTCTTATATCTTCACGCATGCTGCTCAATTGATGAGCAGATAATGAAGGAAATAATTAGTCTAGTAATATTCTAGGACTAACCTAGACTAGACTAATGGCTACTTAATGGCAATAGAGACTGCAAAAGATTCAAACCTAAAAAAAAACAAGCTTCTTTGACGTTCTCATTGCACAAATAGTGTATTAGGTATTTATTTAAATTACTTTCAATATGGAATGAACATTTTTATAGTTTTAAAGAAAACTGCTTAAGAATTCACAAACACAAGCGTAATCGTTACAAAAAATTAAACCATTAATAATGAATTATAAGAAGTTTTCGCAACAATCACATTGTGAATTAAATCAACCCTAAATCCAAAATTATATCTAGCTCGTGATTTAGTGCATCGGTTTCATATGGTTAGTATGGGATGGGGTAGGTTACATTAACCTCGTCCCGTGTGTTATAGACGGACATGTGTGAAAACCGGTTACCTACACACGTGTGGTGACACGAAGTTCTGGTAAGATATACTTCCGGCATTAGACTTTATCAAAAACTTTATACCTTTTGAATGATATTTCCTACTATAACTAGGATGTATACCGAGAGAATATCCTACAGAGATAAATCATAAAATAATGCAAGTTTATTCGGTTTTATAACTACGAATAACATTAAATTACAATAAAAATAATATTTTTTTATCGTACAATAACATAACCAACAGTGCATTCAGCGTTGTTCAGCACGCGTAAGTGCATTGAACCTCGTCCATATCGCACTCTAGGGATGGTCGACACTCTAATGTCACGTATCGATAATTTAAATAATTAGCTAATCTTTTTAAGCGTTTCTACTAAAATAAACTACTAAAATGTACACTGTCACTACTAAAATGTACATGTATTCAAAATGATAAATTCACCAAGTTTGTTTCCCTCACCTACTACTTGCCGCTAGATAAAACGACGACAAAGCGGGTGATAGAGTAACAGCCAGTTTCTGATTTGAGAAAAGTACAAAATATCAACAAAAACTTAAGTTTTATTTTTTACGTTTCAAAAATCGAAAATTCCTGTTTTTATCTATTGTTATCAACTGATCATTTAAAAAACTACAATCAGAAATGAAAATCTGTGTAAATTATATTTAAGTACAGTTACGATAATACATATAGACAAATAGATACAACAGAATGTTACATTAAAACTAAGCTCGCACACTCATCTAATTACTACATTCCAAAAGCATTAACTTCAAAATTGCCAAGTGTAAAATGAGGAGTTATAAATTATTTAATTTCATGCTCGTACACTATGAACGCAACATTTACCGTTATACTATAAATGTCAATGTCAAACTAAAGATATATTTTTGACATTGATTTACGATAATCTTTTAAATGAAGCTTGTTATTTTAATCTCTCGAATTAAAAACAGTCATACAAGACAGTAATACTTAATATAACTATCTTGAAATCCTGTTTAAACAAAACTTGATATTAAAGTTATGCAGTACGAATTAATACGGAACGTAGCCGAACACGCGTACCCGTGTAGAGTAATCAGTGATTATTAGAGATAGAGCCACGCTTGGAGTAGCTCGTTGGCGAAGTGGATAAACGCCGCGGCACGCTATTATTGTTGTAAAGCGACTTTCGAAAGGGTCGGTCACGGGATGGGTGACCAAAGAATTATTATCTCGAGCTACGGACACGTCGAGCTGTTGGTCTCGGCTGCATTTATAGGCGTCAATACCCTCCAATTCGCATTGGGTCAGCGTTGAGGGTCATGAACCATCCTCCTTAAATATTAATGAGAAAGGCCTGAGCCCTTGCAGTGGCAACGTAAAAGGGCTGATAATGAATTAGATATACAGCTGGAAACCAAATGGCTTAATATGTTGGAAGTACTTAAGAGCTCGGTTCTCGCGAAAATTGTTTAACATCAGTATAGCAACCAAATAGATCCACTACTGACGAATATATCGTGGAATATAGGTTTCTAAAAACAGATAAATGTATAGACGCCTTTTATTACTCACACATAATCTATACTAATACTAATATTATAAAGCTGAAGAGTTCGTTTGTTTGTTTGTTTGAACGCGCTAATCTCATGAACAACTGATTCGAATTGAAAAATTATGTTTGTGTTGAATAGACCATTTATCGAGGAAGCATTTAGGCTATATAACATCACGCTGCAACTATTAGGAGCGAAGAAATAATGGGAAACGCGGACGAAGTCGCTGGCGGCCACTAGTTATTAATATTAAGTTAACAATTGGCTAAAAATATCTTCCAGACCAGCCTTTGAGTCGTTGGACATTTGGTGAGAAAGACCGGAGGGAGTGTGCCAATAGTAAAGAAGAAAGCAAAAAATAATATAACACATAAGTAACGTAGTATAATGAGGGTAAAATATATAAATATACAAAATACAGATCTTTGTGAATCTATGTGTCCTAATATCTTTGTAAATGTAAAAGAAATGAAGCGTACAGATTCGTTGTAATCAATATTGCTCCCTCAATTCGAAATACTGCAATGAATTCTTGAGCTATAATTAATCTAGTTGGGACATCGTGCAGATAACTGTCATCTCTCAGTCTAAAATAATGCTCTACGCTTCATCCCTTTGAAATTGAAGAATTCATTATGATAAGAATTCTTAACAATTAAATAACCGACCACGTTATTTAACTCTAACCTTACTCACTCCGGCCTCGCGTTTAAACGGTATATTTTTTTCATTTTCTTCAACAATCGTCGTGAAATTTCAACTCATTTATGTAAAAACTAGTGATTCATGTAGCAAGACTGTATTTATGAGAATACTCCGTCTATATGAAATCAAATAAATTTAACCTATAGGTAGACCATCGTGCCCTAATCGGCTCTACCTTCTGGATCCAATTGTGAAATTCAAGTTAAGAACTCTTCCAAAACACACAAAATCATTTATAAAAATCTGTCAAACTGTCTACTGTGTTTGTCTACTTCATTGGCAAACATACATACATCAGAAGGAAGAAATTAAATACTTATTTCTTGTTTGTATTTGCATGTTTGATTCTACTCTTTAATAAATTATTAGTATAAATGTTAGATACATTTGTATACATAATAATCTGTCATTTCTTCTTTTTAATAAAATTACATAGAAAATTAAAGTATTTTTTATATTGCATGACTCACAACACTAAATCTCAAGGAGTTCATAAAATAAAAGCGAAGTCATAATATCCTGCGCTTGCGCTCACACGTGTCGACGATCGATGATAGGGATGCCACAAGCATATTGAACCAAAAAGTTCTTTACTTCTGTCGTTCTATATTCAATGAATTTTTTTTTTTATTATCATGGAATAAATATGCTTAAGAATGTTTTCAGTTTATTAACAATTCCTTTTGTTATTTCCCAATTAATACAGAAATAAGTAATTGATTTCTCAAATGTCAAATTAGGTTTTATTTTTATTTTTAAGCTAAAGTTATGTAATAATTCTACACTCTAATTTTAACAACCTTTTTTATAATTTTACTCAGATTCTTTTAGATTTGCGTTCTATCTATCAACCCTAATTGTAACTGACAATAATACACGCGCAAGACGATCTCCCCGGGTTGTATGAATAGATAATTATAATGTAACCGAAATGATAACTACCATCCATAAAAATAATGCATATTATCTCTTATCCCTTAAGGGTCGAGCTATTAAACTCAGTCATATATCAAGCTGCATTTTGCACTTAATTGATCTGCCGAAATGAAGTCGTAAATATTCTTTTTTTAATCTAAAACTGGGTTGACATTTGTCCACTATTTGATCTGATGTTAAGTAAGATGTGGCCCAAGATATGTGCAGTTGACAGTTATCTGTCAGCGTAACAGATTTATCCAGGACGTAATTTCGTTAGTTCAATCAAAACTTTATAACCTAAGGGCTAAGAATTGCATGATAATCAAGTTACCCATACACATAATTCAGAAGGCTCGTGAATATGATAAGAAAAACGGTAATACTCTACCAGCTAAGTTTGTTTAACAAGGTAAATGGTAGAGTATATATTCTAAACACCCAATACAAACCTTTAAATCATGACTTACATATACCTTTACCTTTTTTTTATAACCTTTAGTTTCTTAGACAGTCTTTCCAAACATTAAGGATACTCACGTACTATTACGACTTACGACTATAAAGTGAATATAACATTAAAAAAAATAATAAAGAAAACCCATTATAATACTAAATCTCATCATCGGTATAATCAGTAAAGACGAGAAAACGTTTAAAAAATTAGCAACCTTAAAAAGGAATACAATCTCTTTTTTTATTTTAATATTCGAATGAGGAATTCGAAAAGCAAAGATATAAGAGAGAACAGCCAGTGGGGTGCCGGCTTCCAAAATTACAACAGAATCCGTTGGTCGATCGCGCCATTCAGTGTATATTTCGGTAATTACGAGAACTAAGTGATGTAGAGCATTGTGTTTTCTCGCGAAATAAAATTTAAACAGCTTGCAAATAGGAACTAAAATAATTTTGCATTAGCTTATTCTTACATTTAATTTGTATAGACAATAAGAAAACGTTTTGTCTTTAGTTGTCTCTTTTGAATTGCCTCAATTGGACCTAGTTATGCAAACCAGATCCAACCCATATGTCAGTTTTAAGAAAAATTGGTTCTTGTATTTAAAAAAAAATATGTTGTAAAGAAGAAAAGTGATTCTTATTTTTAGTTAAATATTATTTCAATATTGTAGATTTTCTTTTCTTTGATTTATTTATGAAGAAGTTTAAGATATATATATGAATTTAATTTTAAAATTTTATTCTTATACCTTTCTGGATCTTTATTGCAAAATATATTTCTATGAAAGGCAATGATATATTGACAAATGGTATTATTACGATTATAAAAACAATATAACGTGAAATTATATAAATACAGTTTTATATATGGTATAGTATTTATATCAATTTAGTGGTATATACAAAAATACATTGCTAATAACAATATTACTTTGATTGCAAAAAAGGAATTGGTTCTTATTTGCAAAATCAAGCAATGCAATCATGAACTTACCAAAACGATATAAAATTTTTATACATAAATGATATATAAATTGGCGTCATGCTGCATAGATCTTTCTTTTAAGATATAAATCATTTTAAATATTAATGCACCGTTAGGATGGATAATTTGTGTTTTGCAAAATTGATCTTTTTTGGATTGGTATCTTTTGGGGTAGAGAATTTGAAGCTTATTTTTAACTTAAAAACTTTTAAAATCAATTTGTTCTTCATAAAACCTATAGAATATTCACTTTCCCGGTTTCTCTCCATATATAACTCAATTTTGTCAAATTCGGTTTGCATAACTACATCCAATTGATGAAAATCATTTTTAGATTTTAAAAATAAAGGTAAAATAAAAATCATTCAAGATATTCATCAATTTTTATAATTTGACGTAATGTAATATGTAGGTACTTATATCAAATTTTAGGTATTTTTGTAAACTAAAATAATTTTCCATTTAAATAATAGTTGTAAAAAGTGGATTTTACTTCACAAAAATCATAGGAAAACAAAATACTGGATCTTTTGTTTTAAAACATATAGCCCATCTAACATCGACTCTCTTCCTTCTCGATTTTTAAGTCTGCTTTTAACGAGTTCACTTTTTTATTAAGTCACATCACTAGAATACAAAGTAAAGTTCCAAATTCGAAGTAACGTTTCTAACAGTTACCGGCATCAACACAATTTATAAGGCAGCCCAAAGACAAGCCAGACGTGTTAAATTAGCGTGAATACATACTGATTGTTTTATAATGTGTCGGTGTAAGTTTATAACAGTTATTAGCTTTAAATTAGTCGGGTCGTTTTATTGCTCCGTTCTTTAATAACATATATGAGAAACTGGAACTTTTTACCCATTTTACACAATGGTCTACTATTTTATAGTGTTGACCTTGTAAATCATTTGTAACTCGTTATTTTAAAACGTTATCTATTATTAAATATTGTGATTGCACAGGTGTCTTGTAGACGGGTTTTCATACAGCTAGAGTTGCTATTCATAGTTTTTTTATTTGTATTACTAATTAAATGTAATTTGTTCCTAGTGATTGTCCACTCCTTGTTTAGAAATACACTTATCAAGGTAAACAAGTGGGATTACTAAGCGAATACTACAAAACAAACTGTAAACTGTTATTATACAAATATGGAAAAGTATCTCTAATATGGAATATTAAAATTGCTTTTAAAAGGGAAAATTTGTAAACGTCCAGCAAGTACTGTGATCTACTGCGGATTCACTTAATTTCAAAGCGTATTTTTTCTATAATATAATTTAAGACGGAATTTCGATACACCATATTAGAGATAATATTCCATATTTGGGTCATCGTCAACATCAGCCGTTTTAAGTCCCCACTTCCATCTGGATAGTTAAGGAACATGGGCTACCCTCCATGCTGGCCCAATGCGGATTGGACGGTATTAACGTCTGCATATGCAGCCGGGACAAACGGCATAAGGTGCCTTCCGAAACACGGAGTAGCTCAAGACTTTTGACCACCCATCCCGTGACCGACTCTCGCGAAAGATGCTTAACAACAACGGTAGCGGGCCGCGGCGCTTATCCTGGACGCCACCGAGCTACCCTATATTTGGTTACTTTCCCTTATATAAACATAAGCTTGATGTAAACAATATGTAAGCATAAATCCATCATAAAAACGTTTACCTTCGAGTTTAGAACATTGTTAATGAATAAGATTCAGGATTGACCACTAACTCATTCCCGTTCTTTAATAATGACGTCACTTATGCTGTCAAATTCATATTTGTAATTTCAATAAACAGCGTATAAACTTTATTTTGTGTTAAATAATGAACCTTTTATGAATGGTTAGCGTGTCTCAACAAGCAGCCATCTCGTTAATTAGGGACAAAATGTCGTCGCGTGTCCGGAATTAGTCCTGGAGATTTATTCGAAGATCTTCTGGCAACTTTCCGTCACGATTCCAGTACGAAACGAGAAGCTTTAGCTTGAATTGCATAAGAATCAAATTTGAATAAACTTTCGCCAGCAAAAGTTTTATGCCTTGAGGGTTGGAGCGAAGATTTAGCGGCCGATATGGTAACATTATAATTTGACTATTTAGATACATCTGAACTCCATATAAAGGCTAACTCAATACTTTCGAAAGCTTTCACTGTAAGATGTGTAGTAAAAAAGAAATATTAGGCACAACAGTTAAGATGTTACGTAATTACAGCGTCGTGTTATCAAATTATACTAGTTCCATAGATTTGCAAAATAAAGTTCTATATTTTAATGTTGCGCCTTTTTGAACAATTTGAACGTCGAATTAGTTTCTTAATACAAAATGCTTAAAAAATCCACTTGGCCCCTGGCACCCTGAGATGGGAATCGAACCCACGACCTTTCGCAATCCGGGCGACTACTCTAACCACCGAGCTACCCAGGACCTAACAGGACTGACGAATATTTCAAGCACTTGTTACTTTTCGCTACTACAGAGCGTATTCTCATCAATGTTCAGGCATCCACCCAAACAGCCGAAAGAAATATTATTTACAAATATTGAAACTTTCGATAAAGATGAGAATTTGTTCCAATTATAACAAAGCATTTTGTATTAAGAATATTGTTCAATATAGCATTGTGAGTGCGTAATTGATCAAATATAATAGTCGAATTACTTTGACTTCTTTTTCATATAATTTCACAAAGTTTTCATTTGTGGAAGATTCTATTCGATTAGATTCTATCCATAGGGAAGCTCTGAGCACCAAAAACTAAAGAATGTGGTGATAATGATAGTAAAATATTACTTATAATATTATAGTACATACAGCAGCATATAAAGCCAAGCCTCTTTAATTATGTAAGATAAGGTATAAGGTTCAATCTGTCATTAATTGAACTTAATTAGTGACAAATTACACCTTAAATTCTAATGGACAAATATGGATTTTTTTTAGTGCGGCACTCATGAGATTTTTTTCCTATTTTGACGCGTGCGTGTAACAGATTTTTAAATATTGTTTAAAAAAGTTTATTATGACAATCAACAAACTAGAACGTTCTATAAATTCGATAACGATATCATTAATTTTTTGTTTCAATAACGGCTTGACATCATATGTTATTATAAAAATAAACGGTCACTGTTTTTTGTAGTCACGACTATAGGTAGGCTACAATTAGAATTTTGTATTCGGATATTATAGTTTGACCTCTGTGAAAGTGTTGTTTCAGCTGCCAGCATTATGCCCAATTACCTGTAAACAAAGAAATTTGAAATTAAAAAACGATCTAATTTAATTTTAATATTAATAATTGTCGAAATATTTTGGAAAATGTAAAGAAACTTAGACAAAAAGAAAACATTACATAGATCTCACGTATTTTCCATACTATGAGAATCTTTTTTAATGAATTCATTTTAGCCATTCTTTTAATCAAACCTTGATTTAGTTTTTTGTTCACCGATCCGTAAGGTTGACTTATGAAGAAATTATAAAATAAAAATTGTCTTTTTGGAATTGTGTTTTGGTGCATAATAAAAACTAAAGAAAAAATAAAACCCACTTCAAACTTTAAATCTCGGATCTTGGTGGAGGTTTTCTGTTGGTTATTAATTATGATAGGCGCCCGAATTCAATAGCATTATCTTGAATAAGTCTCTTTTGAGATAAGTATTATTTATCACTCTTTTAAGTTTGAAGTCAGTTTCTTTTTTATTTTCCGTCGGATATCCGCGGATACGGTTACGGATATCCGAAACATCACTAATAATAATACAGATGTAATACATCTGTAAAGAAGATGGCAAGATAGAATATACTTAACACTACAGAATAATTATAATAGAAAAATACATACTTATGAAACAAAAACAAAAGCTAGTTTATCACGGAAGAAATGCTTAAAATTTATAATTTTCATCTGATTCTTCTTCACTTCGTGACTTCATTGAACCGTGAAGTTATTTCCATTACAAGAAAGATTACAAAAAGTAATAATTCTTTCGTTAATCGATTATTATGTCATGTAAACATATTCATTGATAAATAACTCAAACTCATTTATTGCTTTCATGTGGTGAAACAGATGTTGTTTTTTTTATGTACCTTGACATGAACCCTGATAAGGGCACTGCAACAATAGTTAAATTAAACTATAATTATCATAAAGTCAAATTAAATATAGTATAAAATATGTATCATGCATAACAATAAAATAATAACAAAATTAAAAAGTTTTTTGCATCCAAATTGTCATTACTAATATACTGTTATATAATTATATTAAAAAAATTAAAAATGCACTGTTTATATATAATTATCAAATTATAAATTTAAATTTAAAGGGGTGAAAATGAATGTATGGAATTAGTTCCCGTGTCACTGAAAAATTCCTGTAGCGAGTAGTAGCATTTCTGTGATAGATATTTTATTAGGTTATTTTTGAAAACATTAATGTTTTCGATTACTTTTATATTGTCGGGAATAGCGTTATATATCTTGACGGACATAGAATATGGTCCTGTATATTCTATGTATACTAGAAATTAAGTAATCCACAGCGTCCAGAGCATCAAACAACGAACGAATGTAACGTAAGTATCGAGAACTAAGACCCAAGTTCAAATTTTAGACGAGAAGAATGTTTTTGACGGCAAAAATCATATCATATTTGTTCATCAAAAATTAAAAAGTGAAAGTAGCCTATTCCATAGAAATCTAATGAAATTTAAATGCGTATAATTTAATTAAGAAAACAAAACAACATTACTGAGATAACCGATATATTTTTTTTCATCTGACACGCAGTAATTAAATTAAAAAGACGTGCTTTATACGCCTGAGGCCATAAAATGTTATAATGATTTTTAATAAGACGTTATAACTGAGCGGCTTTGAAAATAAAAATACGGTAACGCCAGATAATATTGTTGAAATATAGATTTCATAATAGGTAAAAATTCTCAAATAGATTCGATTCTGAGGAATCCATAGGGTAAACCTATGCCCTAGCGATTTACTTTCTTTGCCATTTCTTGTTCTACCAAATAAAAAACTTTTTAGTACTAACTTATGAGAAAATATTCACATTCTAAGGTAGTGTCGCCAAAGAAGGCCCAGCTCCCAAGATAGCCCACTTAAATAAAAAATACAGTTATGATTATTCGAATTATTTGAAATTTCGCGGGTTTATGCTACTAGTGCCACAGACAATATTGCAAGCGTGTTTCACTTGCGACGCATCGCCATTCTGAAGATAGGCGACAGTTCATTCGGTCATGTCAAGACGATACACGTTTTATAACCTCCTTTATATGAATCTTTGTGAAAATTAGTAAATTTAAAGCAAATCTGTTTAATATAAACGGTGACAATTCATATTTGAACTATTTATCGTCGAACTACAGGTAAGTGTTATTATTTTATTAGCGTTTTTGTATTTTTACTGGATTATATTTATCCTGGGTGTTATTTCCTATCATGGCCCATAGTATAATACCCTAACATAGCCAGCCTATTGAAATATAGTGTTACTATATTTATGTATTTGCTTTTACGAAGCTTATCTGTGAATGATTTGGAAACTATGATGGAATGCAATAAATCTTGAATAAATTATAATCCAACTAAAAAATAGTGCAAGTTTTAAAAAATCATGAATTAAAAGCATGAACTATTATTTATATATAGATTTTAAGTGCTAATTTTTGTAAATACGTTTTAGATAATAAATTAATTTAACTTTAATATACTATTTTTATCGCAGATAAGAATGGAGCCTTCCAATTCTACTAAAAAAAGCGCGGGGAATGGACAGAAACACAGTTGAAATTCGCCCTCCAAGTTTTTATGTGATTGATCTTAAAGTTAATTTTCAGTATTCCTAAGATAGCCCACCTGTAAATTAAACTATCATTTCTTTTTTAGAAAAAAGAACTGATTTATTTTTATTTTTGATTAGTTACTTTCAGAGTTTATTTCTACGTCAAATTTGACTTTATTTAGTAATTTGTTTTTATTTTATAGTTGGTTTTTAGTTTGATAGACTTAAGATAGCCCACATTTAAATTTCTCGTTGATTTTATCCCTTTTTATGAATAATGTTATGAGAAGGATGTGTTTTTTGTTTTGTATTTTTATTTTAAAATGTTAAAGTGCTTGTAATATTTAAATTTCCATTAATATTTTTCGGGCCATCTTAAGCGACCAGCTTCCTAAGATAGCCCATTAACAAGTTTTTAAAAAATGTTTAAAATTGTATTAAAATTACTGAAACTGTATTACTTTTTTTGATTTACCGTTTCTCAAATAAATATATTACAACTTTAATTACGTATTTTCATTATTTTACTTATATGCTAGATTTTAATTTTTTTTGAAATTAAGTGGGCCTTCCTTGGCGTCTGTACCTTATAATTTGCTCTCGATATTATAGAACTTGTATAAAGATTAAATGTTTCTAATAAATAATCTTAATTTCAATATATTTCACAGTACCTTCATACTTCTGCAGTAAGTTCGTATTTTAATATATATGTTACATTATAACTTTGCAGCCAACAGAAGGCTTGAATGATTCACGTAACTACTAAATATTAAACTGTTTCACTTGGCAAGAATAAAAGTGAAACTATCCCTAGGGAAAGACTGTACGATTCGTATGCGCACTAAGAATTTACATATGATAAATACGTAATACACAATGGAAACACTCGGTCGCTCACGATTATTTAATTTAGCTCATTTATATAAAGCTGTATGCTATGGGTTCCTTTGTCTTGCTAATAGTCTAAGAGCTAGCACGTTAAAGAATCATTATTTTAAAAAGATTTTGAGTTTGTTTAAGACATTAAAAGTGACAAAAACCATGATCAATCATGTTCACTGGGAAGGAACATGATTGCTCATGGTTTTTGTCAAACTAGGGAAGGATATTAGTAAATTATTTAAAGCGAACTATGGACTACCTATCTTATTCTCATAGCGAAACTCCTTACAATAATTATAACGGGCAGTCAGTTACTATTTTAATTAATTAGTAATCGGGGTGTCATTTTGTTGCTACTACAATAAGATGTTTTTTTTAGTTAAGTCTAGAATGAAGTTTTGTTTTTTTTTTTAACAAGATCATTCTAGCGAAATACTAACATTTAAGTTAGTATATAGTATAATACTAATAAGAAGAACGAGCGAAAGAAACCCACCTGATCTACGATATAAAAAAAAATATGTCTTTACGTAATCAATATTAACAGTCTGAATTAATAATGTATAACAAACAAGTACCTTTTCACACAAAAAATACGATCTTGCAAGTCAATCAAATAAGCAATACGATAATTTGAAATATAAATAGTATATAAGAAATTACCTATCAAATGGCTGATACACCTTAAGTCTAAACATTCCCATCTGCTATGTAATCAGATACCATAAAACAAGCATTTTAAAATAAATTATTAATAATTTTAAGAAAACAGAAATGCAATTATACAATATATGTCATGTTAACAGTGTAAAATATAGGTACTTAATCTAAGTTTATGTCTATTCCTTCTATATTTTTTTTTCTTAAATATTGAATAATATCAAGCTTTTCGCTATTTTTTTCGAATTTATTTAAAATTAAATTGGAAGACAACTTACACTGCCTAGCATTAAAGACACGATAATTTTATTCTAGATGGACTAATATACGCAATGTTTTCGTAATATTATTCGGACAATAGCCCTCCTACTATTATTGCAAATAGCTCCAAGTAGTTTTGTATTGAAATGTGCTGTCTGTGGTTCGTGACAACAATATCGATATCATGATCGATAATTTATTGTTTGTTATAGCTGTGATAAAACGTTGATAACATTATTTGTAAATTATTAATATCTAGCAGAATTGTTTCATACAAAAATGTATTAACAAAATATAATCGTTACGTTCATGAAGTATGTTATGTATGATCTAATAATGGAGCATAAACAAAATTCTCATAAAATATCTAGTGATTAATCATTTTTATCGGCATTTAGGTAAATTAATGATAATATAAATGAAATATTTATTCTTATGACTACAATATACTTCACAGAAGACATCATACTTTACTCTTTGTGGTAGCTTTAGCTTAGCAAACTATTATATACTCGTACCATACATATCAAAATGTTTGGAACAATCACAATTATTTTAGCAAGTATAATTGTTATTTTGAAGGCAAATGTTACGACGACTTGAACTCGGTTTATAATAAAAATAAAATAAAACTGTTGTTTTTATAAAATCTGGCGATGGTTTTGTGTAAGATGTTAATATTAACCGCTCGACTTCTATAGAAGTCGTTTTTTTTTATTTACTCCTATTCAAATTATAATAAAGCACTAAAAAATAACTCTTTTAGGTGACTCTCCGTGGGCCTATTTCTAATGATTTACCAGAATCTTTCATTTTTATGGTTCGTACCCAAAGGGTAAAACAGGAACCCTATTACAAACAGATAGACGGCTGTATTTCCATTTGTCCGTCTGTCACCAGGGTCTCATGAACCGTGAAAGTTAGACTTCAACAACAAATACTAAAAACAAGAATAAAACAAATATTTAAGGGACCTTACATACAACAAACGTGATTTTTTTTAGCTGTCACCAGGCTTTATCTCGTATACCATGATAATTAGACAATTGAAATCTCCACAGACAATGTATTTCAGTTACCGCTATAACAATAAATACTAAAAACAGAATAAAATATTTATTTAAGGGGGCTCCCATACAACAAACCCATACGGAACCCTTCGTTCGCGAGGGCGACTCGCACTCGACCGGTGTTTTTTATTAATTACTAAATAAATAATCCATATATTGCTAATTCCTTATCGCCTTAGAGAACTAAGTTTGAAATAACAATAAATATAATATATGTAATGAGGAAGAATTAAAAAATAAAAAGATTGCACCAAAAGAGCACCTCCACAAGATGGCGACTCTAGCAAAAGTTGATTTTAGGCAGGAAACGAATGGACCAAAGATAGTCATTTCCGTTCCTTTTAACTAACATATTAAAAAACTGAAATTTGCAAAGTTCTAAACTTAGATAGCAATGCAAATACGATAAAGTTCAAATAGAATATGAGTTACTTATTGAGTTTTGAAAACTAATTTATATTTATACACGAAAGAAAACCGGAAGGGTTTTCATGGAGGAATCAAGAAAGTAGCGTAGCGACATCTAGTTTGATTTCGGGAACTGATTTTTTTATATACTTCCTGATTATATTTCTACATATGAATTGTAGAAATATAATCACATTTGAAAATATTATAGAAATACACAGCAAAAATTTTTTTTTTGTAATAGTCATACCTATATTGCATAATATTTAAAAGCAAAAGATTTATGATAAAACAAAGTAAAACACAATGTTCTGACTTTTAAATGCAGTTAACTATAGAGTTTAATGCAAATCCGAATCTTGCGGCAAACAACAAAGCCTTTCTGTGAGAGCCGCGCTTTGCGTATGATGACTATTGTTATGGATTCGGCTATAGGGGTCTCTGAGATTATTAATTTGGTATAATGTGTAAGCTCACGAAGAAGGTTACTTTGTGCATGTTCAAAAATACTTACAAACATGTATAGAAACTTTTTGGTGGCTGATTACGAAATAAAAAAAAAGAAAAATTTAAAAACACGACTGCAACAATCTATAACAGTAAAAATAAAAGAAACAAATTATATCATGGCTCGACTAAAAGAAAATCTCGTTGCGGTCGTGGAAAACATGTGTATTTTTTATACCGACAATAAATCTTAAATTTTGTTAGTAATCACTAATCACCAGAGGTCGGAATTAGGTAGAGTTATTTATGTACTTGCATTACTAATGGACTATCTTGGACATCTTTGGACATCCGATGTCATTGATGTAAGTTTGGCAACGTCGTGCGTGCAGTAGTTTAAATTGTGTAAAAGTAAATAACTTTTTATTTAAAAAATCACGGGATTTTTTCTGCTCTTTAAAATTAATGAGGATTTGAGGCATATCCACTTTATTCTTTCGCTGTATGAAATCAGTGTAAGTACATGAATAAGTCTACCTAATTCCGACCACTGCTAATCACTTAGGAATCGTGCGTTGATATTCAGTTCAGTTCAGTTTCAATTTGAGTAAAGAGAAAATTGTTATAAAGTCTGTTTACGAAAAACTTTTTGCACTAAAGTCATGGCGTTAAATTTATTTGACCCACGGCAGATTTTATCGTTGCAAAAGAAACAACAGTCAGTCGGTGTCGTGCGGTGAATCTTAAAACTACAAACTTTATTGTGTTCCCGACACTACGGAGCTATATTAACATTCATGAAATGGTAAACATGTCATGCATTGTACAGATAATAATACTAGACGTAATGCTATGAAAAGTTATTCTTGTAATATAAAGCTATTAAAAAATCAAGTAGTAATCATTAACGTCGCATTTAAAATACCTAGGAGAAGAAATAGCATGGAAATCAGCTATGGCTGCTTTTTTGTTACTGTTCGTATAACGTTAGCTTATAACGTTTATCATTAAAAAAATGCGATTATTCTCTATGCATCGATAAAAAGTTTCCTCTGATCTATTTATTCACTAAACAGTACGTATAAAAAATTATACTGACGAAATATATTTTGGACAACTCATAAATAATGTCGAACGGTGCCATCTCGATACGCAACTTTTGCATAAGCCCTTTGTCGTTAACTTACTTTTAGATAATGACAAAAATTCAATTTAAAATTTAAATAATTAAAACTATTGTTCCCATTTTTGCTAGACCGTGGTCATATTTTTAAACAGATAAGGCGAACGCGTCGTAATCTGTGAGCCAGCAAACAGCGACAAATCTCCGACAAACACGACGTTGATAAATGAAACTAGAGTACTGTTTTACACAAACCTACTTACATCCTTGCACTCTTTTGTGAAACCCACGTAGGAGATACTTCGTATATTTTAGCATCATTATTCTATTCATAATAATATGCGTTTCATAGTTTTTCGACACAAGCTTTTGTAACATGCTCTTCTTTGCTCGAAGAAAATGAGGTGTTTATAAGAAATCAGTCCTTCATTATGGATGTAATCTTTGTACTAACTACTACTACGCCAATATACTACTCATACGAATAAATATGATACCCTTCAGGTATCATATACCCTTCAGGTATCATATTTATTCTATTTTTCCGAAAACGATATTTCGACTATTTTTGAAATACTAATACGACTCTAAAGTAACGCATTTTTTCATAATTTATGATACAACGGAGGTAGGTCCTGACACTACTTCTGAAGCACAGATAATCTTCGCGGTTATGATTTTAACGAAAATTATATTAATTATAGTTTAAGAAATTATGTTTTTTTTTAATTTTCGCTCGACTGCAAACAGAATAGGTCCTCAGTTATAGAAATATTCTAAATTAAAACAGTGCTATGCCATAAAATTTCTATTATTACCTTTACAAGGTCACTTCGTTGCTCTCTTGTTTTTTTACACCTTAGCTTTTTTGTCGAGATCACAAATTGATTTGGAGCACCGCGTGAAAAAGCGTAACGACCGTCAAAACCGGACCGTGCGACATGTCAGCTTTAATGGAACTCAGCTGACCGTTGGCCCGGCAGGAAAAAATTAGATGGCCTAATCCCACGATAAGGCCAAGTTTACAAAAGATAAACTATATTGTCTATTTTCGTAACTTTGTTATTCGGAACTGAAATACATACTTAAAAAAAGGTTTTAATAATATATATGTATTCTATAAGTAATCCAAGAATGAACGTCGAATTTTTGTAAAAGTAAAATACATATAATTCATTAGTTCCAGACATCCCGAGATGAGATTCGAAAAACGATATTTCGCAACTCGGGGGATTACTCTAATTCCCAAGTTACCCAAGATCTAGTAGGGCTCAATTCTGTTAATATTTATGTAATAATCGCATGTGAATAGCATCTCAACTTCTTGCAGTGTACTATTTACCTGAAGTCTGATATTAGAAGCGCACTATCTCACAAAATAAATAGTTATAGATATATTGTTATTTTGTGATCTAGTTACAAGTACTTACAAAAACTTTGTCATAAAAGGTTGTAGTTGAAGCACTATTGACTATCCATATATACTGGATTAATGATAAATAGATGTATACATTATTATGTTCAAAACCAAATATCTACAGCAAATATTTGCGCCCTGTTAGTGCCTCACTGTTTGAAAAAAAAAATCGTTTATAACCGTAATCTAAATGGAAAATTATCCACTTCGGTAAATGTAATTATTCAAATTAATCGCTGCAACTGAAAGTCGGGAATTGAACACGAATTCCCCGAACCCTTTCATTGACATCATTTGCAGCCATTGTATTAATTTGGAGTCTTCCCCTTAAGCTTCCAGTACTACAACCACACGACGACCGTAACATGGATAAAACCTATCTATCTAAATTCTAAACCTATACAACAATAAATCTACAAAAATATATAAATACAAAAAATAAAAATACAGTTAAAGCAAATAAATCAGAGCTAAAGGAAGCGAACGAAGCGAATTTTCTTTACACCTCACAAACTAATCTTTAGTGACATTAGAATTCAGACGATTTGATTCGTATTAGTTTTTATAAAATAAATTGTAATATTCCTTTCATTCACCTATTTAATTCAGTTTAATAAATATTTTTTACCTTTCAAATATAATTTTACAGCTTGACTTTAGTGTATAATTAATACATATCTTACATATATCGCTTGATCGTTCCTAAACTTTAAAGATGAAAAATTTATGTGAAACATAAACGTAGAGCAAGAAATAAAAGATGCTTGCAATCGTTTCGCAATAATATTGTCTAGTGCTTCATAATCATGCATTTATTATTATCCGTGTCTCTTGACATTAAAACAATAGACTAGAAATAATACTATAACACATATATTATAGAGCAGGGAAGCCAAGACTCCAGCTGAAGATCGTGGTACCCTATCTATCTCTTTCTTCGTGCACATGCGCAGTTAGTGGAGAAGAAAAAGGGAAAACCGGTGTAGCACCGCAAACGCACCGTGTACACTTAGTTATATCTGAAAGCACATACGTTACGGCTAGGGTTGGCTCGCATTTCGAATCGGCTAATGCATGCTCTTATTAGAAGTCTATGTATCACAAACCATAGCTAGATACGTGTGTTCAATAGCAGTGCGATCTGAGCCTAATATCTGAATAACTTCCGTCCTACATATAGTTAAAACTCGTGGACACCTTAGTAGTACAGTGACATTCAATTACTCGCCATTAGCAACGCGGCTTACACCAGATATTTTAATGATTCAATTTATTCGCGATCTGCATCTGACACCAATACTCTGATGGGTTTAGTTTTTTCGTATTTTTTTCGCCATTTCTTGTCGGTGAATGAAATCTTGTGAATTACACAAGAAATAGTTTCGTATGCAGTCACTGACATAGCCAAAGAAGGTAGGTGGCTGGTATAATTTGTAATATCTGTAGGTATATGTATAGGTAATCAATATCTATCTATGAATCAAAGCCAGGTGTCTTTCTTACTCTAGCTTACGTATTTTGAATGTCATAGAGTAAAATAGAGCACGATCAAGTTAACGGTATATCGAAAATTGGTTTTAAGATTACATCTCCTGTGGATCCGCGTAAATGAAGAATCATGGTATATTCAATCCTACACCAATCCTGATTAGCATGCAGACGGTTGATCTATCAGCGCAACAAATCATTCGAGGCTCAATTTTGACACTGCAATCAGGACTTCAAGGTCCTGAAGGTCCTTTAAGATCGTTAAAGGAAACATTACGGGATCATGAAATTGGATAAATATAACCGACGGCTGCTGCAGCTAGGACCTAACTTTTATCGAACCTTCCCAAGCAAACGGGTTTATAGGATATTTTTTTAGCTACCCATGTAACCCTTGCTCTTGCGAAACTCTTGCGTATACCTATAGCAGGCGAAAAAATTACACCGATTCAAAATAATAGATGCATTCTAACCTTTCTGGCAACCAGATCCATAAATGGTGGTCATTAGACCGCAATCGAACCCGAATCACCATTACACATCATAAACAGCATATTAAAAAATGTCAGTAGCTTTAAACCTCGTTGCGTCACCTTAATTTTGTCATTGAACTTGGGTGAAAGCACAACTCTCGCTTGACATTTAATGATTGCTCGATCAAAATGGATTGATCATTTTTGTGTGTATACCTACACGTATACCATGACCATGTATCATTAATGACATGTGGTCATACTTATCTATGAATTATGATCGTATTGCTTGCTTCTTTTTTTAACACGCTGTATTTGGAAGTTCGATATTTTGAATATTTAAATTTGGAATTCACTATTGTTGCGATGGCTACGAAATACATTACAATTTTATTTCTTACTTAAACATTGTTTTTGTATGTGGGCACATACAGGAAAAAATGTAGTCAGTGCACCAAATTTAATATTATTTTTTCTTTTTATTTTTAACCTGCTAACATCGGTATTTAAAAAGAAAACTGCTATTAAAATAAAATAGAAAATGCGAATATAATAAAGAATTTAGGTTTGTGAATATGTTCAATAATAGTGAACTCGGAACCTGTAAAGATCCGAAATGGCTGAAAAAAAAAAGAAAAAAAAAACAAAAATACACGCGATAAAACCGTACAAAAGCAGTTTTATTTAATGAATAGTGCGCGTGAAAATATATAAAATAAATATGTAATAAATATTTAAATTAAATTACCGATAGGAAAAAAATCCATGGCACTCGTAACAAATTTTTCTTGTATAAACTATCACCAATACAGCAACACAAAATAGAAGAAATCAATAGTTTCATAATTCAAATTTACTTTGAATAAAATGGGTGTGACCGAACACGATATTACAAATTCACCCCATACGTACCTTTACTTACCACCCGACTGGGGACATTAATTATAAAAGTGACATTTAACAGAGTTATACTCGATCACAATGTTATTATAAACCAGGTTGCTTTATTTTTTCTATAAATTTTTAAAGAGTTTGTTTTTAAGCGCTGCCTATTGTAATGTTATAATCAGTGGTCGGAATTAGGTAGAATTATTCATGTACTTACACTGATTTCATACAGCGAAAGAATAAAGTGGATATGCCTCAAATCCCGAGATTAATTTTAAAGAGCAGAAAAAACCAAGTAAATAAAAAGTTATTTACTTTTACACAATTTAAACTACTGCACGCAGGACGTTGCCAAACTTACATCAATGAAAGAAAGAAATAAAGAAAGAAGAAATAAAGAAATAAAGAAATCCCGGGAAGGTCCACATTAATATCAACATTTCGATGCAAGTACATAAATAACTCTACCTAATTCCGACCTCTGGTTATAATACATAGTTATACTGCTTTGGGGTAATCACCAAAATGTCATTAGGGCGAGATTGTACGAAATCGATCGATTGCTTACTACAAACAGACATAAATTCCAATAAATTAGCTCGATAGAAAAAAAAAGTATTTTTTTTAAAATACATTTTACGAGTAGTATAATTGATGTTAACTATATTAAAAAATATAAACTAAAATAGATTTTGATATTATCTAAAATATACGAAAGAAACTGTTTTCAAAATCGCGTTTGTTTTTCTTTTTATTATAATTAAATTAAATTAAGCGAGCGCGACTTTAGTCTCGATAACTATATGTTTACGTATTTGCATGGGAACGTAATCGAAGGTACATACAAGAAGGCCATAACCGAATTCTTAGCCTACCCTAAGGATGAAATTAAATCGAATGGGTTGAAAGAACGTCCTATAAGGGGTCATCCATAAATTACGTCACACTTTAGGAGGGGGAGGGGGGGGGGGGGATCGAACGAACTGTGGCATTAGAACAATATTTTGTAGAATTTGTAAAGATAAATAGGTAACAGGAGGGGGGGGGGGGGCGCTAAAAATCCAGAATTTTGTGTGACGCAATTTATGGACCGCCCCTAGCCCCTAACCCAACCACTCAGGCCCGGTGCGGATAAGTGTCAACAACTGTAGGTAATGGGCCTCAACTTGATGTCCTTCCGAAGAAAGAGGCACATGCTAACAATATTTTGGTCACCCATCCTATGACCGGCCCTTGCGAGGGTTGCTTAACATCCGCATGCTACCACCAATATGATCGAAGTTATTATACGTCTCTATCTCTTTGTTGACAGTATATTGCATAATTCGCATCAGAAAAATCGTTGGTATGTGCACAAATATTCTGGTTTAAAGCATGGTTTTACAAAAATCACCAGCAAAGTCATTCTGATTATACAAGTATTGAGAGAAATAATAACACGTAAACAAAAGAATAAATTCAAAACGAAAGTTCGAATTTTTCAAATATGGAACTCTCTTACGTCACCTGAGAAAGTTATATTCAACATGCTTGTTCTCGACAATAAAAATTACAGTCGAATTCACTACTCTAATATGATTCCTTTGAGATACTATTAGGCTTTGTCATTCTAAACGAGCGTGAAGTATCGATAGCGCAATGTTATTCTTCCTCTGTTAGTTCAAAGATTATGAAAGTATTGGTTGGTGCACACGTACGACGACGACGCGTTAATGAAGATAAATAAACAGACGAGCGGTTGAACACTTTCCATAAAGAACCATAGAGTTCAACGCAACGAATGAGTATCAATGTTGCGCAAATGTATTTACTTTATGATAAACGCGTCCCTTTGCCTGAGCCGATTTGATCATGGAACACAGACTAATACAGAATAATTGATTTTTGCAAATAAAAATAATGTATAATTATAGCTGTTGCGATTTCCTGGTGTATCAAATCAATGTCTTATGTAAATCCAATTTGTAAGGCAAACTTGATTGACTTATATTCAACGCACAGTCGAAACTACTATTTCTAGAAACTTAAAATGTGGTACAAGAGTTCCTTTTATGATGTAAGTAGGCGCTAAGAAAAAAAAATTTAGAAATTTAACTCTTAAGGGGTTAAAATAGGGGGTGTGACATTTATATGGAATTTACTCATTTCCGGCCTTAAAAAGTATGAAAATAGGTATGTAAGGTTTTGATTACCAATAATAATGAGATGTCGACGAGGTCGCGGTCAAAAGCTAGTACTAAATAAAATTGTAAATGCATAAAAGAATTATCTCTGTGAATTTTACTATAATGTGTACACACAGAGCACGTCAGATTACCAGAAAAGACCAAATCGCAATATATTTTAAAATCTACTTCCAAAGACTCAAAATCAAGTGAAGAAATTTAATAGATTTTTATAACTTGGCATGCCGTTGACTGTACTTACTTTAATTACACTCTTGCAATTTACATACCATCGGTAATAACAAAAAACAAATTGTATCCTCAAGCAAGATAAGTAATATATTTATGAAAAATTGTTTTACAAAAGTACACGTTAAGTAGTTAAGATAAGGGTAGAAATTAGTTTTCGTTGATATACTTTATTTTGCAGGTGAACAACTGGTCAGGCAAGATGATTTCATAATCATAGGTACACAAGTGCAGATACAAAATTCAATGTGAAATATTAACACATTTACATGGAATAGCTATATTACTATTTCAGAAGGTTTTTCTCGTTAGCAAGAAACAATGTACTTTTATTATGACTTAAATTATGCTTGAGCATATAATGCTTGAGCATAATTTAAATCATACATAACACAAGATTATATCTCGTAGGTACACCAAAGGATCGAATGACTTTGTTTGAATAAAGATATTTTTTTTCCGTGGTCATTTTTTTTTTCAAAAAAAAATTCTTTATTCTAACAAAGTCATTCGATCCTAAAAAAATCGATGCAAATACTTCACATCATACACACCTAATTAAATGGATGCACTGATTTTTCTCGTCAACTCCAAATACCAGTATTTCTTTCAACTTAATTATTTGTATTACAAAAACGAATAATGCTTTGGATAACAATAACAGGGAAATATATTATTCAACTATCATAATATTAGATTTACAGCATGTCGGCGTCGCATTACTTACACAAATGGCAAGAAAAACTTCATTGTGTAATAAAACTTCTTGAATAAACCATTTTCACACAGCTCCGGACACACGTCTTCACGCCATCGCGTCTCGAACCATAATGCCCACAGAAGACTTTTAATTGAAGGAGATAATGCCCCTAAAACTAGGAACTACTTTACAGCAAGACTAGTCAAATCAGTATTTATTATTATGCCAACAAAACATTTATTTTCAGATAATTGATATTATTTTATTCTTTAAAAATAATAATAAATTAATTTGTTTAATTAAAAACCATATTTTATAATTGCATTTTATTATATTACAAGTAGACTGACTCATAAAAATACATTTTTTATGATAATATCTTAACAAATCACAACAATAGGGATGACGAATAATTTTTGTTTGTATGTCCGTCAGGTAGATTATTGATTATTAAATACATTTATTTGCGTAATCGATAAATTACGGCGATAATTTGAGTTGAAATGTCGCAAATAATATTACTATTTAACTATGATTAGATATAATTAAAAGAAAATGGCATGGGAGTAAAAACATACATTGAGACAAGCACACATGAGAACTACAAATAATTTATTTATTACAAAACAACAATTAACTATTCAAAAGTGCAGGAGCTATTGTTTAACCTACCTTTTCTAATTTAGTCATGCGTTCCGCCAAATACAGACTATCTTACACAAATCGTGCCTCATCAGCGTATGACAAACGGACGACACTGTATGAATAATATTATTACTAGAAGCGGATTAACTATAGTAAATATTTATCTAAGGTTAATTAGTACGTTGTACAAACTTATAAGATACAGTGGTTGCATAGCTGCAAAACGATACGATTATTTTTATTTATTTTCTTTATCAGACTTCTATTATGTATGTTTTATGTGTATTTGTAATAATTTATTTTCATATTAACTGGGTAATTTATTTTATTTTATTTGGATACTCTATTATGTATCCCCGTCTTATTTTTAATAAAATCCATCTCTCCATCTAAAGGCTGTCTGGAAGACATCAATAGTGATTGTGACATTTAAGTATATTTGTTTATGTCTTGTTTTCTTTATATTTTTTGTGTATACGATAAAGTGTTCAGTATCTAACTATCCCAGTCTCTATGTTTCATGTCTTCGTAAAACGTTTTAAAGAGAACTGCTTTTAGTTAACTTTTTTGGCGACAACCATAGCCATTTCCGGTTTCAAGGTGTCGTCATCTTGAGATCCCGGCTTCGTTCTATAATGTCGTGGGGTCTGAGTGTAGTTCCACCTTCATTGTATCAGATGCTCCATAATACGAGGTCTACTCATTATGGAATCTAAGCAATGTATATACTCTTTGATACGTTCGCAACAATTAATTTTCCAACCCTTCGAGCACGACTTAGGCTTGCACTTGACCAGTTTTTCACGAGACTCTTCATGTTCCTTACAAATTAATTCTTTTTAAACGATAGCGTCATAAGGAGTCTGGTTAGAGCGTGAGAGACAGTAGTGGCTCACCAATTATATCTGTCTCGTGTTCAAGTTTAACGTTTATCGATTACTGTTCAATTCCGAGGGCTGCGCCTTTGACCTTTGAACGATAGAAAAATTAACGAAAACGATATCATTTCATCCACATAAGTCTAAGCGGTGACCATAGTTTGCGTGAACTTCTGAATGTTTTAATAAAAATTTTGCGTTAAAATTAAAACTACAAAATATATAACTGTGTGACAAATATTTATTCATACCAACTTTCACTAGTATGACACCAGCTAGACAAACTTGTCTTTTTTTTGTTAATTGTTCCAAAAGTTTGAACAAGGTTACTTAGACAAGGTTTCTGGAACTGGTCACTTATAGTAAAAATACATAACGACCGATTGAAGAATTTCGATTATGATGTATGTAAGTTAAAAAAATTAGAAAACAACTTAACTGCAAAACTTGAAAATTTGAACGTCCTGAGATAACTTTTTGATTATGGAGAATATGTAGTAGTGCTCGTGTTACCCATTTTATCCAAGAAGTTATTACGTGATGGTAACGGAATATTATGTATATCAGTGGCTCAAAATCAAATAGGCCATAACTTGAAAAAGAAAAAGAAGAAGCTTTCGCGCTTGCATTATAGACGCTATCTAAGCTTTCTCAGTATTTTTTATAATTTCAGCTTCTTCAAGTGGCTTATGAAATTTTATAATTCTAGCCTATTTTTATAGTATTTTTTATTTTTGTATGACATTAGTAAATCAGAAAAATGAGTATAATCCATTATTTATGAAATAGTATTTTTTCAGACAACTTCACAATTAAATTATCCAAGCATTAAACTACCACAGACGAACAATACTTTCATCACAAAATACCAGTAAAAAATAACCAAACCATTTGCAATAAGAAAACCGATTCTATCCGCTTTTTTAATTAAGTCTCTATCCGGTGAATATAAAAAATCTGGTGGGTGATGAAAAGCAACTAAATAGGAGTTATTTTATTGACATAAATCTTAGCCGAACAGGCATTTCCTACCGCAGTACTAAATAACCGAAAGTAGTGTTTGTCTTACAGAAATAACCTATCTGGCTACCGTGGTGCGTTGAACCGACGAATAAATAGAACACAAACTACACTATACTACTCTTCCGCTAAATATCTTCAACAAACTTTCAATATTTCGTTAATGTATAAAAGTAATATTAGATATCTTAGCAAAAACTGAGATCATGGTACATTTCGGACTTGAAATACAGATACCTTTGCCTTACCCAATAGGAAGAGGGTATTTGATAACATTAAAAATAGATAATAGCGTAATAATAACACATATATAAATCACTTTATTTTAGACGAGATAATGTTTATTTTTTGGAGATTACACAAAATAAAATCAAATGTTTTCGACATTTTATCTGGAACCGAAAACGCCTTGTAAGTCGTTGCAACTTCCATGACGTCACACGCTAGTAAAAATGGCGATTTTACTTTGATGAGGTTTGTTGATTCGCTTGCATGTGATATGCGACGTAATGGCGGCGTATGACAGAGAAATATTAATGTAATCAAAAATATTGAATCAAATATAGCATATTTAACGGGTTCTATACCCCAAGGAAGCGTCCTTGGATGTCTTTTGTTTATTATCTACATAAATGATCTTCCAAATCAAATAAACGAACAAAGCATCCTTTTCGCGGATGATATTACTGTTACTCTTACATGCTCTAATACATATGAGTTGGCAGAGAAACTTAATACTATTCTTGATAAAATCAACAACTGGCTCATACAACATAACTTGGAACTAAACATAAATAAAACAAAATTAATACAATTCAAACCCTATCAAAAACTTCCGCTTCAAATTAATTATATGTATAATAATGTAAAACTGGAGACGGTACCATCTGCTTCACTTTTAGGCATTGATCTAGATACACATTTAAACTGGCAATCCCACCTACAAAAGCTGAAAAGTAGATTGTCTTCATTTGTTTATGCTTTACAACACTTGAAAAAAGTTACAGATCTTAAAACCGCACTAACCGCTTATTATGCCTATGCACACTCCAGGCTAGCTTACGGAATTATCTTATGGGGAAATTGTAATGACGTCGAGAGTGTTTTTATTCTGCAAAAAAAGTGCATTAGAATTTTAACTAATATAGATCAGATGGAATCATGTAGACCTCACTTTAAATTACATTGCATACTTACGTTAACCTCAATCTATATCATGGAATGTTGTAAGTTCATACGAAAACATGAAAATTTATACTCACCGGTAAAGTTGGCTAAAAAGAGAAACAATCGCACAGAAAACCAAATTAAAGTACCGTTTTCTAAACTGAAATTAGTCACTACAGGACCTCATTTTATGGCCATCAAAATTTATAATCATATTCCGAATAGCTTAAAGAAAATAAAAGAAACAAAAAAGTTTATTACAGAGCTGAAAATATACTTAATAAGTAAATGTTATTACAATATTGAAGAGTTTCTTAACGAGAAGTAACAAACTGTGCCCAAATAAAAAATAAAAAAATAAAAAGAATAATACAAAAAAAGTATATATGAATAAATGTATCAACTATGTTTAAGGTTTATAAATTAAGTAATTAATAAAATAATTATTAAATGAATTAATAAATGAATGTATTGTAAATGTATTAATCGAGTTTAAAGTATATTGGATATGTAAGTAAAATAACTATTAAATGTAATAATAATCACTAGAACAATAATATATATAAGTAAAAATGGCAATAGTTGCCCCTCAGTATTGCTGTGCCCTTACAGGGCGTCACTTGTACAAAATTAATTTATAACATCTGTATGACCTGTGACTTGCATTGAATAAATTGAATTAAATTGAATTAAATTGAATTAATGTGCATATTTGTAACAAACAATTATTAAAAACATTATTTTTTTAAATTAGTAGTATTTTTCAAATACTCTATCTTCATCATTAAAAAAATCTCGTTTAAAAATGGTACTATTTAGAATACACTTTTAATGTTACACAGGGTTCCTTCGTTATCTTTCTTATGTAGTTCATGGCACCGTATTTTATGTAAAACTGGATATTGCGCCCGCCCCTAATACCCCCCCTCCCCCTTACACACACATACTTTTTATTACCACATTTTTACAATACATAATTTAATTTAGGGACTTCGAAAACATATTCATCCTATCGTAGCCTATCAATTGATAACAGTTTACTAAAACTAGCACTTTTTGACTTGTAAAACGTAAAATCCTTAAGTTATTGAAAATAATCAGTTGGGATTTGGTACTTTTCTCAACTCAACAAAACCGGCCATATGCCTATGAATTTATTTTAAAAGACATCTTGAAGCTAGTTTTTTACTGTATTATTTGATTTTTTCACTTCGGCAACCCTACATGTAATAAACTTTTTATATTTAGGGCTGTAGGTAATACTTTTCTTACTTTTGCTCGACACGCGGGACTGGACTATAATAATTACTATTAATTTATAATTATGACACAGATCCGCGTGGAGGGGGGCGGAGCGGGATATATGTAATTGCCACTTTAAAATTATAGCGTGATCGATATAAATTAAAATGTAGTGACAAATAAACTATGAAATAGAAGTACATAACACATTTGTAATTCATTAATTATATTTTCCCACACATTTGAACTTTACAAAGTATAAAATAAAGAAAGGCTCACACTTAACATTCGAACAAAAGACACTTAAACATATCCACTTTTAGTGGAACTCTCGATAACTCTAAATGTTTGTTATAATAGAATTCAAAGTAAATTGGTGAATGAAAGTGCACTGCGACATTACAATTTAGCATCCACTAAAATTGACTTTATTGCGTTTATCGTAGAATGGATTTTATAATGTCACCTTTGAGTTAGTAATAAAGTGTTGTTTACGGAAATTACATTTTGCTTCCCCTAAGGTATTTCGTTTTGACCGTAGATATAACGTAACATAGATAAAAATACTGTGTTGAAATATGGTTGTAGTTATATACATATAACTATAGGCACTGGTGGTTTTTAATTAATTTAATTCTTACTTAAGTACGAACTACAGCAAATCTTGATATATTGATACTCGTAGAAACCTAAGGATGACAGATAAGATATTGAAATGCTTATAATAATATATCATAGAAATATATGATCGGAGGGCTGGTTTGTACCACATCCAAAAATTTTGTCTGGCTATCCAAAGCGGAAACACTCGCAGCCTTCTGAACACCTTACCTGATGGAAATAATTTGGAGAGATATTGTTTATCTAGTAAAATATATCAGTTGGGATTTGGTACTAAACCAAATCTCATAACATAGCTTAGATTTAATAAGTAGTATATACTAGGTAATATTATAAAGAGGAAAGATTTGTGTGTTTGTTAGAAACAAATAGGCTCTAAAACTACTGGATATATTTATAAAAAATCAATTACGGAAAGTTACATCATATGCGGTAAACAAAGGCTATATTTTATCACGAAAAACAGCAAAGACAGGGATAGAAATAGGAGTGGAAGTTTGTATAGGGAATTAATACGTTACCATAGCAACCATCGTTCAATTTGTTCAATATGTCATTGTAAATACATCCGTGTCATGATACAACAATATCCAAATAAACTGTTATTTAGACACACGCAGGCGAAGCCGCTGGCGGAATGTCAATTGTACAAAAAAAGAAAATCATTTTATTTAAAATTAAATATATTTTTTTAAATGATTATAATGAAGTTCACCCCGCAAATAAAAAACGTAAATAATTAGAATTTAAATATATGACGAAATACTGCTTTCTTTGGTTAATATTTTAGGTAAAACACATACATCATTTCTTCTAAAAACATTTACAAATACCTAATTTGTGAAAAGTATGTACACCAAAGATCTATTCTTTCACTGTTTCGTGTAAAATATCTTTTCTAATCCATCCTAGACAGCTGGCCGCTCCCATGCGTTCAATATTCCATATACTTAACTCTATGGTGGCCTGTGGTTGTGCCATGAGGGGTCGTTCAGCAATAAATCAATCGGATGGCGTTAAACTAATACATTCCGTACTCGTTCCATTTGTGAGGATCGTTTCATTAAGCTCAAGGGTGCATTACTCGTGTGAACAAACCATAGATATTATATCTTGCTTAAATTACGTAATTAAGTTTATATTATATGAATAATCAAAGCAATCGACAGTATACGGTTTTGTCAATATTTCCGTGACTCCAATTTCCCATCGAATATAGTCAATTAAAGATATTAAATTAATGTAGACTATAAATTGACACCTCAGAGCAACAGCAGCAAAGTTTATGCAAAGTGGGCTGCATAAGAATCACTTTTGCAAATCGACTTTTATTTTCTTGTTTTGGCATCACGGTTTGTGTATTTGCCAGTGTCAAAATTGACATATTGCGCATTTGGTTCGTAAATATATGGTAAAATAAAATATTTTTAAAAGAACATAAATTCTAGATATATAGGAGCAAAAGAAAGGTCAGCTATTTCTCATTTCGCACACATCGTAAACGTCGGTTTATGATACTCTTGAGATTGAGCGACGAATGACAAAGGTTATTGAATTTTAATATAATTGGTTCCGCAGAAATGAATTTTAATGGTCTCTAAGAACATTTAAATTCATTTCTTTTATTGAACCATATAGAAACTAAGTAATGAGGTCATTGTTTTTAATTAGAACCAACATCATACTATAAAACAAAATTCTTAAATAGATGAATCAGTATTAAGATATTTACCTAATGATTATTTTCACTATCTTTAAGTCTATATTTTTAGGTGTCACTAAAAAGATTAAATTTACAAAATAATGACGTTAACATAACAAAAGTCCCGGACATTTTGTTTATTAGCACAATGTAAAAGTTTTCCATGAAGCTTTCCAAGCAAAACCATATTAAGCTTTCGAAGACAAAAAGAATTTTGAAAATTGGTTCACAATTTACGGAGAACTCGGTGAACATACATTAAAAATATTAGACAATTAGAAAAAATCAACTATACAATCACATGGACCTCTTTGAAATATCTTATTTGAGAGTTTAATCATCGAATTTAATAGCCAGTTTTATAATTTTGCTCTATTTCAATTTTTGATTAATGAAACGACGGTTAAAGTCGCTCTATTATAATATTTTTCTTCTTTTTTTATCAAAACTGTTGCGAAGGAATTTATGCATTAGTTTTATATTATCGTCGGTGCAAACTCGACAGTTAAATCAACAGAAAGCATGGTTCACATGCCGTTTAAATTACGGGGCGACGCCAATATAAACAGGGCCATGGTTGTTATCGATCGCGCGACCTATCCCAACTACACCCGATGCGCAAACAATGGTCCCACAGGAATAAGTAACGGGAAGGATCCGTTCCGCTTTCTCACAAACCAGTTATTGAGTATGCTGCATGCGCACTTTTTCTGTGAGATTTCGTTAAAAGTGTATGATTCTTCCAACACTTCGTTAATATTATTTTTTGTAAGCTACCTTTTTGCATTTGCAGCAATACGTGGTGTAGTTTTTTTTTAAATAGAAAACTAGAATTATTTCCTATGATATCCAACCTCATACTTACAAAAAGGATAATAAACAAAAATAAATGAAACTGATTTGTTTCTTTTTAATGCATATTTCTACAATTCCTGCGTCACAGCATGAAACTCTATGCACTTGATAAAATTAATAAAACAAAAAGCATGGCGCCATTTGTCAATAATTCCAGAACAAAAATGGCTCGTTCAGTCTCTTGATCTCGTCGCGTCACATAATTCACATTTATTGGAGGCGGCAACATAATAACTGTGGAATGAAAAAAAACAAAGAATCCACTAATACCGACGACATCTTTTTCGTGGAACACAATAATACACCCTTTTTTATTGGTGGTCAGTTATTACTGTAGTTTCAACTTTATGATAATGGCTTAAAGTTTATCATTGAAAATTTAATTTTTTAATTTCGACAGATGTCATTGCAGTCAATTTGACGCGATTTCAACCATCAATTTAACGATATAATTAAATTTATAATTTTTTGTGCTTTTCTAATATTCAAACTACAATTTGAAAGTTTCGTTTATTTAAAATTATATATTTTTGTAAAGTTTAATGGAAATAATTTAACTAAAGAACTGCATATAAGTTAGTATTGAAAGTTATGAGTATCACTTATTTCTTTAAGAAACAATACGTGTTATGACATAATACCAAGTATAAATCTAGTTTAAAACATGGACTACATATACTACATATATTATAAAACAAACTTTATCATTAACCAAGTATTAATTATAGTACCTGTGATAGTATAGTATATTTAAAGTTACGAGACTCCTCCTAGTCTAACTATGGATTAACATAGTTTTTAATGTAAGTTATGTTTCACTGGAAGTAAACCTTATCTTATCATAAACAATTATTTACGTCAACTGTAGTTTTTCTGCTAAACAAAACTGTACACTGAACATGCATAGACAATCTTTATTTCTGTTCCCTGTCTGTCCACACCCCTATTAATAAAGCGACCCCAAGTATTTTGTCGAATAAATCTGCTTTCCTGTGGAATCCTTATCAGTACCCACACTTGTACCATACGGGAAGGGTCCAAAATTGATAACAGTTGAAGTTCACAAGCGCTTTTTGGTACTAGAAAATAACTTTTATGAAATAATGGAAACGTGATGAAGCGACATCTCCAACGTTGTTTGATGTGTAGCTTATATTAAATGGAAAGCTATGATAGTGCAATCGAGTTATTATGCATCTAAGTACCTATATGTAAAAAAGCTTTTACGAGACAAAACTAAAGCTTATGCTTACTCACTCCAACGTATAAAAAGAAGTATTATATTTACCTTTTGGCAATAGTAGGTATTTTAGCATATACACACACAAACACACACACACCTTCGTAAGGTTTAAAAAAATGTATCAAGTTAGTCAAATTATGGATTCAAAAACCGCAAACAATACATTTCTGAAAAAATAACATGTTATTAAAGAGCGGAATCTCCTGGTACAGGCATTGTCATGCTTAAAAGGGAACCCCAGTAATTAGTTACAAGTTTATTATCAGATAAGGTAAATAAAGATTATATTTCTTTCTTTTTTTAATAATAACATAATTATATATAATAACATAAAACAATTTAGCTACTCCTGTAAAAAAATTAGAGCAATAAATTATAAATCTGTCTCAAAATTGCTGTGGACCAAAAAATAAGGTAAAAGACACTGCAACCATTGAGCTAATACTACTACGTATGACTGCAACACATATTTTGTAATTTAGTAGGTACCACGTCATTTTATGCAAATCTATACAAATATTTTTCTTGTTTTTAAATCACTAAAAAAAACGTAAACAAATATATGAAAAGAAATATAAAAACTTTTTTGGAAACCTTGAAATATTTTATTCTTATTTTAATATTTGTTATTATAGCAGAAACAGAAATACATCATCTTTGAAAATTTCGTCTGTTCATGCTATAACGGTTCACAGACAGACAAACGGAGAAACAGATCAACAGCGGAGTTTAAACAAAAGGTCCCGTTTTTACCTTTTGAACACGGAACTAAAATCCCATAACAAAATTGGAAGATAATATTTCGAAGCTACACCCGCACCATATTACGTAAAATTACAATAACATAACTTGGCCTTACGCCAAGGTTAGCAAAACATTTAGTTTGGGCAGTTTTGACTGCACCCGGCCATTAAACTTTGACCTCCAAAAGTGAGACTTCTCTACGGGATATATTGAAAATACGAGAAACACGGGCTCTACAAATACTGGTAGAGTCCATAAAATGCATGGCCGTAGCCACCCCTGTCTAGACAGCAGTCTGCTTTCGAGCGCATGCGTAAATTGCAGTGTAGTAAAACACAAAGGAAAGTAAACGTAATTGATTCATTGTAGAGTTCAAATTTATCCGGATGTATTGTGTTTGTCTTTTATTGGGATACCAAAAAGGCAGACTGGAGCAGTCATCCGAGCGAAGAAAGCCTCATGGCGTAAACCTGATAACTTTAATCGAGGAAAAATTTTGGTTTTCTGAAGCCTTGTAGTACTCTTAATAGAAATTAATAAAATATAGTTTCTTCAAAGAATACAAAATCATAAGACAAATAATCGAATACGTACTCCACCTCCCGATTTTAAAATTCTAACAATGGAATTTCACCGACAATTAACTGTGTTCTTTACTATTCGTCAAATATATATCTCAAAACTCTAATATCAACATATTGCGAATACTTTTATTTCTATTAAAGCAGGCACGTATCTTTAGTTAGTAACTGTAGGCAATGTTCTTTATTTATGCAAAATACATGTAACAAGCAAGAAAACCAGGAAAATCTTAATATAGATAGGTACTCGTACTTCATACGACATGCAACATAAAGTTCATTACCCATAGGCAACGCTGAACAGTTATTACGTCGCTGAAGATTATAAGAAAAATAAATAATTATAGTACGGGTATATTTGCGTCACGCTGTGCGAACATAGCATGTGTGGTGTCAATTTAAAAAATACATAACAAGATCGCTTTGATTCGAACCCAGCCACGCGAATAAAGCTGGCATTACACACTGTGCTCATCGCACAGAGGTTATATTGTTCATAATGCCAACACAGGATTAAGTCATAAACCTTCATGATCAATTTCAAAGCAAAACCACTTCAACCTCCTCGATAAAAACCAGAGCGCTAACTTTTTTATTTTTATTTTTTTAATATTCCCAATTAAGGAGTCAACGTGAACTTGAAACGAGTTTTTTTTTCATAAAAAAATTACCGTCATAACAAAATATACTTATCTATGAGTTTAAATGCAAATGATTTGAGCCATCACATTACTTCACCCACGCATGGCACTTATTGAAATATATATTTTACCACAATAAAAAGTAGTTAAAAAAATTAACTATAAATACCAGGAAAATGCGTCAATAAGAAATCCTCGTCAAACTATCTAATATTATAGATAATGATTTTTATGAGTTTGTATAAACGATATTTACACCAGATTTGCTCCATATGTTAAATAGTTCATAACACATCTTTATATTACCAGGAAGGTAAGATAAGAACTTAGTATTGCCAGAAGAGTAACTTAATATTAATAAATTCTATCCTGCAAATATTGCATGAATTTAATTACTGCTCCTTGCTAACAAGGTATGCGCCTATTACGAAACGTGTTTCAATCCTGCATAAGTACTTGAGACAGGGCATAAAACGTGACTGCATCATATTCCTCGTGACAATTGTTGTTCCTAAGCATTATAACAATGATTTACTCCAGATGTGATATTACAACACCGCGCAGCTGTCTCTATGACCTATGTTAATAGCTAACGTGACTGCCATAAGTACGAATACACCCTCCTATTATTTCACCATCTATAGATAATAAACTAATTTTATATGAGGTAAATATTTTCCGAATTGAAAAAAAGTATTTATTCACAACTGATCATTCTCAATGGGTAGGTATCTTAAGATTTTTTTAAATTTCACAAGTAACAAACTCCTAGTTTTATCAAACTGCTATCAACTGATCATTAAAAAACTAAAATCAGAAACGAAAACAAATAATAATGTGTCGTTTAAGGGGCCGTCCATAAAATACGTCACACAAAATTCATGATTTTTAAATCGTAATTATTGTCTAAACTTTAAAAAAACTTTGAATCTCGAAACAGAATAATATTAAAAATTGAGATTTTTTGTCGATAGGTAGGTGTCATTCTGATATTGCGCTGCAGGTACATACATTTGTAGTTGCAAGCTAAGCTGTAATTTTGAAGACATAGTGTGGATTTGTAAGATGTTCACACTGTTACCCAGGAATTAGTATACCTGTGTCCTGTGTAAATAATGTTTTAGTGCATAAAAGTAAAATTCCAATTTTCGTTTTATGATATTAAATGCATTTTCTGATTGGGGTATATAAAGATGTGCGTTATTTCTGTTACACGTTGTATATATAAAAGGCAAACCTGAATGACATATATCAAAGCAGCCGAAACTACTGTACCTAGAAACTTGAAAAGACTAAAGAAATTTTCCGTGGCAGTCCCAATTTCAATAATGTTTTCAATTATATCCCAGAGTAATTGTTTAATTTTCCCAATCAAATACTTTGAACCAAGGTCCAATTACTTCTAATGACCATTAGAGTGTCCCGAATTTTGTTTCTCAAAAGGTGGCAACCCTAAATTAACTATTCGTTTCTTGCATAGAAGCATAGTCTCTTTATATACTTATACTAGCTTTTCGCCAGCGACTCCGGCCACATGGTCTTGTATTATATGTATAATTTTAAATGTATAAACCTTCCTTTTGAATCACCTTATCTATGAAAAAAAACCGCATCAAAGTCACAGTTGCACAAACGTCCATTAAGGTATAATGATGCCTTTAAGCTCTAATGAATGTCAAATTTGTATAGGTAATGTCGCTTTAAACAAATGTCAATTTTAATGGACGTTTATGCAACTGGCTGATAAGGATATAGGGGCAGAGAAAGCGATTTATACTACGAGGGTCAAACTGAAAGTTCTTAGAAAATCAAAAACTGATTACATTAGCCAGTTATTAGTTTTATTATATCTTTTCAAAATATTGTCCATTCACGTCAATACACCGCTGCATGCGATGGAACCACTGGGAAAAGCACTTTGCCCACTCGTCCTTAGGGGTCTCTTCAATGGCATCGCGATACGCAGCCACCGCTTCTTCAGCATTCATAAACCGCTTTCCTTTAAGTTTTTCTTTAATTTTTGGAAATAAATAAAAATCACAAGGCGCGAGGTCGGGGCTATACGGCGGGTGACCCAGTAATTCAACGTTTGATGTCGCCAAATAGTCGATCGTTCGCTTGGCGGTGTGCGACGAGGCGTTGTCGTGGTGAAGGAGGATCCTACTGCGAGGTCGTTTCTCTCGAACTTTTTCCAAGACAAGTGGCAAACAATTGGTAGTGTACAATTCTGCAGAAACTGTTTTTTGATCCTCTAACACAATTGTTGCAAAATGACCTATCCTTCCAAAGAACGAGGCCACCATTTTTTTTCCCGCACTTCGATCTCTCTTCACTTTAGTTGGCAACTCCTCGAAAGGAAACACCCACTGAGCAGATTGTCTTTTGGTTTTAGGATCATAACAGTAAATCCAGCTTTCGTCACCTGTTAGTATGTCGAACACAGCATTTGAGTCACCTCCGTTAAATCTTTCAATCATTTTACGACACCAATCCACACGATGGAGTTTTTGAGCCTCAGTCAAATTATGAGGTATCCACCGGGCGCAAAGCTTCCTGACCGCTAAATGTTCGTGGAGGATTTTGTGCACTTGACTCATACCGATGCCTAAGCTTGTCCGAATCTGTTGATAGGTCACTCTTTTGTCAGTCTCTATCATACGCCGCACAACACAGATGTTATCTTCAGTCGTCGCCGTAGAAGGCCGTCCCTCACGTAAATCATCAGTGAGATTAGTGCGACCACGTTTAAACTCATTAAACCAGTTGTAAACAGTCGCACGAGATGGGGCTTCATCGTGAAAGGCCAATCGTAGTCTATCATAACTTTCTTGTTGACTTAAATGACATCGAAAGTCATAAAAAATCATTGCACGAAAATTTTCTCGTGTTAAATTCATGATGACGTGACACAGACAATTTTCAATTTGCCGCCAAATCGTAAAACAAATGACAAATGAATGAAATATATACTCAGTAATATTGGCAAAGAGTTATATTTTCAAATTTTAGAATTATTTTTTTATTATATTGTTTATAAGTGGCCAGTTCTAAGAACTTTCAGTTTGACCCTCGTATGTAGTGATACTTTGAAATAACGAATTGCAATTGTAACAGCAAATCTAATTTACTCATATAACATTTATCTAATAAATATTTTATTTTTTATGTAATATGTAGTTTATTTTAAATCCCTAAAGCGGAAAATATTTCATAATTAGTAATTGGAATTGTGTAATTAATACCCCAAAATAACTTACGCGCAGTTTTTATACACTAACATTATCATTTTAATAGTTTTTATAAATCTCTTTAAGTAGCTAACAACGTAATCTTTATGAAGTTTTACCATTTAATATATTTGATTAAAATGTTTATTTAAAAAAAAAATCGGTGAAAATACAGATTGTAGGCGACTGGCTGGAAAGCGCCATCCTTTTATATTAATTTGTCATATTTTTATATTGTTCTTTTACTACTACTCTTTGTTTTTGCATTGGTTGGACATAATTGTCATTTCGTTGCTTACTGTAATTTGTGATTTATTATTATCATTATTTTATTTAATCATATATCCATTAGTTCTTATTTACAGACCTCATCCCCACTAGCTATCACCGATATTACACAATAACCTTACCATCAAATATGTATTTATACATTACGAAAGTTTATCTCCTTATCATGCATGATTTTAGAATTTAAATAACACTACTTATTATCATTTACCGGATTATAACAATCAGGAAACGGAAGTTTATATTCTTATCTCGCAATAAATTCTTGATACTTTTCCGCACGGTATAAATACCTAGACATTAGACCCTGTTAATTACCTAGACATTAGAAGTAAGTAAGAAGAATGTCGTTCAAAACGTAAGCTTAAAATGCAATTTATATATCTAAGTGTTCACTGAGGGTTCAGTCCAAATTTTCTCGCTAGAAATATAAAATATATTAAATGAGTATTATGAAATATAGCAAACATCGATCAGATTAAAAAACGAGTGGCTAAAACGATCTTTAATAGGGGTATAGATTATCTGAGACATCGAAAGTACCACAAGCCCAGACCTAAGACAATATACAAAATTTCATTTCGATCGGAAATTGATCCGTAAAATTCTCATTTTTTTTCCATTTCTTATCTTAATTACTATTAAGGCCTATTTTTAAAGGGAAAATAGTTATATGTAAGTCGCTTATAACTTTTAAGATTAATTCAACATAGTATAATATTTGAGGCGCAATACGCTATCCTATGCCTTTATCCAACGCATTGAGTTCTACGATTTTGTATGTTTTCCTCTTTTGCCTTGAATAAAGATCTCGTTCGTAGATTTAAGAGTCAAAAGACAATATTGCACAGCATATAATTTGTAAACAATTTATTATCACGTTATTACTGCACTTGTACTACATTCGTTAAAATGATTCAAAGAGAGCGTCCACTAGAAATGTAAGTCAATGTGGGCAATTACATGTACTATGACGAAATTTTTTTTCATGTCAACACGATATAATATACAAAATAAGTAACTTGTAATGAAATTATGATATTTAATCAACAACCACCTGAGAAGCGGGCGCGCTTATCAGAGAACGTCTGTGCTAATTGACACATCGAATTATGCAAGTACTAATTTAAATATTTTAAGCAAAATCACTACGGCTACTTAAAAAATAAGTTATCAGTTTGTCTTTTAGTAAATTATGAATAATTAAAAAAATAACCCAATACCAAAATATTATATATTTGAGAGACATCAAAGTAATAAAACGGCAAAGACTTTCCTGTCTGTTTGTCACCAGAACAGACAGGGTGTCATGAACTCTGATAGTTAAAATCTTCACAGATTTCTGTTACCGCTATAACAAAATGTAATAAAATAAATATTTAAGGGGGCACCCACACAACAGACGCGAATGTATGAGGGAGCATTAAATTACAAACGCAATGAGAATTTTATTTAGCTAAACCAATTTTAAAGATTTTTTTGGGTCGTGTTTTTTAGAGCTTATTAAAATGAATATATAATAATCTTATTAATCTTATACCCTATACAGTTAATAGTGTCAATTCTTTTAAATCATCTATAAAGTAATACAAATATGTCATACCTTAATTTTTTGTGCATAGAGTTTAAATTCAAACCTCCACTAGATAGCGACTCTAACAAAAGTTGATTTTTGCAGGAAACGAATGGACCAAAGATAGTCATTTCCTTTTCTTTTAACTAATATATTAAAAAACTGAAATTTGCACAGTTTGAAACTTAGATATCAATACAAATACGAAAAAATACAAATGGAATAGGAGTTGTTTATTGAGTTTTGAAAACTAATTTACTTTTATACGTTATAGAAATACGGAAGGGTTGTCATAGAGAAATCCAGAAAGTACTGTAGCGACATCTAGTTTATTTCGGAAAACAATGTTTTTTTAAATAATCATGGGAGAAAGACATATTGTGGTAACCGAACGTGCAGCAGTGTGTACACCATAGTGGTATATAATCAAATACAAAAAATTTACTGCTGCATACAATTATCTTCACTATTTAACAGGACGAAACGTAAAGTTTGTCAAATAGTTTTTACATCAGAATTGCCACCAATAAATAAATAAATAGCACCAATACATGAAATTGTCTAACCTTATTTTAATTCTATAGGATATAAACAATTTTTTTTTTAATTATATTTCTTATTATTGGTGGTTATTATATAATTGAAATTCATTGTTAATGTTGAAAGATATTCATATTTTATGAGCATGAAGTTCAAGTTCAAATATAACAGAAAACAGAACTAAAAAGGAAAAGTACCTAAAACTAATTTCTATCAATGTCTTCTATGAAAACACATTTCGTGTGATTCCATTGATCAAAAACGTTGCGAAACAATCTTAACTTCGTCTACGATACCTTTGTGTGGTCGCAGGAAACCACTGGCGCCAATAGTCTATGCCTAACATAGACATAGCATTACCCAGTCGGTTTTAAATTTAAAATAGCTGCTGCTCGTGACCATGTTTATGAGGGGAATGAAAATATTACTATAAGATACGAAATTTAATTTTAGCTCTTTAAAACGTACAGTTTCTGCGAAGTGGCATAGAGTAAGTAAGAATCGTTCGTTTTTATTCTGCTTCTGAGTAGAATAGCTCCACCAAAAAGTAAAGTATACCTAATGAAATATTAAATAGATTTTTAAAAAGGTTTGTAATAAAAACCTAAAAGTTTATATATTATTTTATGCTTTATATTTTAACAACTAGTTTATATTATAGAATCTGTACATATTACAGTATAAATTCACTTCCCGAGATCTTTTATACTACATAAGGTTTTCATCAATATACATTGTGATGTGATTCAGAAAGGTTTATTATATAATACAATAAATGATGGCGAAGCCGCTGGCGAAAAGCTAGTATTATATAAAGAAATCACCAGTTTCTAAATTATATGAATTCTTATTCAAATATTATAGTAGGGTATTTCTATCATTTGGTGCAAATCTGACAGATTTGTGAGAAAATTTTAAATACCTGTTTTTCAACTTTCATAACAATCTTTATCAAGAATCTAACGTATGCATGTGATTTATACAAAATTATACGCATTAAATGAATAGATATTGACTAATTAAAATATATACATGTGATGGTAATGAAAACTGTGCAGTTGGTAATGAAATTGGGGATAAAGGTAATGAAAAAAAATTGCTGGTAATGAAATCAGAGACTAGGCAATTAAACGAAATGGCTCGTAATATCGATGTAAATAAAATATATTAGTTTTACATAATCATTTTACTATCAATTTATTTATGTGAATATTCATTTTATATTAAAAAAAAACAACATAATATAGAATTGTTCCATTTAAAACAAAACATAAACTACTTCACAAAATTCTTCAAATTCAACTATTTTCTTTAATCTTTCAATTATAAAACCCTAAAAGTAAAAAATAACTTTGGTATCTTTTTCCATAAATGTAACAACTATAGGAAATAAACTATTTACTTAAAAAAACAGTCACTTATTACAAATCAAATAAGTTTAGTTTCTAATCAGTCTCATTTTACTTAATAGTTATGATTGTTATTAAAGAGTAAAGTAATTTTATAAATAGATAATACTAATGAAATATATTTGTACTGTTTTTTGGTTATATTATTGGCATTTGATTCGAAATCACTAAAGTTCTAGCTAGCCCTATATTATACCGCTAAAAGATATTACAGGATTTCAAACTGAACAGATGAAATAATCTTTCTTATGAATATAAAAAAATATGTAAGTATGACAAACAACAAAAACTAAACTCTTAATTCGCAAAATATCAATTCTTTGACTTGGTAAATTAAAAAATACTTTCATCAGAATTATCAAAAAATGAAAAAATACGTGAGTTTTTCTTTAGAATTCTGTCCTCTTCATATATTTCTTCTCCACTGCTACTTTCATCCAAATAGTTAAAATACTTTTTTTTCACCTTTCTATCCTTTATGTGTACATTTTTTACATTATCAATTTCTGAAATATCATCAGGATTATTTTGTTCTTTATCTTGTTCATTTTTTGCTACTTCTTCTACATTTCTAGAAATAAACTTTTCGAAATCAAGTTGAAAATTTGCATTTCTTGTTTTCTTCATTTCAGTGCCAATAAAGTTGGTCCAATGTACTTTTACATCAGAGAGTATGGTGATTTTGTTATTATGTTTGGATCTACTTGAAGAAGCCATCATATTTTGTGGAGCTTCAGCGGTTAATCTAGTCTGGAATTGATTAGTAGTAGTAGGAGCTCGAGGATTTGTCAATTCTCGAAGGACATCGTTCGACGTGTTTTCATTTACGAAATCTTGTAGATGTTCAGCATCGATATTTTTATAAACACAAGTTACGTTCATAAATCCAAGATGGTATCCGTGTGAACATATTTCACCATTTTCACACAAGAAACAACTTAGTTTTCGGAATGTTGTTCGAAGCTTGTTATATGACCAAAGCACTTGATGCACATTGTTCCACGAAATCCTTGAACCGATGAGGGAAATTTTCTCTCTTCAATATCTTCTTTTGAAACAGTAAGAAGTTTGATATTCTTCACCTTGTCTTGAATAAGCTCAAAAAAGTCTTCCATCGTGCCAATATCATTACCAAACCGTACAATTTGATCTGCGGTTCTCTTTAGGACAGCACCGAGACCATCAGGCGCTCCTTTGCCGTGTCCAGCCTCTAAATAGTTCCAGGTCACAAATTTTAACTGTGGAAAATCCTGTTGCAGTTGACTAATAACGAAGAAAATGTAGCGATTCCTATATTGGCTAGAAGGACTGTCAGATACAAAATGTACTGTGTCAATCTGAGGTGATATTTCTGTTACGTAGGCTAGTAGCGGTATGAGATGTGCCCATATGGCACTGGCGTCAATGTCTGTTGCATTTGCTGATACTGCAAACGCTGTATGTCTTCGTGATTCCAGTTTCTGGATCAATTAAATAAGCTACCGCAGTGTGCAATGTTATTTGCAATCGACTGCCGCCGAAATGATAGCTTTGTATCTCCTCATTAAACTTAACGGAATAATTTTCTGAAAAATCTATGTGTAGCATAATCTCCTTAGTAGTCATTGTCGCTTTTAAAGATTTGATATTCTTGTACTGGACAACGATGTTAGTACAATGCTTAAAGTATGAATTCAGAGAATCTTCTAATTTTTTCACAACGTTTATTGGATAATCCTGTAATCGAGTTTTTACGGTAACAATTTTTACTTTCTCTTGACCGTTTACATGATAGTTTACTTTTTTTGCGCACCACTGATAATAGTTTATTTTCTCTCCATTACTAAATTCTCTATAGTTAATTACTTTGTTTCTACATACTTCACATGTTCGATTCAAGCATTCTTCATTGTTTATGTCACAGCACAAACTTTCCAACATAGCAGTCCCATTGGCCTCTGTAGTGATTTTTTTCTTGTTAAGACTTTTAACCAACAAATCAAAATTAACGTGTGTTTTACAAGCACATGTGTTACGATCAGATTCTTTCGGATAGAGAACCCAAAATGGTCGATATTTACAGAACGTAGAATATGCAATATTATTGTTTTGGATGTACATGAACTTTTTATGGAGGTTAGTTAATGTATCTGATAAATAGCGCTTCTGTTTTCTTAGTCCATTTCGTGTTATAAATTCTTTTTTATCAGGAGATATTTTAGTATTGCAGTCGTCTTCGAAAAAGTTTTCTATGTCTTGTTTGATTTTACACTCTGTATCCATGCTTGATTCATTGCTGTGATGTATTTTATTTTTATCTCGCACTGTGAACTTCTTCGTTTTACTTAAAACCTTGTGCTTTTTAAAACGGTCTTTTTCCTTCATGACTATGTCACTAAACTCTCGTTTTTCTTTCTTGCCTAAAACTTTAAATCCATCTCTTAAATTGTTAGATATGATTTCTCCAAATAATATTTTTTTCTTTACTTTCTCACGCTTGTCTTCGTCTATTGATTTTATCAAATTATCCACTTTCTCGACAGTTGATGGTACTTTAGCTTGTATTTTTCTGTGTTTTTTTATTTGCCTAATCATAATTTTTCTCATTGCATACTTTTCTTTAATAACTTTTTCCTTCTCTTGTTTCAGTTTACCTATCTCTTTCTTGTAACCATAGCGCAGTCTTCTAATTAATTTATCTTTTTTCTCACACTTTTTGCAGTTTACGCTAGGCACCTCTACTAATTGGTTTGACGGCCCTTCTAATGGATCTTCCCCAGCATCTATATTTTCTTCTCTATCGCTTGTTGGAGGTGAATTGTCAATCAGCATCTGTTGTATTACTCTTTGTTTTTTCTTCTTTTCTAAATAACGCTTACTGTTTTCGTTCCATTTTTTTCTTTGTAGTCTCCTTTCTCTTGGCGTCATTTGAGCAACAGATTTTATTTTATTCTGTTCTTTTCTTCTCAAATATCTCTGTCTTTCTTTTTTCTTCTGAATTGTGTATTTTTCGGCATCGTTTTTAATTTCCTCATACTTTTTTCTTTTATGCAGTCTTGCTTGAGCAGCTTTTTCTTCGCGAGTTTTTTTTGTTTTCGTTTTAGCCATACTAGTGCCTGACAAAAATAATATTTGTTAGAAATCACAATAATTATTAAATCTATTAGAAGATAATAGGTGCTCACAAACGCAGCCGAAAGATTAATTTTATAACTTGTTCATTAGACTTTTTTTAAAACTGACCGACAGCATCTAAATACCTTCTTTAAATATTGAATGCATGTCAACAATGTCAAACTTTTCATTAAGTCTTTCAGTTTTAGATAGTATTTTCGATATTTTTTTTTGTAAAAACGCTGTTAAATACCCAAGACAAAAGGAAACGTTGTGAAAAGACATTTAATATATAAACGAAATTCTTTCTTGAAATGGTATGTGGTATCTAAAAAATGGTCTAAATAAGTAGTTATTAAAATAACAGGTGGCTTTAAGGCCCTGAAATGTCATTAGTTGCTTCAATCATCTTTGTAAGTAGGTATTTCAAAAGTGCAATCAATTCTGTATGTCATATTTATAGGACTACAGATAATATCAAATATAAATAAACGTAAAATTAATTACCCTCATTTTTAGTTCATTACCGTCACCTTCATAGCTGAAGGAAATTGATGGTAATGAAAGTGAGGGTAATGAATTTTTAAAACTGTTTTTGATCTTGCTCGGTAATTAATAGATTTAAGTACTTAATAATAATAAGAAATATGAATATACAAATAACAAATGCTTCCAGACCAAAACCATAAAAAAACTATAACTACTTACATGAACAATCCGCTGTAGGTAATGAAATCAAAACTGGTTGAAGCACGTACTTGCCGATCTTTTTTAACAGTAGCGTCAAAATTTACACACGTCCTGTCCCATTCGTTATTGCTGGCCGACTGGCTGGCAAGTGATCGGCGGGAGGGAGATGCGCCAATGCGCCATCCAGGGGGCCAATTCTACTAATTTACAACGATCGATCATCAATAGCGTTTCTGTAACGGTTACGTTTCGATTTTTGCTGTAAATTTGCATTCCGCTAACGTAAATTATCAAACGAACGTTTACTAAACTGAAACGTAATCGGAGCCAAATCGCAGCCGAACCAAACAGCTGTCATTAGTGTTACCAGAATAAAATAAATGAAATTATTAGTTAAACGGGAGACGATTAATGATTATTCATTCCTTCATTTTTTTATCATTTCTGTACGTAATGAATCTATTATATTCTTATTCGAACGTTTTAAAATACGGACGAAACACCCGAATATTAGCTACATTAAGAAAGTGCATACCTAAGTGTTAAGCTATAAGGGAAAATACCCAAAACGCGAATTTATAATTAATATTTTTATCATTATGGGTATTTGACACTATAAAAATAAGTTTCGTACTATTATCATCATGTTAGATAATAATCTAATAAAAGTTTATTTCTTAGAATCTGTAGATTTAAACAATTATATTCATCGAAAATAGAACAGATTCTCATGTAATATATTGACAGTGTGTTTATAATGTATCAAACAACTATTTTAATTAATTAGTTTTCAGAAAATCGTCATATACCCAATTCTAACTTTTATTAAGCACTCAACTTTAAACATGCTTAATATTTAAAGCATAAATCCGATATAATTAAGTCTTTTAATTAACAAAAAAGTCAGATGAAATACTATAAATCCTGGCGTCGACTAAAGATAACGTCAAGCTTAAAGAGTTAAGTTTCAAAATTCGAATGGTGTTGGTTTATTTTATTGTTTATACCGAGTTTTAATTCGCAAAATAAATGTTATTATGTGAGATAAAGTAGCATGAAAGTGAATAATATGATTCCGTAAAATAAAACGGTACCTACATAGGTAGGTCGTGAACAGAAAAGTTTTGACTCATTTTCGGTCACTAACAAACTGTAATAAGTGAGGTATGCAATCAGTCCAAGACTAGGACGAGCATTAATCTAGAGGTGTATACTTTACTTTAAACAACTCCGTTTCAAAAGAATGTACAACAAAAATAATCATTAAATTTATATATTTGTTTGTACTAAAAATTAAATGTTAAAGTTAAATGATGATTGCATATGACTTTAGTAACTTCAATCCATTTAAACAGAATTCATTAAACTTCATTGAATATCATCGGACTTCATCAAACTACATGGATAGTTCATATTGTGACTTTATGGGACTTCATTAGGTTTTCATATAACATTTCCAATTACGGGCATTGGAAATTACATAATAATAATAATATATATATATTTATTTATTTGGGCATTGTTGAATCAACAACCGTAGTAGTCCGTAAAACTTAGGAAAAATGCAAAATTGCACCAAAATTAACTAAAAGTATATTAAAGTTTTTTTTTATTCAATAAATGTTACTGCAGTTCTATTACATATAGTGAATTAATCGATTATTTTCCAATCGATGTTTGATTTTCATATTGCAACACCAATTCACTTTTTGTCAATACAAACCACAATGATACAGACAATGTTTTAATTAATCTTTCATTCATTACTTTTTCATTTTACATGTAGAAATTAATTTATTCACTTGACTTTGGCAGAATTGTGTGAAATGCGCAGATATACCATTAATAAAAGAAGAATGAAATTGACAAAATTGAATTGTAAATGACAATTTAATATGGGATATCTACTAAAACAATCCGCATATGTGTATTTTTTTGTAATATTAAACTGTAATAGAAAGTGAAACATTATACTTGAAAATATTATTTACAAAATTAATTTTATAAAATAATTCATACCATGTATTGGCTACGCACGTGAAATTGGCAGAATTATGCGAAAGCCCTTAATAAAAGAAGAAGTTTTCGATTGAAAATAAATATTCATACGTATCAATAACATAGTGAAGAAGATAAACGATAGTCGACTCAAAGTAGACATTTAAGAGAGAATTATTGATGATGAAATGAATCCAATATCTTTCGAAATCTGGCTATACCTACATCTGTACACCGAATCAAGCAAGGCAACATAATATATACTGTGGAAAATCTATACAAGATTAAATTTAAAACAATGTTTGTTATAGAAACCCATTAGAAATGTCATTATTGACTAGATATTATAAGTAAGATCAGAGAAAATTATTAATGATTTGACATATCTTTCACATTAAGTTGTATACAAATTAAATTCTTGTAGTTGCATAGATCTGCTCGCAGCTGTCATCCATGCTGACTATGAGCAAATTAAGTATAAGTTTCAACTGATATAAAAGAACTTACACATATAAATTCCTGCAAAATTGAACAAGAGCTCCTGATTCACAGGCTTATTTTTTTTGTTCTAAATTGTAACCCATCATAGTGTATGACAGTTTTCTTTGGGTTAAAATTGGTGGTTGGTTTTAACTTTGTGTCAAAAACAGTAGAATATGTATTTTTCATGTAGGTAATACTAATTAGGCTGAACATTTATCTTGCACGCAACTTAATATATGGTTACAGAAAGCCTCATGTTATTTCAAATGTTACATAAAACTGAGCTGCGGCTAAGCTCAATTTTATGTAATTTTTTTAAATTAAAAATAATTCAGAATAAAATCTTATAAACAGTATATTTACCTGTTTAACAATCCTTTAAACATGATGATGATATGATGTAATAATCCTTTATAATATTATAATTTCCAAATAAAAAAGTGAGTAATACTTATGTGAGAAAAAAAATATTCATAATTATAATTTTTTAATTAAGATTATTATTTGATCATATTTTCTTTTTAATGTTATTGATAAAATTTACACCCCTGTCTTCATAAATTGTTATCTCTCTCTCCATCCCATGATTGCCTGGAAGAAATCACTTTAAGCGATAAGGCCGCCAATTGTTACATTATTTTGTTAAACTGTTTTAAATTTGTATACCTATATAACTTGTGTAATGTTAACAATAAAGAATTTTCTATTCTATTCTCTATAATGGTATTATTAATATAGTTTTGGTGAACTTCCTAAACATAAATGAGCATATGCTCACTAGTAATGCAAGTAATTCTTAAATTCACAAAACCTGCTGGTTATCTGGTAGTTAAATTGGTTTTAGCAGACGCCCAGACTGTGAGTGTTTATGGGTTTAAATCCCACCTCAAGCACTAATTGCTTGAAGTGGGTTTTTTAATTATTTTCCTTTAAGATATAGTATTGCAAATGCAAAAGTGATCAGAAAAAATAATGATAAATTAATTAATTTGTAAACAAGGACTTTTTCAGTGCCATTTTTATTGGAATTCCACACATACTTGTAAATACACACTTTTAAGTTTTCCTGTAAAAATACTACAATAGTTTACTTTTTTCAATACAAAATATTCAAAAATTCATGTTTTTATAATCATAGATAAGTTTACTTAAAGCCAAAAGCCCCTACAATCTAATAATGATTTTTACGATGCTCCTATTTACAATGATTATTTATAATTATGTAAAGTTTTAACAGAAATATAATTTTTCAATTTTAATTTACATTACATGCCTCAACTAGGTGGACCTTATTTATGTTAAGAATCTACATAATATGAATTCAACATTTCAAATTCATAGAGGAATGAAAACCTATTAATTTATCTATAAAATGTAAGTTTTTAATAAAAAATAATAATTTAAGATTAATAATCAAGATATAATTTATTTTATTTTTAAAGTCTGCCAACATTTTTACATATCAATAAGCAACCACAAAATTACAGAACTATCTATAACAAATAGATGAAATGGTGTACATAAAAAGTTTATTAAACATATGCATGCACTATCACACTTGTTTATCTAGCTCCATAGTTTTCGATTTCATTTTTTTTCTAATCATTTTACATAATTTATATCACATGGATTGCTATGTTCTCATGAGGTAGATGAGGAATCTGGTGTTTGATACCCAGATTTTGTATATTTACTTCAGACGTCAGGGTGCTCATTGAAAGTATCCTTGTATCTTTGTGAAATAAATAATATTGGATAGAAAATTTTATATGCTTGAAGTGCTAGACAGTTAAAGATTAAAATTTTTTGGTACCTTAATATAAGGTATTTTTATAAATAATTAATGATAAAGCAAACATATCAATGGATTTACACAACTTATTATGTTCTTTACAGTCTATTGATAACTCACTCACAAACTCTTAAAATGTAGGAATTAAAAGTCACAGTGGATTGGAGTATTTAATATATTTCACGTTGTAAATACATAAAAGTCAGATGAGAGTAAAGAAGAGAGTGACATAAAAACAATAAACAGTGTATAAAATACTAATTCAAAAAGGTATACGAAAAGATGCCAGTGTCTGATTAATATAGAAAAAGGTTTTATCTACACCTCCCCGTAATCAGGACACTTATGTACACCCTTTATATAAACACACTGTATGTACAAAAACACTATAATATCAAAAGTACCTTAACATGATGCCCTAACCTAATTAACCTAATAACACAAAACAAATAACACTAAACTAATCCTAAATTAGTTAGGCACATATAGTGTCTCAGCTTAGGCAGTGGCTTTGTGAGAATGTCTGCTGTTTGGTGAGCTGATGGTATGAATGACACATTGACTTGTTTAGTGGATATAGACTCACAAACAAAATGATGTCTAATATCAATATGTTTTGTGCGGGCGTGATGCGTGTTGTTTTTTGTTAATTTGATGGCACTTTGATTGTCACAATTAATGGTGATGGGTGACGAAAAGCAAAAGATGTCGCTTAGTAATGAGCGAATGTAGATGGCTTCCTTGCAGGCTTCACTTAGAGCCATGTACTCAGCTTCTGTTGTTGATGTTGCAACGGTTCTCTGTTTACGTGATTCCCATGACACTGCTGAACCACACATTTGGAAAACATATCCTGTATAGGATCGTCTGTCCACCAGATTACCACCATGATCGGCATCAGCAAATCCTATTAGATCACCACTATTGTTATAGGTCAGTTTCCTATTTTTTATAGCCTTCAGGTACCGATGAACACGTTTCGCAGCTCTCCAATGTACCGAGATAAAACTTCTTCTATACAAACACTACTTTGCCGAAGTTACTTTTGTAGGGCAAAATGTTTTTAATTATCAATTCTGAAGATGGATCAAGGTATTTTATTTCACTCAGCAATTGGGGGTACCTAATTGCACCTCTTAAAATTTTAAATAATATAAATTGTTTCACATCTATCATTAAACGCTAACTATCGATCGTCAAAAAGTAGAAATTTGCAACTTTTTAGAAATCGTTAATTTTGACAGATGAAACGTTCGGATTTAGTAACGTTTCAGTAGCGTTTCGATCCAACGAAGTGTCAAAATTTTAGTGGAATAAGGGCCGACGATCGACTCAAGTATATGGACGTAGTTATGCAAACCAGCCACATGATGTCAGTTTTGAGAAAAATGGGTTTCTTGTTTTTAGTAATAATTGTTTGTAGAATATATTTTATTTTATTTATTTATCAAGAAATTTTGTGAATTTACAACATTTGAGTTTAATTGCAACACTTTTAGGCTTCTCTGCACATAATTCGATTTTGACAGATTTGTGGGTTGGTTCCGGTTTGCATAACTACATCTGTACAGTTCTATGTTCGATTGAGCGAGTAGAATACCGTTTACAGTTTCTGTTGATCGATAGTTAGCTAAACTAAAATAGAACCGGAACTGTATCGTTTGACGCCATTTTGACACCGAGTAGAATAGGAAAACCACTAAAAGTTGTAGTTTCGTTCGGTTTCGTTCCGTTTTCGATTCGATTTAAACAAAATTTATTTAGTAGAATCGGCCCCCAGGTACGATGCATATACAATATGATTTTTGATATTTCAAACTAGGCTGAAGGTAATGGAATATTTTTTCGGACAAATTGTTTTTATCACAGTGTGTTTAAATATTAACATTATTACAACGTGTGCTTCATTGTTTAAATTCCTTATTCTATACTTGACGTACTTCAAGTAATAAGAAGCAACAAAAACCTCGATGTATAATTATTAAAAAATGTTTTTCCTAACTCGTCACAAAAAGGACGCTGAAGGTAATGAAATTTAAGCAACTAAAATATTATTTTCAGTTAGTAATTCGACACGATCGACTTTAATTCTATGTGGCAGAAATAGATAAACAACATATTCAAAGATTAAAAATATTTTTAGGCTTTTAGAGTGATAAGATTTGCCAAAAAATTCACGGACATGCGATTTGCACGAAATCATAGAAATACCCAGTACCTAGTTTGATAATATTTATATAAATATTGTAATAAATTATAACTTGCTTACCGTCAGCGGCTTCACTTGCGTGGCCCATAACTGTTTATTTGGATATCACGACACGGATATAAATACAATAACATATTGAATAGTAAACAATGGTTCTCCCAATTTCATCCCTTTACTTGCTGTTTTTCGGGATAAACTATAGACATTTAAACGGGAAGCTACAACATATGTTCACCGCATATGATGTAGCTTCCTGTAGATGAAATAATTTTTAAAATTGGTCGAGTAGCTTCGGAGCCTATTTGTTGCAAACAAACAAACAAATCTTTCCTCTTTATAAGATTAATATAGTGGGATAAGTATTGCAATGCCAAAGAATGACTAATGCCACCCAACTTGTCCTCGTGAACCAAACACTACCAATGTCAAAGACTTTTCCTTATTAGAAATCTAAATTATACCCCGTTTTATGCTATTCACAAAATAGCTAACAAATCTATCCATGGTTTGATTTAGCGCATAGATATAAATCTGTTTGGTTTAGTAAGCGGCTCAGCTACAGTGTCCAGTACAAAACAAAACTTAAAAAAATCTTAAGAATTTTAGAAAATTTGTTCTCACTCACACTCTACATTAGGTACTTACACAAAACACTCAAAAATGTGACCCAAATAAATATAGCATTAGAAAACTAAAACTCTATACAAAACTTAGCTAAAGTCAGTCAGAGTAGCAGTGGCAGCGAAGACCCCAAAAGTAAACTTTCATTTCCCTTTTTTTGAAGGTTAGCCAACAGACTGGCTAAGCTTTAAGAAAATTTACGACGAAACAAGCCCGTCATTTACAAAAGCAATGAATGAATCAATGCAACCCTTCGGGGGCCTGCACGGGGCTCTGTAGCTGTTCTTCTTGTAGCTGCACGAGACCCTTTGGAGGTCATTCGAGAACTCGTGTCTGGACTGAGATCGCATCCGCTCGCACTTCAAAAAACTCTCCAGTCGCGAGAGCGCGAATGAGCTAAATGTTTTAAGGTTTACAACTGCGTGCAGGTGGTGTAGCTGCTGCATCGGCCTGAATATCTTGCCTCCCCAAAGCTTTTGAACGAAATTGTCAGCAAGCTAACCCCGCTGCTTCAGTCTAGATGAGCTGACTGCTGCCAGTAGGGAAATGGGAGATCTGTATAAATACAAATGATGCACGAAGATTTTCTGATGCACTAAGCCAACTTGCGGGTGAGGTACCAAGTTTTCACGGTATCGGAAATGAACGACATACCCGTAACCAAGGAACGTTATCATCCTACCTCTACCACGTCATCTGTACCACGTACTATAACTGTTTCTCCGATATCAAAAGAAAAGATGTGCTCTTACTTTGAAACTTCAGGCGACGTGGCCTTCCGCCTGAAATGAAGAGGGAATGGGTTTCTTCACAAAAAGTTCATCACAAGTGTCCCAGTAAGGGCTCTCATCAATATCGTTATCACAAGAGATTTTAATGCAAAATCGATGGTTACAATGACAAACAAAATAGCCATCATACTGTATTGCATAATGTTTCTACTGATATTGTCACTGAATCCACTGAAGCACCTGCGACTCCTGTAGTTGTTGTTATCTCCTGCATGTGGCTCCCACCGGTCAGCCGTTAATGGTATTGTATAATAAATGACGTCACTTAATTTAATTTTTCATTTTATTAGTTAGTAAACTTAAGAATCATGTACCCAATTTCATTATCACTGTTTATAATTAACTAATTAAATTTATGTTCCGTTTCGTTATGTAATTCAATGACTCTTTAGCTGAGAATGCAAGTTAAAACCACTGAAGTTATAAACCGCAAGAAAATAAACATACCAACCTATGTTATTCAATTTCATAGTATGATACGAAGACGCACGAACATGAAATTATGTTTGCCAAAAAACAGTTAAATAAAAATAGCTTGTTTAGTTTTAAAGCATCGATTGTTTTATACAAGCTTGCAACTCATCAAATTAATAATGGTGTTTACGTTAAACGAAATAATTACGTTCGATGATTACATTATATGATAACAACAAACTAAAACACAGTAGTAATCGTTAGTGAAGAGAAATGTTGTCATTTAATAATTTAAAATGTAAAGAACTTGCCTGCTTTGGCATGGGTTGCCCTGAGCCTTCGCAAGGACTCCATGCAAAAAGGTGACGAGTGCGTAAAAATGTTATAAGTACCTATTTGTAATTTTTTTATCAATGAAAATGTTCATTTCATTCAATAACAGATACTTTTATAAAAAAAAAGTCAGGAATTAAAAGGTTATTAAGGACACGTCTATTATATTTGTTTCGTCTTCAAATAGTTATTTTAAAACAAACAACACGGAAATTAATTACGCAGGTACATAAATGTATATTATCCCAGAAATAACTTATTTACGTTATATCAACTTTTCAAATATAGAAAGTTGTATAATTCAAAATACATTAAATTCAAATTTCAAATTTAAAAAAAAACTTCCTGTCACGTTGTAGTGGTTCAAAGGAAGAACACTTAATTAATTCTATCAAAATTCCATGCCAGTAGCGTGAACGCGCCAAGAGTGATGCTCATTTCAATAGTTACTCATTATTTCATAAATAAGGGTTTATCATAAAATCAAAAACAAAACACATTGTTAATTTACCGGCATTTATGGATTTAACAACTGATTTAGCATGCAATAAATTTGTTGTTAAGGAACAAAAACAAAGGGATGCTATACATATAATATAACTAAAGAAAATGTTTACTGAGTAAAGTAACTACAACCAAATATTTTTATGATTTATTTCTAAAAAATAGGGCAGATGTCCCAGTTTTGGTCATATTAAGATTAAGATTTAAACTATCTATAATTTTGCTTGAGTTTTATATAAGTACGATACTCTATTGAATTGATTTTGAACGAACTTAAATTCGTTTACACCCGGTAAACAATACAAACAGGCTCCAAATATGCTCCAAACGTTGCAAAGAACATGTTTAATAATGACAACTAGTCTCTGTCATTATCTTGTGGTCGACATTCTAGAGATAAAGCAATAACATAATTACAAGAATCGTGGAAAAATATCTTCTCGCCAGTATAAATACTGGACGGTCTATTTAATAAGTACTAAATTCTATAGTGTTTAAAAGATAGGAGGAAATAAAATAAAAATATTACGTGTGATTAACTAGTCTGTGGTAACTATAAATAATAAACCTCGTTTGTGATAATTGCAAATGTTTAAATCATTACTTCACATGAAAAATAAATAGACTATAACATTATATTGTATTTACCCGGGAGTAACGGGGAAATGACTGAGTTTTTCTCAAAGAAAAACGAATAAAGAATTTGAAATAGGTAGGACAATAATAAAGACATAAATAATAAAGCGTTATAGCTTATAAATCCGTGTAACACGACTAGTATTAGGTATATTACTAAATATGCATTTTAAATCTACACATAAAAAGAAATAGGTACTAACTTTTTACAAATAAAGATTTTTAATTATTAAAAAATATTTAGTTAAACAAATAAGTCTTTTTTAAATATTTCTAACCAAATTCTAAATCGTGGACTATTATAACTGAATATTTTAGACCAGCAGAATTTGTAAACCTATCTTTTTTTTTAATAAATTCATGCGTTTGTCACAAAGAATGCAAAAATTTATCAGAGATTTATTTAAGCTAAAATTGATCGACTTAAAAAACATTTTTTTTGTTTTTTTTTTAAAGTTATATAACATTACAAAAGTATTAAGCGGTAATTTATAGATTGATCTTGTATCCGACTTTTTTGGCAATGGAGAACCTTTTTGAAAACCAAATAGTCACTCGAAGCCGTAACATAAGACAAAAACCGAAGTTTATATGCCGATCGCTTATTAATAAATTAATTAAATACACATTTTACTTCGATCACATGCGTGGTATATATAAAATTGCTTTCTGTTTTCCTTCAATTATTTGATGTTATGAACAATATGGACATATGCCTCACACCTAGAGTTATAACTGTTGTACGCTACTTGGCTCAATTCTAAAATCATACAAAATCACATGAACTCGAACGCGATAAAACACATTGAAGAAGCAACTGTCTGCAATGAGTCATCGATTTATCGTGACCTTCCTAAGTTGCATCACATCTAATGCCTATATATTAGTACGCATTAGAAGGTAGGTAGAGCAGGTACATAGAGTTAGGTTAAATATAAATTTATAATCATAGAGTATAGACGAGGTAGACTAGCAATATGTAGTCTGTTAAACATTCAAAGCTATAATAAATCAATAGTAGTTCGGATTAACATTTTTTTATTAATAAGCATGTATTAAAAATGTAAAATGTATTTCTTTTCATTAGTGTCTAAATGTATCTTAGAACATACCCATTTAACAATTTATTAATTTTATCAAAATATTTTTTTCATAATGTATAAAAACTTAAAAATTCGTCTACATGTTTTGACCTCCGTAGCCGAGTGGATCACACGACGGTGTCAAGGTGTCGCCATCTCTGAAGTCCCACGTTCAATTCCCAATCGGTTCAATGTAAAAAAAGGACTACTCTATATTGTCTCGCATCTGGGTGTTGTGATATTGGAAGCCGAGCAATATCTGTGATGTCTTAATATAGGTAACATTAGTATAAAAAATGCGCTCTACATAAAATTTTTACCGAAAATAATAGTGTGTATCATTGTTATCACCATCATCATCATCACCAGCCCTTTTACGTCCCCACTGCAAGGGCTCAGGCCTTCCTTATGAATGGTTAAGGAGGATGGGCCATGACCCTCCACGCTGGCCCAATGCGGATTGAAGTGTATTAACGACTGCAAATGCAGCCGGGACCAACGGCTTAACGTGCCTTCCGAAGCACGGTTTTGGTGAAGTAAAAATAAAAAGTTTAAAAGGTATACCTCACGTAAACTACCTAGTAGTAATATGTAAGCAATTCATAAGCATAATATGATTGATAACGTATAATAATCGGCTGCCGTTTTGTTGTTGCAAGAGGTGCAGTGAACGCAACGCACGGCCTCCCATAAGGGGAAATGCTACTCAAACCTGTCCCTTCCCTCAGCCTCGATGCCTCAGAGCGAAAATTCAAATATCGAAGCTTTTATAATAAATTAAAATGATTAGTACTTCTATATTTATGGACGTAAAATATTTTTCAGTAGAAGACTTAAAAAGCAAGCGAGATTTTTTTTTAACTTCCAATTTACCATAAACAAAATTTTATAATCAACCGGTAGCCAAACTTTTCAGTGAGTTAGAGATTTCAGTTCCTACAGATAGAGTTCTAACTTATCGATGTCTAACAAGTGCCTGCTAACACAAAATAAGGCGTGAGTACTGGCTGACTACTATGTAAAGAAAAAAAAAACAAGAATATTTAGGAGATAGTACAAACCGAAAAAGTCCTCCCAAGTCATAGAATGATCCGAGTCAGCGTTCGCTCCATCCATCGTGCAACACCGTTACAACTTCGTGTACGAAAACAAAACAAAAGAAAACACAAAATGTCTCCCGCTTTATTTAACATCACCTAACACAATGCGATTTTATTGAAGCTACATATTTGTTGACAAACAATAATACTCGCGACGATTTCGTATGCCGCATAGGACGGGGCGCGCGACGTCCTCTCTCGGCAGCTTAGTGGTGAATGAAAATGTTTCCGACCTCCGCACTCCGTCGCCCTCGCCTCACACACCGTGTTGTCCGTGTTGCACTGCATTTTGCTGCCTGCGAGCGAGCACTCCCAATCTTGGAGCGTGATCCCCATAACGCGCCATAGCGGTAGATGGTAGGGACTCGTGATAACCACATTTAATAAGATTAATAACGGTTGCTTCAAAGATAGACAACTAGTTCACCTCCTGTTAACGGTATTGTAAAATTTATGCCAGTTACATAGTATATTATGATAGCCACATGAGATGAAGATAAACGCCGTTTATTTATAAGGAAATGATATGTGAAATGGATGGAAAACTCACAAAATTTATTATATACCTATATTAAAATGAAGGAGGCCTACAAAAACGAGTAGAGACACGCGGATGTCACAAATCTGCGGATTTTTATCCGGACATGGAATAGTGTTTCCCACAGTGTGAGCAGCTCCTCAAAATTTTGGAAACCGAGCAAAACTTTTCTCGTGTCAGAGATAATACGTAAAGTTATTTTTTTGCGCATTAATTTTTCATTAATAATTAAATATCACGTCACGTTTTTGAACCAAATATTTAAACCGTCCTGGATTTTTTTGAAATATGTATGTACGATATAATACATTTTCAATACCTATTTGATATAAAATTAGTTCAAAAGTTCACGGGGAACTCGGTGTCGTCGGTCGGACAACACATAAAAAAATATACATAACCGTCGATATAAGATTTTTTTTCAATATCTTTTGTTTTTTCACTCATTTAAATAAATTAGTAAATATGCTATAAATAAATTTTAATACAAGATATGTTATAAATAAATTTTAGTATGATTATGAAAAACTGGCTACGTGCGAGTAGAATTTGCGCACGTGAGTTCCGTATCACCTTACCTTTTTTTTAGTATTTGTTTTATTATAAATCAGGTAATATTTTAGATCTAATTCTCACAAACTTGTCAGGTTGTAAGGTCACTAAATCTTGCGTCAAATTACGTAAAATAGATGAGTTACACACCAATAGATGAGTTACATACATTATCTGGAAATAATTATATCAAAAGATGCTGACACGGCGCTTTCATATAATCCCGCCAATAGAGTATATAATTTCCGCAAATCAAATTTTAATTCTATTCGTGAATCTCTGGCTAAATATGACTGGCATGAATTGCTTAGTGAGGCTCCTGATGTGAATGGAATGGTAAATATTTTCTATACAATCATAAATAGGGTAATCAGTCAATTTGTGCCTACCAAAAGGGCTTTTAGAGTTGCTACTATGCCACACTGGTTTAGTAGTGATGTTAGGGGAATATTGCAAGAAAAGGAAAAAATCAGGAAGCGTTATAATAAATATAAAAATCCACTTGACCGAGTCGAACTTGGAATCCTAAATAAGCGGGCTAAGATACTATTAAACTTGTGCTATAAAAAATATATTGATAATATGGAAAAGGGTATTATAACTAACCCGAGACTATTCTGGTCCTATGTTAAAGCAAAAAGAGGAAATAGAAGTAATTATCCACAAACAATAACTGATGGCAATATATCATCTAGCAATGGTTCAGAAATATGTGATATGTTTGCTTCATATTTTGAAAGAGTGTATAAAGTCTCTGGAAAGGCACAAATACCCAGCAATAATGAATATTTAAAAGTAATGCAAAACTACAGCCTAGAGCTGAGGGCTCCTGTTCTTAGTGAAAAAGTAATATTGAAAACTTTAAAATCTCTTAATGCTGATAAAGGCGCAGGACCAGATGGCATCCCTCCTTTTTTCATAAAATCATGCGCGGAGGACCTTCTTCCAGCAATCTATCTAATTTACAATAAGTCCCTTCATACTGGAGTGTTTCCTAAAGAATGGAAATCTGCTAAGGTTGTACCCGTTCATAAAAGTGGCAGAGTAGATATGGTTGGTAATTATAGGCCTATATCTATTTTATCGACACTGGCAAAAGTTTTTGAATCGCTCCTTTGTCCGTTACTCCAAAATCACATAAAAACTTATCTGACCGATTCTCAGCATGGCTTTGTGAAATGTCGATCTACCGCCACAAATTTAACACTATTTACTGAAATAGTAGCTGAAGCCATGGATACTGGCAAAGAGGTTGACGTAATTTATACTGACTTCAGCAAGGCGTTTGACAGGGTTCCTCATGATATTCTCTTATATAAGCTCAAGGCTTATGGCATGGTGGGCCCCTTGCTGGAATGGTTTAATTCTTACCTAAGTAATCGAAGTTTCTACGTAGTTGTTAATGGATTCAGCTCCGCTCGATACTGTGTAACATCTGGCGTTCCGCAAGGCTCACATTTGGGTCCGCTATTGTTCACTATTTTTATCAACGACATATCCGAGTGCTTTCAACATTCTAGAGCTTTTATGTATGCCGATGACTTAAAGCTAGTTTCGAATTGTGAAACCGTTGATGATATGAAGTTGATACAGGGTGACATAAACCGGCTAGTCAAATGGAGTCAATTCAATGATTTGGATTTAAATATTGATAAATGTTACCACATGAAGTTCACTAGAAAAAATGTGTCTTTTAATACTAAATATAAAATAGGTTCTGAAAGGATAAAAAACATAGACGAAATAAAAGACTTGGGGGTTATATTCGACAGAAAACTGACCTTTATTCCGCACATGGAAAATATATACAAAAGAGGTAATAGGATGTTAGGATTCGTGATTCGTAACACTAAGGAATTTAAAAATAGTAAAATAAAGATTTTGTTATTCAGTAGCCTTGTTCGCGCTTTGGGGGAATATTGTAGTGTGGTCTGGAGACCGCACTATGCTACACATTCTTTAAGGTTAGAGCGACTACAAAGAAAATTCGTTTCTTATTTGTCATTTAAGGAAGGAATCACTAAGAGTATTAGATCCTACGAAAAAAGGTTAAATTACTTTCGATTACTGTCACTGGCTAACCGTAGGAAATTGTTGGATCTATCATTTGTTTTTAAAGTTTTTAATGAGAAAATTGATTGTCCTCCTCTTCTTCGCTTGTTTAAATTTAGAGTTCCCAGTAGATACCCCCGTTACCCAATGTCGCTCCTGTGCCCACCATATCGTAAGTCGCAGTTAGGTGCAAATTCACCTATTCCAAGAATTTGTAGACTCTTAAACGAAAACAACAGCATCATTGATGTACATGGGGACACATTTGCCAGGATCAAATCGATTTTGTTTGAGACATGGAAACAATGCCCTCAATAGGTAACACTTGTAATTGTACTATTAGAGTGGTGCTCTGTTAAGTTGTTTAATTTTAATGTCAATTAATGGTTCAAGTATATGAATTATTGAATATTAATCAAAAGTTGGTTCGTACACCTTAGTTAAGAAAATAATAGTTATTTGTTTGTTCTAAGCATGCGGTGTTTACCTGTAATTGTTCGTTACATACATGCATGTGATACATCTTTTTACAATCTTTAGTACGTAAGTTTATTGTGTAACCGAATGTTGGTAAACCATATAATAAATAAAAAAAAAAAAAAAAAAAAAAATATATGTGACAAAATACCTACATCATTTATAAACGTATCATACAATTCCGAATACTCGTAGTTACTTAGATCTGTTTAGTTTCACATGAAATCTTATTAAGAAATTAAAATTACGTTTTATCTAATTCACACATTCTCTAGTTTTTTATTTATGAACTAACTGTTTTCCCGCGACGTTGCACGCGTAAATAATATCGAAGAATTTTTTTAAGGTGCAAGAATTTATAAAATCGTACCTGTAATTTCGGAGCTTATTCGATACAAACAAACAAACAATAAAATCTTTCCTCTATTTAATATTAGTATAGATTCTTAGATGTCAATATCATCAGCCCTTTTACATCCGCACTGCAGGGGCTCAGGCCTTCCTTATGAAGGATAGGCCATGCGTGGAACCCTCCACGCTGGCCAAATGCGGATTAGAGGGTATTAACAACTGCAAATGCAGTCAGGACCAAGGACTTATCGTGCCTTCCAGAGCACGGAATAACTCGAGATAATAATTTTTTGGTCACCCGTCCCGTGACCGACCCTTGCGAAAGTTGCTTAACAAAAACGATCGAGGGCCACGGCGATACTCAAGCTAAACTATTTACATAAAAGTCTTAAAAGATGTATGGATGCTAAAAACATAACCCTTCCTTTGCAATCGATAAAAAATTAAGACTGACTGATTATAATAACGTTTTCTTTATTTTACCCTCAAAACATGTTTCGGCCGAAACTGAGACTGTTGCCGAAATTCGGTTTCGGTTTCGGTCATAAAAACCAGTTTCGGTTGGACAATAGACTATTTTTAACTATTCAAGGAAACAAAGTCTTACACAATTTAGATTAAACAATAAAATCAATATAAAAATAAACTAATGGACAGTTGCACAAACGTCCATTAGGTTTAATGACGCATTTAGGCTCTAATGAATGTCAAATTTTATGGGTAATATCGATTTAAACTAATGAAACGTTTGTGCAACTAGCTGCTAGATTTCCATTAATTTTAAACTACTTATTTTAAATTTGATACGATACGATGTACTGCTACGAAAATCAAAATTATGACTTTTAATGCCGTGTCGTAATAAAAAAAGAAACCTCCGGGTTTATATCGGTATACCTCGTGTGTAAATAAAAGTTGCGTAACTTTTTTAATAATTAGCTTATATTTCTAAAATTTTAAGTAACCATTAAATAGAATTAAATATATATTTTATTAAAAATGACCGCCCTTGTTTTTAATACAGGCCCTTAGACTATTTGGCCAGTCATCAATGGCAGCACGAATCTTTTCTAGCGGAGTTCGCTTCAGTGACTCCAAGTTTGGCTGGGACTTTTGGCAGGCCGTGAGCTCTAATTTAGTCCATAAAGAATAATCCAGTGGGTGGAGATCGGGGCTGGAGAAGTGCCACTCCTCCACCGCAGTCAAGACTGGCACTTTCTCCCTCAACCAAGCTTGGGTGCTTTTTGCCTTATGGGATGGCGCCAAACCTTGCTGAAAAACCCAATCCTTCTTGTGAAATAACGTATCAGACAGGGGTTTCACCACGGGTTGTAAAATGTCACTCTGATAATTATTGGCTTTCACCTTGACACCTTGTTGGCAGAAATGGAGCGGAATGACACCTTTATACTAAACTCTCCACGATACCATCACACTAGGCGGATGATGAGTGTATGAGACATTCTGTGCAGAAGTTGGGACATCCTTGCTACTTTTAGCGTACACTTTATTGTTTTGTCGGTTGAACTTTAAAAATTTTGCTCGTTGGTGAAGAGTATCTTCCTGACATCATGTCTCCTCAGCAGCAATGGAAAATGTTCGTGTCGTAACTTAGGAAGACAATCGTTTAAAACGCGAACTTTTCTACGGCTATAGGCCTTCACCTTAAGATCATATTTCACTATTCTGTTCACTGAAACGCGCGCAATATTAGTCTGCAGAGCGAGTTTCTTCTGAGTGCGACATTGATTTCGGCGAAGTCACTCTCGGATGATTTTGATCTATGCAGACGTCCTCACAGAGCATGGCCTACCACTCCTTTGGCGATCTTGCAGAGAACTTGTCACTTTGTACCGCTGTATTGTGTAATAGACAAGTTACAGCTTACAGAAAAACTTTTCAACTCGCGGAAAATCTGCATCGGTTTTTTCCCGCCTTAAATAGCGAAAAGACAATGTATCGTTCCCTTCATCACGAGAAAATATAAACAAATCTATTTGCGATACAATTAAACTAAAAGTTGATATTCCAAATTTAAATCAGTAGAAATAAAATAACAGCGAGTAACATTTCACTTTATGGTGATCACTGTTTGTACCAAAATAAAAATAAAAAGAAACTGAAGTCAGGGCTCTCCAGCAACACCGTCCTGAAACGACAGGTTGATGTGACTGACCAACCTGATAAAACCCGCTGCGTTTCACCTCACGCGTATGTATGAGTCCGGTATCCTGCAAAGAAGGCCCAGTACCCCCACCCCCATAAATCCAGGTCAGAGTTAAGAACAAAAATTAATTTTCACGGCATCACATTTCGCTCAAAATTACGTTTTTTTTATTCATCTGGTTTTATGTAGTTGTCAATATTTTAAATTATAAAGCCCGTGTCAAACATGTGCTCAAATACGCAAATCTAGGAAACCAAGTGTAGCACGGGTATTATATTATTGTTGATCGAAGAGTGAATGTGTGCTAAGTTTGAATACATATTAATTTAGAATTAGCCATTAAAAAACAATACACTGCAAAATTTGTGGGCTTGCCACAAGTGTTGCAATATTTAGCATAGCGTGAATGAATAAAAAGTTTATTACAAGAAAGTGGTTACAAATATTTGTTTAATCTGTACTAATGGATTTGTTTAATTTTCATTTTTGTGTTAATAATGGAGAAGAATAATAATGTTATTGAATTTTTCGAGCTTCTTCAAACAGAACCATTATTATGAGGCTTATTATTCTGAGGAAAACTCCTAGTAAACAACGCATGGCTTTGCATAAAAAAAAAAAAACTCCGTGCCTTTTCGTAATCCATTCTGTCAACCATTTTTCAAAGCAAGTATGGCACACCCAAAACTTCATTTAAATGTTTTTATAAATGTCGCTCAAACTTTGATGATATGTCTAGCATCAGCTTTATACTGAGTGGTCCGTTTTTAACACAGAACAGATACAGTTATTTTACCGGGCAGTCTTACTTAATTTTAAATTTAAATTTAACGCTAAAGCTTTAAGGAACAAAGTATTTTGAACCATCTTCCTACAATAAAATCAAAATGAATTCTAAGGGACTCGTAGAAAGTATTATACATTTTTATTATTTTATTATAACTGACGTCAAAATAATGACATCCGTCCATTAGCATTGACAGTGATGCCAACTTAGGGTAATTTACCCTAGATTTAGAGTAAAATTGATTCTACAGGGTAATTTTCAGGGTATGAATGTTTCGAGGGTATTTTTGGGGTAATTTATTTTCCGCGGGTATTTTTTAGGGTAATAGCAGCTAATAGCTTGAAAGCTTTAACGTTTAATAGCATACTATTTAATCAACTGCCAAAGAAATAAAAACTCTCAGTTTGGTGTTTTTGAATGCAACTATAATGTAGTAATTAGTGAACGCATATAATTTTTTTTACCTGTCTTTTTTTCGATTGTGTCTGTTGTCTGTAGCCTAAATGTGGTTGGAGATTGTTGGAGTATGTACTCTGTGGTTGTTTGTTGTGAAAGCTTGTGTGAACAAGGTGTGAAAGGTAGTTTCGTACTTACTCTATAGTTGTGAAAAATGGCATCAACGAGTGAACCCGATCGCGCGAAATATTTTCAACTGAATTGTAGCTGAACCTCAATCGAAACACGAAATTTTTAACACACAACGATTACAGAACCGAAAAGCGGCGTCAAGAATTAAGATTTTTTTGTAGGTACTAAAAATAAACGTGATTTTGATGTGGGGGGGGGGATTGTAATCTAAAACCTTAAAATTTACTATCAACGGGAAGGGGGGGTTAAAATAAAATATAATCTTTGGAATTTGCAATGCAAGAAAACAATTTTAATCGCCTATAAAAAGCGAGTTGTCAGTCCGGAGATCAACCAGCTCTCTAAAGGTGGGTAATTTTTATAGGAATTTGTTTAGGGTATTTTTTCAAAAATATGCTTAATCTAGGGTAAACCGAGACAAAGTCTAGGGTAAGGCAAAAAAATTACCTGGTAACACTGAGCATTGATCGGTTGATTTAAAACAACATGGCGATGTGACGATCATTTGATTGGTGTTGTGTAATTTTTGTGTATATCACTCACAATAACTCCGTGTTTCTCCCATGTTAATGAGTTTTTCAATATTTACTTTTCAGCTATATTTTGGCTTTAATTAGTAGAAAGTTACTTATACAATTTATGCTTGTAACATAAAATATATGGTGAGCGTTTTGTTGTTTATTATTTTATCCTATTATAGTGATTTCTAGTCACATTTTACAACATGTTGTTTTAAATTCAATTAGCTTAAGCCCTTACTTACTACAGGTGTAAAGATTGTCAATTGTAGCAACATAAAAGATGTGTAACCGGCCGAATTTTTTAACCGAGTTTTTATAATTTACAGTGATTGTCTAAATGTTTATATGATGCGTCGTCGTGGTACGGAACTGGTGCAGGTACCGATGCCTCCCAAGAAAAAGAACAAGGTCTTGGAAGAACCATCCAGTCTAGACGTTAGCTTTTGTGACGACGAAGCCTTGCCACCCGGAATTGTCTTTTCAGACATACAACAGATGAAATGGCGCCTTGGAAAACCTATTGGTAAGTTAATAAACTGTTGTAAACCATGAATATTAAATAAACTTTAAAATGCGTCCTTCAAATTCGTAACAACTACAATAACATAGCTTTAAATTGAAAAGTGAAAGTCCACAATATGAAGAAATAAAAAAAGATATTGATTTACATCTGGAATTATTTTTGTGATGATACAATCTTCTGTACAATCTGTTAACTTGAAATAACTTGTTTTCCAAAGGAAGAGGCAGCTTTGGGCGTATTTATCTTGCTTCAGATGAAGTTGACAAAGAAGTTACAAAGTTGAATGCAAGATATGTCGTGAAAATAGAACCACACACAAATGGCCCTCTGTTTGTTGAAATTCATTGTTTGATACGCTCTGCACAAGCATCTAAAGGTAGAAATTTTGTTAAAAGAGTCTAACAAAAATTATTGTATGTATGAACCCAACAAGTTACATTCAGATATGTAACACTTTTACTCATGAAAACAATCCAGATGAGTTACAGTATTACATGTTGCCAGAGTTTCCAAGAGTCCTACCTCAAAGTGAGGGGTGTTACTTATTTGGAAAAAAATCTCCCAACATTTAATACAGTTAATTAGCTAGTTCAGATCTTTTCATAATTTTTCCTTAGAAATAACAACATAATTTGTTTAATAGATATTTGTTGGGAACATAAATTCAATTTTCAGAATTTACCTACAATACTTCAATATTTGTTAACCCTCTATTGCATGAATTATTAAATTTAATAGAAAAAAAATATTTTTATGTTTTAATGTGCTTTATTATGGCTTATAAGACAAAATATAAAGTGAAAAGAAAAATAAGTTTATTATTTTGGAAAAAAAAAAACAGAAGCCATTTTTGGCTTCCGATGCACGACAAATAAACATCATACAAGGTGAAATTCTCTAAAACAGTTTCTTTTCTCATTCAAGCATAGAAAAACATTACATTTCTTACATTTTATATGGGAACGCAAAGAACAATCATTCTGACATAATTGACGAGTCCTTTGATGAATCGGAAAATGGTCAATTTTGTCTGAACGTACTGAATTTAGAGGTAGCTCTTGCACTTTTGCAGAGATTTTTCGTTGTTTACGTTAAAAAAATGCATCTCTGAATGCATACGAAGCCAAAAATGGCTCCCGTAGAAAATAATGAAAATTAAGTATAAAGAACAAATATTTTGAATAAAGTGTAAGAGGCATCAAAAACAGAGGCTTTGTAGAACATTATTTATATTTTTGAATATCAATATTCTTACCTTTTCTATTTAATTTTCACTAATAAATTTGCAGTAAATTTCACTAAGAACGACTTTGCGTACGCACCGGAAAAAAGTGAGGGTATAATGACATACGACTTTGGCCATAGACAATAAAAATTGCGTTTCGTTTGAGTTTGAACTCCCTAATATTACTGTGATAAATTTTAAAATTTTTGTTTATAATTAGGGTAGAAAAAAATTACTAAAGTTTAGCAGCCAAAAATGGCTCTGTATGCAATAGAGGGTTAACTAAAAGTGTTTTACATGTTGCAGTAAAACTCTGGCGGCAACAAATGAAACAAAAACGTCTGGGTATGCCAATCTACATTGCCAGTGGGTCCTTTACTGATGACACATCTGGAATTAAATACAGATTCCTAGTCCTACCACGCTTTGATATTGATTTGCAGAAAATCATTGCTAGAACTAAAGTTTTGGATTTAAAAAATGTTTTAGTATTAGCTATTCAAATACTTGATGTTTTGGAATACTTACATAATCAGGGATACACCCATTCAGATATTAAAAGCTCAAACCTTATGCTTGGATTTGACGGAATGAAACTTAACAATGGACTCACTATGAAACAAACACATTCATTCCAAAAAGAAACTAAAGAAGTGACGGTATTAGCTGGAAAACAAAGAAGGGTTAAAAGTAGTAAAGCTAGAGTGTCATATTATGATGATGAAGATTACATAGTGAAAGATTATAAAAGCACTTGCTCTCCAAATTCTACTGAAAATGAAAAAAGACTAGCCAGTGTAAAAAAGAGATTGAGGAAAATCCTTTCAGACAGAGACAGTAGGACTTTACACAGGCATCATGCTTTCAATTTGAGACAACTGTCAAATTATGTAAACTATGAAGATTTCAATAGCTCAGTATGTTCTGATCAATCATATCAAAAACTCATTGATGACTTTGGTAATAATCTCATTAGATCATCAGAAGAATTTTGTGAGGAATCAAATAATAATAAATGTTTAGATACAAATTTAAACTCGAACGAATTGTACACAGAAGCTATATTATCACAATCCAATGGTCAAATTTATTTACTAGATTATGGGTTAGCTTCAAAATTTCTGGATGCTAATGGTATACATAAAGAATTTGGCATGGATGCACGTAAAGCTCATGATGGTACATTGGAGTACAGCTCCAGAGATTCACACATTGGAGCACACTCCCGAAGATCTGACTTAGAAACTCTGGGGTATAACCTTCTTGATTGGCTAACTGGTGTGTTACCATGGAAAACAGCAGTTTTATCTGAACCTGATTTAGTTCATGCATTAAAGAAAAACTTTATGAGTGATATAAAACTGTTGTTGAAAACCTGTTTCAAAACTGAATTTTATCCTGCATTTATGGAAAAATATTTGCAGTATGTCACTAGCCTTGATTTCACTGAAAAACCAGATTATGATTACTGTAGAAGTCTCTTTAAAAGTGAATTGCTGAAAAACGGTTATGATAAAGATATATCACTGAACTTTGCTGAGATCTCCATGCCATCAATGACTCGTAATAAGGTATTATATCCCAAAAGGTTTATAAAGAAAAATACATCACGAGACTTCATAGCCAGAAATGGAGTCAAAAAGAGTTATGAAAGAGAAAATATGTACTCCCTTGAAAATGACTTAAAATTAGAGTTACTGAGACAAACTTTAAATTCATCTAGTGAAGGAATACGTAAACCATGTACGTCAAGGAACTTCTTTATATCCGATGCAGATCTTATTGCAAGACTCAAAAAGTCTCTAATGCCACATGAAATATTTGGAAAAAAACTGTCACCCAAAAATTTAAGATCCAAAAAGAGGACAATACAAAAGCGCAGGGGGCTTAAAAAGCACAGAAACAGCATTGGCAAGTTTGGAAATTTCATGGGTTCTGCGAGGCAGTTTACTTGGGCAGAAATTTTAGCTGGTAACCCAGAACACATTATAAGAAAAGAGCGTAATGCCACAGTAAGTGAAGATGATGAATCAACATGTAAATACAGAATCCGTAAACTATCAAATGCTTCCTCGGACCACAACATAGATAATTACCAGTCACCATTGATGCAGAAAGATTATCTACAAGAACTTAACCCAACATATGCTATGAAGGAAGTAATGGCATCTTTTAAAAAAAAGGCATCTGGTAAGAGTACCAAAGAGCCAGAAGAAAACTTTCAAGGTTTAGAAGGATATACACCTGCGATGATCAAAGTTTACAAAATGAAACAAAAAAGAGAGGCGAAAGAAAAGCTAGAAACAGCAAAACGAAGTTGTGTTAAAAAAGAAGTTGATTCACCAAAAAGATATACAAGATCCAGTAAAAAGGTTATCAATAATACTGCCCCAAAAACTAGGACCACAAGAAAAACATTATCTAGTGAGAGTAGCATTGAGAAATCTGATACAGAATTAGAATCAAGAAATAATCAAAAGCCCAAACGCAAGAATGTTAAAAGTACTGAAAAGAAAACTGTTCAAATCATTGAAGAAATCAAATCACCAGTAAAACCAAGTAAGTGCCAAAAAAATTTTTTTTCTTTGTCCACAAAATTATCCAATTGTTTCAAACCATATATAGGTTTTTAAAGTAGTGTTTTTCCCACGTCTCCGCCTACGTAAATTATAGTCTATATCACCCGCGTATGATGCAGATTCCCGTAGGTGAACGATTTAAAAAATCTATCTTTGTACTTTCAGAGCTTATTTTAATTCAATTATTTTATTACTAGCTTTTCGCCAGCGACTTCGCCCGCATGGTCCATAGTGAACTGTTTATTTGGTTATCAATTACCATGAATAGTAAACAATGGTTACTATGGTATCGTTTTAATTATCCATACAAAATTACATTCATCCCTTTATTTGCTATTTTTCAGGATAAAATATAGCCTGTGTTCACTGCATATCATGTAGCTTCCTGTAGGTGAAAGAATTTTTAAATTAGTTTCAGAGCCTATTTGTTGCAAACAAACAGACACTCAAATATTTTCTATTTATCATATTTACATCTATAACACGGTGTTTGCCTATCCTATAATAGTTGATTGATATAATTTCTACTATTTCAGGAACAAAAACAAGATCTTCTTTTGTAGTCCCCAATAACAGAAGGAGACTGAGAAGCAGTCGTCGCAAACCTAAGTAACATAACTCTAATTCTGACTTATAATTCTTGACAAACTTTATTTTAAGACTAGACGTGTTGTGTATGCCACCTCTGATACTTATAATGGGTAATAAAATACTTTTTTAAATAATTTTTTATAGTTTGCTAGCATATGACACTCCATAACTATAAAAATTGCCTGTCTTTCACCTCCATGATAGAAAGAGGACAGTGTTTCAAATAATACATGGTTTTTATTTAGTAGTTAAGAAGCTCACTCGAAGCATTACTCAGTTGGTCAAACATCTATTGATATTATTATAGTTACATACCTAAAAAAACACATGTGTGATTATATAAAATTATAATATTCTATTCCTAGACAATTCAATTCAGTCACTGGGTGAATTTCTTAAATGTAGAACTATTTTGTTTTTCAACATAAATTGCTTGAAATCTGCATCTTGTTAAACAGTCGTACCATGAAGAGATCTGGCCTCGGCACTATTGAGTAACAACCTGTCCTCATTTTGACCATTCTGTTGGAAGAAGTCTTACATAGAAATCTGATTCTTGAGTGCTGGCTTAAGGGGCTTGATCCCCCTGATTTAAAATAATATTGAAATGCCATTCAAAATATTGACATTGAATGATCATAATTGAATTAATGCTACAATGAAACTGTGATTCAAATATTTGTGAATGTATTTACAAAATTGCATTGATTAATAAGTGTTTCTGTAATCATCACAAGTTCTTTATTATGTGTGGCCTTGGTTTTAGGCCATATGCGATTGAAAGGATTTATCTACATTTTGCATTTAGATGATTGCTGATAGTGTCTCCTTTATGTCTGTTTCCGTATATGTTTTGCTGTGTATTTCGAGTAGCTGAATAAAAATCGACTTTGTTAAAAATCTGCATTGTTTTTATTTATATTATAGAAAACCATTTTTTTTTTCTCAAAATTTTGAAATAGCAGTTGCAGGGGTCAATAATGGCCCGAATGGCTTCGAGAAAACGATTGTACGTACGTACCCTTTTTATTTTTTTCTCGACTCAGGGGGGCACTTTGGTGCCCCCAGATAATTACAAAATGCAAGTATACACTTAAATACATTTTTACGTAATCTATTCTCACAGTATGAGTAGTGTTTAGTTGGGCATTCCTGATATCATTCCGTTTAAAAATAATTCAAATATTGTAATTTTTTTTTAGTTATGGCATTATTCCGTTATAGTAAACAAGCAGCTAGAGATACTTTCCAAAACTATAGATCACAGGCTTCGGTATAAACCAAAGAGCATCACACAATTTGCGTTGTGTAGCCCACAGGCTCTGTTTAAGAGTCAAGAAATTCGTCCAATTTATACTGCAGTGAGTTCTTTAAAATTTTTCTGAAATAGATCTTCGGGTGAGCATAAATTGGAAATCCGTTCATGAAATTATGATAGTAAAATGTACGTTTTGGTTGAAGGATCTGAGATATTATTAAGAAGTAAGTATTCGGATTATCTCCTATTAAATTTGCGAAATGTTTCTTTTCCATATAATGGTTGAAAATTTAATTTTGATGGTTGATAGCTTTTAGTTGGCCTTGTGTGTTCATGAATTTGTGTACAACTATAATACGTTCTTACAATTTGTGCTGCCATCTAGTGAAATAAATTTGTGTAGTTTCTAAAAAAAATATAGATTTTTTTTTAAATACTTCCTCATTGTAAAAGGTTCGTTTTAATTTGAATGTACATTTCTTCTATTTCGTAGTTTTGCTTGGTTTGTCTTTCTATTAAGTCACCGCTTGAATGTAGTTCGATTTGTTCTTGTACTTCTAGGAATCTTTTTGATGTATTTTACAAAGATTGTAATCTGGTTTCGATTTCTTGTGTAGAAATTTTAATTTAAGTTCAATTATTTGAATATTTTAATTCTGGATTCAACATCTCATCACCAGTTTATTATATATCAATAATACACGTTATTTATGTAAAATAATTATTTCCATAATTTATTGACAATACCGCACATAATATATGATATCTTGTTTGTAAAAACCTTATTAAAATAAATTACGTTTAATCATAAAAATCATAAACTATTAAAAAACTGGTTGGCTGTATCATTGATACAGCCATATTTTATGCGTGGATACGTCTATGTATGAATGGATATATGAGTAATTGATAAAAAAAAAAACAAATTGAAGACACTAAACACTAAATAAATAAATATTCGTTGCGTTCATTTGTTGAATGAAAAAAGTATTCACTAGCGCCAACAGATGGCGTTAGTGTATATACTCCTGCTGACAGAATGCCCCTCCCCCTGCAGAGCAAGCATAGTTCACTTATACGCCAATAGATGGCGTTAGTGCATAAGCTCCTGCTCACAGAATGACCCCCCTGTAGAACGAAAACATAGACGTATCCACGTCAATAAATATTCGTTGCGTTCATTTGTTGAATGAAAAAAGTATTCACTAGCGCCAGCAGATGGCGTTAGTGCATATACTCCTGCTGACAGAATGCCCCTCCCCCTGCAGAGCAAGCATAGTTCACTTATACGCCAACAGATGGCGTTAGTGCATATACTCCTGCTCACAGAATGACCCCCTGTAGAACGAAAACATAGACGTATCCACGTCAAAAAAAATCGGCCCTCTACTATCTGAATACTAAGACTAGTTCATGTAATGTTTAATCATGCACGCGTAGCATGAAGAACTCGAGAAAGTTTTGTTTACACCCAAATGTCACCATTCCCAATGTGCGCCCATACGATTTCTCACTTTTGACCCGAGAAACGTGACATTAAGGGTAGACAAAGCATTCCTCGAGATTGTCATTCTTTGCGTGCTGCTTTTAAAAAAGGCCTTCTGCTTACAATTGAAAAAATGTTTTATTGTTATGTACTTCAAATAGATTGCAATTAAATTGAGAATAACACTTCATTTTGAAATTCAGTACAAATTATATTAATTAAAACTACTACAAATTTCAAAGCAAAAACTCAGTTATTTTCGATATCGATATATCGTTTCACTGTTTCTTCAATACCGATGTGTATCGATATTTTTAAGCGTCAATATATCGATTTATACCGGGTTTCCGAAATAACCATTGTATCTCTACCCTCAGGATATCGATACTTTTCGCGTATCCCTATATCAGTCACTTAGTTTTCCATATTATAAAAGTACTCTTTGCACTTAGTGTTTTCTTGATATTACTCTTTGTTTTTTTGATGCGCTGTTATCTTTCGGGTTAGGGTTTAGTTTAATTTAAAATTAGCAAATAAATGTGCCTAAAGTTTTGTCCATCACAGTGTTGGTGACAAAATTTAAGCATATTTTATTCATTCAAATCGTTAGTAACAAACTACCTAAATTTCTCATGACTTAACCTGTAATTGAAGATCAAACTTTGATTTGTGAAAGTTATTTAAAATAAAATGGAAAAAGAACCGAAAGACGTTATTCGAGTAGGCTCAAGGAAAAGCGAGGTAAAGTTAATTAAAACTTTTATTAAGTTTTTTATTCGAATGAATTGAAAATTAAAAGTTTGCTCCTATATATTTTGAAGTTCACATGCCACTTTTTAATAAAGGTATTAATTTTAATAAAATTTTATTTCTCAATTTCATGTCTTAGATCAATCTAAAAGTGCACACTTATATAATATTAAGTATAAGTGGGCACTCTTAGACTCATCACAGTTAAAATTTAACAAATAAATAATATACTTAATTTTTCAGCTTGCTCTTATACAGACAAACCATGTCATTGACTTATTAAAAACTGTTTATCCAGAAAAAGAGTTTACTATAGGTAAGTTAATCAAATTCTTTGTTAATTATAATGCAAGTCTGTTGTTGTGGAATTAAAGGGTCTGTACAAAGCTATAACTATATGATTTTCAAAATCACACAGAATATATGTAATAAAAAAAAGATACATTTATAACTAAGCCTCTTTTCAGTTACTATGACTACACTTGGGGATAGGATACTAAATGTGTCGCTCCCAAAAATTGGTGAAAAGTCATTGTTTACAAAAGATTTAGAAGATGCTCTGAGGAACAATACTGTGGACTTTGTAGTGCACTCATTAAAAGACCTTCCTACTACATTGCCTGAAAAACTCACTATAGGAGCAGTTTTTGAGAGGTATGTAATAAAATATTCATATTCTTCACCATATGTAATAAAAACCAAAAATTTTGGATTTATTTTTTGTTGGAAACACAAATTTTATTGATTATTGAGTACCTAACCAATAGAAATCCATTATTTATTTCACTATCACTTCCTTCATATTTGTGTTTAAGCACATCAATATGGTGGACTTTATAGGATGGTTATTTTGGAGCTAAATTTAAATAGAAAATTTAAAAACAAAAATTATTTGATTTGTATGATTTTTGAGAAAAATAAATTGTATATGAACATATACTTGGATACTTTCATTTTAAAGTATTTTGAAAAATTGGCAATAACATTATTGATAAATATTTGCATCCCTTTGTAGTTGAGGGCTTTGCCAAAAACTGAGTTATTAATTTTAAATAGTTTTCAATATCCAATACTATCCTGTCTCATTGACAGAGCATTGATTTTAACTTATATTGTCTTTAATCTTTATGCTCAGATCACAAATCTTGGTAATACATCCTGTTGCTTGTCAGGTAAAAGGGACAGTAATAATATAATGGTAATTTCTTTGTTTACAAAATTTTTTTCCTGACAGCATTTCTACTGTAGTCAGTTCGGTGTTTGAGTATACTGAGCAGAGGAGTCTTCCAATACAATATTTTGGAATGCAGAAAGTAATACTAGCAAGAAGATTAGGGCTGTTTAAGTTGCTGTTTAAGTTACCGCACAATATGCCATACATTCTTTCTTTATATTGTATATCAACTATGTATTTAAAGTACTGTGGTGACCGTACGGAACTACAATATTCAAGAATACTACAACAGTATGCAAAGTAAATGGGACATTTCTAAAAGGTTTACATATCCTGATTATAAATCCTAGGTTACAATATACTCTATTCACCTCAGTCGTGATTGGTAAATGTCATTTTAAAGTCTAACAGAACACCCAAATCTCTTACCACTTCCACTCGCATGTTGCCTTCTCCATTAAAATTATAATTAAAGACTATTGTTTTCTTTTTATGGCAAAATTTAATGCATTGGCACTTGCTAATATTTACTGTTATATTATTGCATTTATCTACACTAATATAATAAAGAGGAAAACTTTGTTTGTATGTTTGTAATAAATATGTTCAAAAACTACTGGACCTATTTTAAAAATTCTTTCACCATTCGAAAGCTACTTTATCCATGAGTAACATAGGCTATATTTTATTTTGAAAAAAAAAATGAAGTACCGTAAGATGGAAAAAATCAACCAGAAAAGTTACTTATTTTGCATACGCTACCTAAACTATAAAAGATAAAACCATAAAATGATCTACTTAATTGTAGATCTATGTCGAGTGAGGCACAACAACCATTGTATGAAATTCAACCCCCTGAGGGGGTAAATTAGGGGATGAAAGTTTGTATGAAACTTCGTTAAGAAGTGCTAGGAGTTTCAAATTTTTCATGCGGGTTCTTTTTGGAACGTAGGTGCTCACTAACACGGGATTTTACGAAATTCGACCCCTAAAGAGGTAAATTAGGGGATGAATAATTAATTGAAAATACCTTCATAAATTCCTTTTTGTCATCGGCATAAAGCAAATGATGAGCTGTTTCAAGACATTGACCGATATCGTGGTTATACGCACAATAAAATAAAGGGCCAACGTGTGATCCTTGGGGTACACCGGATGGTATTTCAATGATTTATAACCTCCAATGACAACAGGCAAGCAGGCACACATGCAGGCTGCATTCGATTAGATAGGTAGAATATTATCTATCTTAACAAATCACCTCTAATTACGTTCTTATTTATGGTGTAATACTATTCAGTGCCATTACTTCGTGGAGTGGATTAGTTAAGTATACTTTAAGTTAACTTATCGACTGTTTCATACAAAATTGTAATACCTACAATTGTTGACAGTATCCCGGTCAAAAGAGAAGAAAGGGGTTTCGGCAACAGCATTCGAATTACAGAATACGAAGTCCAGTATCCTATTGTTGCCATTTAGAAAAAAGTTATATTGGTTTAGGCCCGATTAAGTGACGCACCCCATGAATAAAAGTGTTGCGTCTTGTACATCTGTGCAAGAAGCAATAGGGATGACGACTGGGTACAAAAATGCAATTCTATTTAGTCCGTCAGTCAGATAATAGAAAAATATTAGATACGTATTTTTTTTTACTTCAATTTAACAAGAAATAGCTTAGATAACAGGCATTAAAGTTGAGGAGTGGGGGCTCGCTACGTCACAGTTGAGTAGAAAACGTACCCAAACGTGACGTCATGCGAAATTTCAACTCAATGTAACGCCGTAATTTTATGATTACGAAAAAAATAAAACAATACGTGTTTAATATTTTTTAACACTCTACCTGACGGACAAACAAACAAAAATTAGACATCATCGCTATTAAAATTAATCAATATTCATTTTGAAACTTCAAATAGACATAGTTATTTGTTTTTAAATTGTATTTAAATCAACTTCTTTTTTAAACTTAAAATCAATATTTTATTAAACCTCTAGAAAATTCACATTTCCTTTTAAACTTCTATCAACGTTTCTTCTACCTAGAGTGAACAGCGCCTAACTCATTTCCTCAATATAATAAAAAAGACCCTTAATCTTAATAAACCCAAATGAGGCTTAATGAAAATTACATATAAATAATATTATGGTTTGTTGAAGATATGTTTGATTTGTGCCAGATGCAAAGACAATTGTTGTTAGTGTGTAATGATACATAATATTATTTTTTCTATTCAGTACAGTGTTATTTCAGCTGTTCATTAACATATTATGTTTAGAGCATTGAGTGTACATTTATTTCAAGGTTATTCATTTCTTATATTTTTGTATTATCATGAGTAATGACAAAAAAATTGAAATCTAGAACCACTTCAATGATAGATTTAAATTATCAGGATTTTGTTAATAATAAATAATTACATATATAAATTATGCTCAATTTACACAAGTATGTAATAATAATAAATAACAAGTTATCATAAAGTAGCATACATTCACAATTCAACTGCCAATCTCCAAACATTTATTAGAAATTAGAAAAATAAGAACAGATTCCAGAAAGTGTAACTGAACACCTATTTAATATAATACTAATGAATATAATCTGCAGGGCATCAATTCTATTATCAATGTTAACATCAGTAGAGTTTTAATAACACCTTTCTGGACAAAGTTATTGTTATCATAAAATAAGTGAAAATATCTGTCACGATTTATTTTTGAAGACTCCACCCCCCTAATAATGATTGGTCCCAGCTAGATGAAATGAATGGAAACGTCATTGAGATGCCATTATCACATTAATATATCCAGAATTTAGGATTATTAAAACGATTATGAGAGTTATAAGCGTAAGTGGCCTTGTTCGTATTGTTTCAGAGAAGATCCAAGAGATGCGTTGGTGCTAAGGGATGGGCTGAAGGATACGACGCTCTCTTCGCTGCCCGCCGGATCGGTCATAGGTAAGTACAGTTGATACTACACGGGCGGTTCTGACGCAGCGGGTAAACGCCGCGCCACATACTATAAGTATAACTAAAACATTTTGGGAATTGAACATTTTGAACTGAATATGTGAAGCCTGTTTATCGCTGTAATACCGGATAATACTTTTTATTCCATATCTAACACCTCCACGGCACTTTTTTGTTAATTACCCAACACGTATCCGCCAGCGATCGCTCTTCTACGTTCTAATAAAATTACCAATGTTTAATATTATATCGCCATAGTTGTAGTTTGAAGGATCTATCAGGTTATTTTGAAATAGATTGTCGTCAGGTGCGTTGCAGGAGGAGAACCGCTCGTGAATTGTCGGCCTTAATGGGAATTCGTTTGGTTGTGCGTTAATAGCCGCTTCCTATTGACCGCGATACGATGGATACGTTGCGCCTGCGCCGGTATTGTAAATCACGAAATATCGTTAACATGGCACCTAACACTAATTTCAAATCAATGGTGAATAAAAAAATAAAGTACTCACTGAAATTGTAAAAACTACATGATACTTCTAAGATAAAGAAAACGTGTGACTTTTTTATGGGCGTCGTTCCAATGTAAAAACAATAAACGTAGGATGCGAAGTTTTAATGAGCCGGCATTGGTATGACGTAATTATGTTACATTCTGTTAAGGCAAAATTTTCATATTTGACTCGATATCTCATTACCTGTGGAAAGTAACACCCATTATAATGAAAACGATAATTCTCAACATATCCATAGTAAAACAAAAGTCACAGGTGTAGTTCCTTCTTGAATTCGCCTCGTTTGCATTAGCGCTGTCTCTAACACGATTCTTATACGATCTCGCGAGTCACAACAGCTTGTACAACATTCCCTAGGGTCCAAATTAGAAAATACCCCGCTGAAATCCTTTCTCTTCGAACCTAAAAACCTAGAAAGAATCTTAGCATTAAAAGGTATAACAGCAAACTAAAGGTGACACGATAACAGGACATGACATAAGGGGAAGAGAGTTAAAATAAAATTTCAAATATGAGCGTACGAGCTCGATAAATAAATACCTCTGCCGAAATCCATAAGGGCAACGCCATTAATTAAAAAGAGTAACAACCGACGAGTCACAGAGCGTCGACTTTTTAACACTAAACGATCTGACTATAAAGTACAACCAAACATCATCGTTCAAAACGCCAATCAATTCCGAAAATTATCACTGCAAGCCTAAATCGAACGACGATCAAGACAAAATTTAATGTTCTCAGTCTACTTTGGAATTTATTCATGCGACCCAATGTGTGCCGACATTTCATCATGAATGAATGAAAACGGATTTCCTAAGACTATTGATTATAACAACTTACTTAGTATCTTAACCATGGCATATTTGTGTATAGAAATGTAGGATATCCTAATGATTCGTCTGTATTAATTACAATTTATACATGTAAAACAATGATAAGACACGCAATGTATCTTGTTATATGCACTGCATATCTTAATCTATTAGCAAACTCATTGATTTGGTCTGGTAGATTGCAATGATTAGTGAAATCGGTTTGCGACAAATATTGTAATGAATAAATGAAAAGTATTTATTTAATGTACAATATCACGTACATTGATCAAATTCCAAAATGAGCAGCTAAAGCCTTCTGTATTCAGACTCGAGACAATATAGACGTTAATTTTCTACATTGACCAGACTGGGATTCGAACCTGGAACCTCGGAGATGGCGACACCTTGCAACCAGCGTTTGAACCACTCGGCCACGCAGATCGTAGACGAGTGGTATAATTTAGCTCCTTGCTTGGAAGGCACGTCATTAATGGTCCGCTTACACGAAGCTTATAACCGATACACAAAAACAAAATAAAACCCAACCTAAAAATAGATGACAAAATAATAGAAAACGTAGAATAATATACTTAGTTAGGTTGACAAATTGGATTTAACAGAAGCAGCAACAAGCAGTTAATAGAGAGGAGGGTCAAAAGTTGGGCTAAATACTGAAGCTTAAAGTAAATATTAATGAGTGAAATACCTATAAAGTTAAAAAAGAAAGTTATGGTATCACGCGTCCTGGAAATTCACCAATAAAACAAAAATAAAATAATCACCTGTCAAAGAGCAATGAAACATAGTATGATGAATATAAAACAAGGCATACAGATATTAAAACAATAGATGGTCTCACTCATGCACAAAAATTAAAATAGAGGTGGGCTGGACATGTAGCGCGACCCAAAGATCAAAGATGGACAAAAACTGTAACCTCGTGGCCACGCACTGCCAGGCAAACGAAAGACAGGCCATATGAGCGCTGGGAAAATGAAGAGGCCTTCACCTGAGTGGGGTACAATCATACAATTACTTAACAATAATAATAAAATAAAGAAATGCATTTTTATTTTATTATTTATAATAGCCGATACAATCTACTAAGCCAGTCCAGTAAAAATTATAAACCGGTCTATTACATTATACTGACTTGAGGATTGCCTTCATTTACACAAGGCCACTATTGGACTGGTTGTTTACACATAACAATCCGCACTACACATTTACAGGCTGGTGATAGCAAAAGTCAGATTGATATAAGTACATTTTTATCGCTATTATTAGCTATCATACTTTTTATGAACGTTCATAGAGATAAGGACGTAATACCCTGAACTATTAGAGCGACAAAATGCACTCGTGATCTGTGACAGCCTTAATCGGTATCGAGCGATGCAACTGCTTCAACTAGGTTTATCATATCTTAGGATTTAATTTAGGATGAAATAATCCATCAATATAATATATCCATCAATAAGTGTAATAATATTTATTTCGGCTGTTTGTGTGGATGCCCTAACATTGATGAGAATACGCTCTGTAGTAGCGAAGGGTAACAAGTGCTTGAAATATTCGTCAGTCCTGTTAGGTCCTGGGTAGGTCAGCGGGTAGAGCAGTCGCCCGGATTGCGAAAGGTAATGGGATCACATTTCAGGGTGACCAAGTGGATTTTTTAAGCATTTTGTATTAAGAATATTCTTAATGAAAAATGCTTTATAAATCCACCAGCCCCAAGATCCACTCTTATATGGAACTCGAACCCACAACCTTCCGCAATCCGGGCGACTGCTCTAACCACTGAGCTACCCAGGACCTAACAGCACTGACGAATTTTTAAGTAAGATACAAAGAAAATGTTGTCTTATTTTTTATTCCATATACCTCAATAGTTACATATCACCACCACCAGCCCTTTTACGTCCCCACTGCAGGGGCTCAGACCTTCCTTATGGATGGTTAAGGAGGATGGGCCATGACCCTCCACGCTGGCTCAATGCGAATTGGAGGGTAGTTACATATAAATTGATAATTTTCTAAAAATTTATGCAATAAATTAACAAACTAAAAAGTATTAAATTATTATAATAATATTTTGGGGATTATTCATAAATATTTCATTAATTAATTAATAATTTATCACTGACTTTTGTGCTATCTTTACTTTCTATCTTCATATGACGTCACGCGGGTGTTATTTAAACAAAGTTGCCAGCGTATTACCAATTTAGGGACTCATATTACCGAGCGTATTTTCATCAATGTTCAAACGATCCACCTTCCTAGCTTTGTTAGTAATTGAGTGTCGTCCGCCCGATATGAATGCGATGTGCAAGAGCGAGATCCCCCGAGATACGCAGTGTATAAAAACGATAATAATTTAACTTTTTCTAATTGTAAGTACGTTTGGATTGCCTGAATATTGCTCAAAAATGCGCTCGCCAGGCGAAAAGTAAAAGTGCTCGAAGAATTCTTCAAATCGTCAGTCCTGTTGGGTCTCTGGTAGCTCAGTGATCAGAGCAGTCGCTCGGTTAGCAAAGGTTGAGAAATGATATCTCGATAGACAAATCAAAAGATCTCTAAGTCAACATGGTCGGGCTACTTAATTACATAGTTCCTATAGCATCGCCCCTGGATATTATCTCGGATCCAACTTCCTGTCAAGCGTCACTAATCAAACGAGCCCAAATTGTATGAATTTTCGTCGATTAAGTATAGAGTTTTAATTACGAATTTCCCATCGTTGAAAAATGGGTTTTACTATTCCAGTCAGATACTTTACATTTTTTTTCAAGTACTTTGAAGATAAGTGGTCATATTTTAGGTACATCTTCACTTCGACGCACCGCTCAGCTCCGTGGGTCGTACCCTCACTTGTCGGTGGTGGACGTGAGAGGAAATCTGAACACACGTCTCAGGAAGTTAGACGCAGAGGATGGACAATATTCGGCGCTGTTACTGGCCAGCGCAGGCTTGCACAGGATGGGGTGGGCACATAGGATATCTAAGGTTAGTCGTTTGGATTGCCCGTAAGGTGATTTTGATTGAAAATTGTCTTATTTACTCATATGTTTTGTAAGAAAAAAGTGCTTTTGTGTCTTTCCTTCATCAGAACCATTATTGAGCGTTTTCACACTGTGACGATAACGACAGAGACACGATACTTAAATATCGTCAGCTCGGACGATGGTCTCGTCACAATACCATTACCATCGATACAATTGATGTGTAAAGAAGACATTGCACTAATAATATTGGACTTTAAGTAGATAGTACAATGGTACGAGGGTTGGTCAAAAAGTTCGCGGAATGGAGGGTAAAAAGTAAGAAATAAAACACAAAATTATTTTTCCTTCTCAATGTATTCCCCCTTAACTCTAATACATTTGTTAGACCTATCAATTAATTTATTAATACCTTCGAAAAATAATAATTTCTCTTTGTCGTCAAAATAGGCCGAAATTGCGCTCTTCACTTCTTCATCCCTGGAAAATTTCTTCCCTCAAACCTCTTTTTTAATTTTTGGGGACAGATAATAATCATCTGGGGCTAAATCAGGGCTATAGGGAGTATGTTCCAAGATTTCGAAACCCACTCTTTGAACAGCAGCCATCGCAACTTGCGCCTTGTGCACGGGTGCATTGTCGTGCAAAAGAAGCACCCCTTTAGTCAATTTTCCCCGTATTTTTCTCTCACAGCATCTCGCAGAGGTTCTAATAGTGCAACGTAGTACTCTCCAGTGATAGAAACACCCTTTTCTTTATAATCAATAAGGAGGATTCCCTCTGAATCCCAGAAAACAGTAGCCGCCATGAGTTTTCCAGCCGAAGGAGACACGTTGAATTACTTGGTGTGAGCTTTTTGTGCCACTGCATAGAGTCTTGTTTGGACTCAGGCTCATAATGATGAACCCAAGTTTTATCTCCAGTCACAATTCGGTTCAAAACTTCATCCTTTTGTTCACCACAGAGTGCTAAAAACTCGCGACAGCACTCAACTCGCCGCTGCTTCTGGTGTGGCGTGAGCATTCACGACACCCATCTTGCACACACCTTCGACATGCCAAGATGATCGTGTAAGATGTTCAAAATGGTTGTAGCTGATACTCCAATCATTTCTGTAAGCTGTTTCTTCTTTAAACGGGCATCTTTCAATATGATTTTTTCAAGGTTTTCGACGTTTTCTGCCGAGGTTGCCTCGACAGGCTGCCCTGGCCTCGGATCATCTTCAATCGAATCCCTGCCTTGCTTAAACAGGTTGTGCCAATTGTGAACCATTGTTTTACCAGGGCAATAGTCCCCGTAAACAGAAGACATCTCTTCCAAAATAGTCTGGTGAGGCTTTTTTTTGTTTGGTAAACTCAATTTCTCTTGAAACTCAATTTTCTCCATGTTGCAAATTTTTGTCCGGATTGACTTGTTGATTGATGTGTAGCTCAGGTAATTATGACCTTTTTTTTTTGAAACTTCTTATTTATACTCTTAATGAGTGTCACAACTAGTGCAGGTAGTAAAAAGTCGTCACCTTTCCTCCCTCCATACCCCTCATTCTGCGAACTTTCCTCGTACAATACCTGCATTGTATATACCTGTATAGTTGAGATTCTATTGAGATGCGTTATACGTAAACATTAGTAGGATTGGCCTTCGTGGTTGGTTATGCAAGGTATCTGCCCCAGCGGCGGGGACATTAATAGACTCATGATGAGATTACCATTATTGGCCACCAGATATTGCCGTGTGCAGAGATGAAATACGCGGTAGGACAAGGCGCGCTAGCTGTAGAGTGTTGCGTCGACAACTATGAGGTGTTGTCGATGCTCGCACCGTTCAATCACCCGGAGACTTACTGCAGGGTGCTAACCGAAAGAAGCTTCCTCAAGACTCTAGGTAAATTATACAGTTTACATTTATATTACAGGATAACTATAAAAAACCCGGCCAATTGTAATAAAAAAGGTAAAAACATGTTTTTTGTTAAATATATATTTTTCTGATTTTTAGTATATGTTGTTATAGCGGCAGCAGAAATGCATGAAATTTCAAATAATTTCAATTGTCAAATTTTCCCGGTTCATGAAATGCAGCCTGGTAAGCGACAGACAGTGAAGTTTTAGTACTAGGGTTCCCGTTTTACACTTTAGGTAAAACCGCCGAAATGTTTGATTCAGTATATAAGTAATAAAAAAAACATTTAATTATAAAAGAATATAAACATATGCATTGATAAAATCAATAATACCTATTTATAATACTTAGCTATGGCTAGAGAGGCGATCGCTTTGCTACCAGACTACCAGAAATCTTAGTGCGGTGTTCTAAAGCTTAAGTCGCCCATTGTATTAGGTTGGGTCACTACAATAGGGGTGTAGACAAACATGAAATGTATTTAAAAAAGGATCTTTCATATAATAATTTACATTCTAAAAATATTTTTTTTCTTTCAAAATCTTCCGCGAAAACGCCACTTCTGTCATGGTTTCGCTATAACGTCACGGCCCTCTGAAACTGATATCGTTCTATGTATGCGTAAGGTTGATTTCTCTATGACCGTGATGCCACACGCTGTTTGTGGTCACGTGACAACGAGCGTAAAATATGTGTTTTTTTTTTTCATAAATAATTTAAGCAATATTATACACTACCAGAAACAAAAATGTATTTATTTTCGTTTACTTTCTACATCCGTATTTAATAGGAGCATTGAGCAAATCACACTGAACAGCCGAAACAAATATATTTGCAAATCTTTTAATCTTTCGATTAAGAGGAAAATCTCTCATATAGCATTCACAGTGCTATATTGTTAAATATCTTAAATAAAAATGCTTTCACGTTTTTTTAAGAGTAGTAAACACACTGGGTATATTGACCGAAGTAGGGGAGACCGGGTCAAAACCGTATAGCTAAGGATATACCTATATAAATTGGAAATAAATATAAAGTTATTTATTAGTAATCAACACGTTTTTTTAAGACTCTCGTTGACTACAGGAATTAACAAAAAATAATACTTTAATCCTTTTGATAACAAAAATAAATCAACAAAAACGTACCCTCAACGAATTCCGATTTTGCCCCGGAGTTTTTTTCATTATTTCTGGGTTTCAAATTTGTCCGGTAGTATTTCGATTATAATTTCGTAGCATTTTAAAGAAACCTATAAAGAAAAACATAAATAATTAATTAATATGGTATCGGGTCAAAACAGTGTACTATCCGGTTTTACCCCGTACGGTTTTGACCAATAGAACATAACTTATACATTCATATTCTACTACTTCAAAGAGTCACATTCATTGTTAAAACATTGTACATCATTAAATAAATACACACAGTTTAACGTAATTATTGTTATACTTACATATATATCATAATATGTCTATTAATAAAATTTTTAATCCCTTAAAAATAAGATGAAAACACCTAAAAACATTGTTTTCTTTATTACTTGTTAACCCTCCTGTGCCTGTTGACAGATTGATCTTATTGGCTACTTGTAGTGACCAGCAAATGCGTGCGAAATTTCAAATAATAACGGTCTCAGCTACACTATACGGTTTTACCTCGGTGTACAGTTTTGGACGGGTTTCCCCTATACCATGGTAGCTATATCGTAAATAGCAACATGTATCTTTAATTGTATCTTAAAACAATAATAACACAATTTCAGGCGGAGGATGCAGTGCTCCAGTAGGGGTATCAACAAGAATGAAGAAAGTAGACGACAAATACAAGTTATCCATTACAGGTGCTGTGTGGAGTTTGGATGGTACCACGCAAATAGAACATTCCCTCGAACACGCCTTCACAAAAATATGCAAAAGCTCAAAACACAGATTGACTTCTACTGAAGAAAATGGCAGTAAAAAAATAAAAACTGATGAAAGTCAACATCCGGTGAATTTAGTTGAAGAACATAATAGGAGGATATCTGAGCGCAGTGATAATTTGAACTGTGAAGACACTAGAAGTAGAGCGGAAATCGAAACGCTCCAGGAAGATGCGAAGATTTTCTGCGGACTGATAGAGAATTCCAATATGCCTTTTGACGTTATAGAAAAATGCGATAGTTTAGGTAAAGAGTTAGCAGATGTGCTCATTAGTAAAGGTGCTTTAGAAGTGATGAAGGTCACTCAAGACTTGATAAGAAATTCCATTGCCACCGAATCGTGACTTATTTTATTGTAAGTATTAATATATTTTACTGTAAATGTTGTACAGGTATTATGAACAATGTATATAAATGTTTATGGAATATTTTCCGAGTTATTTGTTTATTTACAAATATATGTACTTATTGTAGCACTGTTTTTTGTTGATTAAATTGGTAAATTATGTTGGGGAAATTGTTTTTTTTTTAATAACATAATGGTTTCGACATTAGAAACTTATATATTTTAATTTAATGGAAATTCAACCATACAAATTTGAAATTCATAAGAGGTTAATGACGTCATTGAATCCTAATGGATGTTTGTGCAACTGGCAGATTGTGTGTTAGGTGGCAGCGCCAGCCTCTTCGATTTTGAAATTAATTCTTAATCATTATATTTGATCAATTTTGCATTCACAATGCTATAGTGAAAAATATTCTTAATGAAAAAAATTCCATGAAAGAACCCATAATTGCGAAAGTTCATGGGTCAGAGTCATATCTCAGAGTGCCAAGGATAAAGTGGATTTTTAAGTATTTTCTTTAAGAATATGAATTCTTGATTTATCTAGTCCCTTAAAAATCAGTCCATTACGAAATAGGAACAAATTATCTTTGGACAAATAGAAAAGTTACGTTGCTTCGAATATAAACGAACTCTGTACTTATAATGAATTTCAAAAAACTTTCCAGATAATCTTTTAATCTCTAATACAAAGGTGATTTTGTCATTAATTTGTATGATGTACTGATGACCGCTATCGCTAATTGTCTCACAATACCGCAGACTTTTTTCTCTAGACTTCAAATAAAAAAAAAAAAAAAACAATATTTAATTTGTACAATACCTTTATTTCACAATAAAATCTCGATCAAAACTCACAAGCATTCTTAACCAGTTGGAAACACAAAACAAATCCTAAAAATAACACTAACAAATACGTTACTACTACATTATAATTATCGAACACGCGATTTTTTTCTTTGCAAGCATTTCTGTGTGGCCGACTTTTCTTTATTCAAGCATATTAATTATCATCACAGCCAACGTGAACTATTCCAAAATTTTACATCCAACAACTTCGACTGTCTTTAGATTTCAGTGTTATAGGAAATGAACATACTGCTTATTCACAAAGGATTTAATTTGAAGACATAGGTAGAACATTAATAAGAATAGAAAGCCTCTCGAAACAAACTTTAGTCGATTCTTATAAATCATTGATAGATTGAGCATAAATAAGATACTAAACTGAATGAGATTTTAAATTAACCTATAATATTTCAATATGTAATTACCTGTCTGTGTTAAATATTTAAAATAAGAAAAAAAAACAGTAAAATCAGTGTTATATAAAATCAATGCAAAGAACATCTATGTTGCCATGATAAAAATATAATCAAAGTTGCCAACATCGCAGTGATAATGGTTAATTAGTGCAAATTCTGAATCTATTATAATAATTTATTCAACATCCTCCTCCTGCAACACATTGCCACTAGCTTTCATAGAGGCACGAAGGCGTTCAGACACTTCAGGTAATTTCTTGAGTAGGAGGTGGAAAATTGGTGCTGGCATAGTCTGTTGCAGAACCTGAGAAAAAAATAAAATATAATCATATGATTTCTGGTTATTGTAATTGCTTTAAAAAGTCCGTATTATTTATTAACCGGATTAAAAAAAAAGTGCTCTATATGTATGTAATTTAGTTGGAATGGTGTAAAATTCATACATGTTGGTCTGTATGGGCTTCTGAACACATGTGCAAAATTTTATAGATGTATGTATGTATGTGTGTAAGTTTATCCACATATATCTCGCAAACTATGTTGTTTTTCAACTTATACTGCAACACTTTTGAGTTTCATCAAAATCAGTTCAATAATTTTAGAGATAACTATTAAAAGAAGAATGGCGAAATCGGACCCCATAATTTACAAAACCGTACATGGATGGCAATATGACAAATAAATAATATATGATTAATAGATTTTATTTCTACAAAATGGTGAATTTTAATGTCGGGGAACCAAACTAAAATGTTAAATGCTGCTAATAATTATCAAGATAACAAAACGTCTGATGATAGTGCAAAAACAAAACGCGAAAATCTTTTTAAGAAACGTTCTGGTTTACGCAGAAGTACTTTAATAATAAAACTATATCTTGGAAGTGTTTCATGACTTTTGCCCTTGAAAAGGGTCATCTATTTTAATGGATATTATCGTTTCCTGTACATTGCAATTAATTCTATTACCTTTAAAGTACCATCAATACGCTTAATAATCGAATATAAAGTCAAAATAAGATTGTATAGAATGCATTTCGTTCTCTTTAATTGAAAACCACACAATATATCAAAGGGTTGTACTTTGGATGGTTTTTGAAAAATCGATCACATACATCAACGATGTCAGAAGCGATTCTCAATTAATCGCGAGTTTTTCAAACATGTTCTATAGAATATTATCTGTCGCCATTTACTGCTAATAATTAGTGAGATATGTGATGTAATGACGTGTACCGACTGAGCGAATGAACGTTAAATATATATTCAATATAAAATCTATATATAATATAAATACGGTCTTTGAATACTTTCATAAATATTTATTTTATTCGTTCAAATTACGTATTGAATACTTGAGAAATAAAAAAAATTTAAAGCTAAGATACCACAACCGATTTAAGAAGATTATTGCCAGTTCTGTAGTTGAACCGATGAAAGGTTAACGTATCGATTATTTTGTTCTAAATAATCGATTAGTTGATTTTATTTTGACATGTTTGTTTTCATCTATGAATGTTCTAAGATGATGATGGTGGAATGATAGCGGATGATTGGTTTGGTTTGTTTTTTGTGTGTTCGTTCGTGGAGTTTGATATTTATGTTAATATTCAACTTGACAATTAAGCATGTTTCTTCGACCAACGTTGATATTTGCATTACTTTTGGATTCCGAATGGCAATTGATTCGGTTATAACAATGATAGTTCAATGTGTACATTGCCCTTGTTTGTCACTTTCAGTTGTAATGATTTAATTAAAGGCAAAGGGATCTACTCCACACAGTTTAGTCATATGTTATAAATGTTTCTTCTATTATAAATGTCTGGATATTGTTAGATATGTAATTATTTTGATCTAGTTTATTAAACGGAGTAACCTGGTTACCATTTTTATTCATTTTAACGTCCATTCAACGAAAAAGCAAAGATGCAATATATAACCTCACAAAGTATTTTATGCCATATCTCTTTAATCCCAACTTTTAAAGGAAAAAGACGATTAGGATTTTGTTAGTTTAGCTTATACCTTCAAGTACACGTTTATTTCATTGATGAACGCGACTTTAAAAATTCAGGTCCAAAGCTATATGGGAGTTCGCCATTGTTCTTTAAAATACCTACTTATAAAAGTAGAAATTTAACCTATTTATAAAGGAAGTTAAAATTGATGACCGTCTTTTTAATCACCAAAAAAAGGAGGCCGTCAATTTACTTGTGTATGTACGCCATTAACCGACTTAAAAAAAAAGTTATCGATTGACCTGTAAGTTATCATTAATACATGTGCATATGTAATTTTGTTGGAATATGGCGTAATTCTCGTAAATTAGACATTGAATTGAAATGAGTTCTTTGTCTGATTAACTATTTTTCACCTTAGGGACATCATAATAGAAAACTTATTAAATCACTTATGAACTATTACCAGAATTTAGGTTAGGTTAGAACTGCTAACATCACAGAAAATATTTATCTGATAATATAAGTATGCTTATATACAGACAAAGGTGTCCATTTATTATAAGTTAGAAGTAAGCAGTATGAATTGGTGATAAAATATATTATTAAAAAAAGAAAAAAAATAAAAAACAAATTAAAAAAATTAAACAAACTTCTAAAAAACTTAAAAAGAGAAACTACTGAAAAGATCTTTATCTCCAATAAAATCGAAACAACAAGGTGGAATTGTTGTGAACACCAACAACTTTTTTTGGGTTGGTGCCAGATATTTATAAGAAAAATATCATGTATGGTGAGAAAATAATACATTTTCTGATATAGTGCTACTTTACTTCTTACTAAACAATATGGCTGGCACTGACCAAAAAAAAATTGTTGGAGTATCAATTTTATTAATGATTATTTGAATAATCTGAAATTAAGAAAATTTCACTTAATGAAAGTATCATCATACTCAGAATACTATAATTTAACCTTTAAGGGACAGTTTCACAGGCAAAGCAGGTTTGCATTTATTAGCTTACCAAAAAAACAGCTTGCACAAAATAAGTATACACTGATTTTATAGAACTTACACCAAGCAATTGTTGTGTCTGTCCACAAACAGCCACTGCCTGTCCAAGATGCTCCACACCAGCTTCCAAATTTCCAGCTGCTAGAAGCTCTTCCCCGAGTTGTATCTAAAAACATTAATTTACATATAATACTTTACATTTATGTGGGTAAGTACAGATGACGCCAAACAACTTGAACAAAAAGTGTGGTGGTGGGGGAAAGTTTGCGCATGTACACTTACGAGCAAAAAAACCTATGCATTAGAATTTCTTATTCCTACGTTAACTATTTATTTCTGTATTTTTTCTGTCCTATTTGCATGAGTGACTGAGTGGTAAACGTGCACACGAATGATACACGTGAAGTAAGTAGCTGCGTGTATAGTAGTAGTGAGAAATTACGAGACTTCGTAGCAGTACTACAAGACCGTTATGAACCCTCTAGTCTAGTGCAACCACTGTAAACTATTATAACTTTTTAAAACTGTGTTTGATTGTCGACGAGACATATTTTGAGGTCGTGATGTTATTGCCTGCAAGTGTACTGAAGTAGCGATGAGACGTGAACACAAAGCGGGAAGCGATGGTTGACTGATCCACCAATAGCGTGGATTGGCGCGGTCGATGCGATCCTACTTCCGCACGCCGCGCCCCGCACCGCATACCGCGACGCCTAAAATCGGTTTCTGCGCATGCAAGGTCATTTGTTCAAGTTGTTTGGCGTCATCTGTACAATGTGATTTTGCTTGCCTGTACTTCATTCATGTAAAAACAATGAAATTGACATGTATGATATATATTGAGCTGATTAAACTGAGATAACTGCACAAAGGGGTTTTTTTGAGTGATGACAGTGAATAACTTGACAAAATTCTATCACCATGTCACCATCATCTATTGTTCAAGCTTTTATAATACCTCTTAACACTTCTCAAAAAATCTTTACCAACTCTAACAGAAGATTTAGAACAAAAACACTAGAACAAAAATCTTTATCAATATACCTGCTGCAAGAAGAATCTCTGCATGGCCTCATGATCATTCATATCTGGTAAGGGTCCTCCAAGTGTGCTCGATCGTGATGAGTTCTTGACAGCATTCTGTCGACCTGAAATAAATTTAAAAACATACCTTGAACACAGAATAAAACAGTAGCGCAGTTAAGAAGTAACGGTTGAATTAATGTGCACATTTTCAAGTCTTGAGGTGCACTCAGATGCTCTTGCAACAGCAAGATTACTAGATGTACGGAGAGTGAGCGATCTCAATGCAAATGACACGAAAATATTGTGTCATAAATGGATGTTTAAATATGATCTCTTCAAACATGATTTCATTTTATAAATTACTTTCTCAGAATGAAAGGTTAGAATAAAGCCGCGTATCGACTGCGCGCGGCAAACCATCGAACATTGGCTCGCGCGGCGGCCGCGCAATATGGGGACGGCTCCGCCGCGCGCGGCAGCTCGAATATTGGCGCGCTCGAACGTGCCGCGCGGCGAACCAGTTCGTGTCGGTTTTTGGTGGCGCGGCAAAGGAGCGTCAGTGTGTTGTGCGTGCGCAATTGGGACGGACCTTTTACTTAGAGACGCGCGGCAAGATGGATAACAAGAAATGTCGGCATTTGATTAGATTTTATGGCTTAAAACCTTACTTATTTGTTGTCATTCGTGTGGAATTTTTGATTGTTTCGTCGATAGCTTCGTATCTCATGTCTTCCATTAATCGTGAACTACCATGTAGCATTCTTCATTTTTTTGATCCACCAACGAGGTTCTCGTCTCGAACGCTTATGAATAATATGATATATGATGATAAAAGCCGCAGCTGCACGTCGCTGACGTGATATGTCCATGGTTGCCGCGCACAAAATGAATGTTTGTTCACGGATCGCCTGCCGCGCGCGGCTGCCGCGCTATATGAAAATGTGAGCTTTAAATTGGCTCGCGCACCAAAACGCAGGTTTGCCGCGGTCGAACATGGCTCGCGCGGCAGCCGCGCGCAGGCGATACACGGCTTAATATTTTATTGTTATAATCAATATCAATTATAGATGTGTTTTTATAGTATTCAGAATGTTTATTTTGTTATGATAGTTGTCAAATGTGTTTACATAAATTACATAGTCGCCTATTGCTAATTGATTTAAAAAAATTAAATTAAATATATAATATAATTTAACTTTCTGAATTAGAAATTATTTCTAAACAAACTTTTTATTCTAATAGTAATTTTAAAGTAATGCCAATATAATGTATGTTTGTGCAACAGGCAGTATGACACTTAAAGCATATAATTCAACCACCACTTTAAATAAAACCTTCATGCTTAGTACTTAATGTTTTGTGCAAAACAGACAAAAGTAACCGTAAAAAAAGTAACTTTGGACGTTTTAGTATTTCCAATTGCATGTTAAGAATAAAAATTTACTTTCTTTTCACTATGTAAGAAGTTTGTTTTTTATGTTGTTTTGTATACAAAGCGAAACTATACCATATGTTCTTAACGAAACATTGAACTTCGTTCTGAACGTTACAATACCGTACACCTAACCTAACTATAATATATAAATAACTTGGCAAGCTTTGATTATGTTCAACGGAGTCAATGTCATCCATCGTCTACAACTGCTTTCACCAGTAACTTTGATATATTGTTTCTAAAAAGGTTACAGGTACTACTAGTACATGTTCCAGTCTATTGAATCAAATCTATCGACGTGTTGTAACAAAGTAGTAATTTTTTAGGTTATGAAGATATCACTAATATTTTTTTGAAATTAATTGTTTATCACCATGCAAATTTTTTATTTAGTAACTTAAATCACATTCAAAGTTTAGATACATTGAGAAATACTCACGTTCTCGCAGCTTCTTCTTAAAAAGAGGGTCCTTCCTACGCTGTTGATCGAAATACACACAATAACCCAGGAACAAAGTTCCAGCTATACCCGCTGCGATCCCAAGGGTAGTGCGAGTTATTTCCATGCTTATAAACAACTTTGTTTGTTTTCAAAAGATGAAATCAATTGGGTTTTCAGAAAATTTTGTAATTCGCCATTTAAGTTTTTACGGTTTTCGATATCTTTTAAGGCAAAGGAATCTTACCTCAAACAGCCTAGTTTTTCGTATTATTGTCTGATAAATAATATTTTAAATTAGCATTAAACTTCATTTGTATTATTGAATACCTATTATAAATAAATGATTGCAGATTTTAAAAAGAAAATCTACTTATTGCGAGTTATGTTTGTTGCCATTTAATCACAAATTCCAATCAGTTCTAATTGACATTAATGGCAGACGGATCAGTTTGGTATGATATCGAACGAACATAGACGAGCGGGTTACGGCTCCTTTGTAAATATCCATGGATAGCCAACAGTTAAAAATTTCACCTTTAGAAATCACTTTAGTTAATCAGTTTCCAAGATGAACAGCTAAAGCATAGAATAAAGTTAATTTCTTTTACGGAGTACCTGAAACAACGAAGGTTCCACAACACAAGGGTTGCCAACTTTTATAAGAAGGAATAGAGTAGATGAGTAATATTTTTATTTTCATTATCAGCTTTTTTACGTTCTCAATGCTGAGGCTAAACTAAACTGAAATTATAGTTGTTTTGAACTACTAATTTAGATCTTTGGCTGATAAAATAAAATAAAATAAGGAAGAAACTCATCAGTATAAGTAGTAAACCTAATGTATTATAAGATAAAAAACAATACTTATTAAAATTATTACAGGTGGATAAAACTAAACAAATAAGTAATTAACAGTTAAAAAAATTGTTAGATATTAGGTAATTTGTCTGTTTTACAGAATATAACTCGCATCATTAATTTTCAATATAAAAAAAAAACAATATCAAAATATGATGTCGATAAAAAAAGGAAAAAAGTATGAATTTCAGGAGCACCTTTGTAATGTTTTTCTATTAGAAAATTTCATGAATTTACTTTTTGACTGTGACAAAATTTAGATCCTAATTTGAATTATGATGTAATTTTCTAATAGTTAGATACACATATGATTTATTATTTACGAATACCTAGTAAGCATTAAAAAATGTTTATTTGCGAGAATATGGTACACATGATGTTACACAGTTATTAACAATAGTTTCTCATATTCTACAGTATATGAACAGTGTGCAAATATTTTTATTTTTAAATGTCATTACATAAAAACAGAGAATAATGTTTCAGTTAAGACGATGTCAATAATTAATAATTAACCATTCAATCATAATAATCCATTTACAATTATCATTAAAAATGTCAAATTAAATGTCATCTAAATTTAAATTTAATTACCAATTTTATCCATTAAGAAGTCATTAATATTATAATACAATTTATTTATTAAATATTCATGCAGATGTTTTTGGAATTTCGTCAAAGTCATGTCAGTGAGGTGTTTTGGCAGCTTATTATAAATACGTATAGCCATACAAAAAGCATTTTTGGAATAAAGAGTCAATCTTTGTGGTGGCACACACAATTTATCTTTATATCTACCCCTATAATTACAGCTATTACTATTCACTTCAAACACAACCATATTCCTCTTTACAAATTTTGCTATTTCAAAAATATATAGACAAGGCAAAGGAAGAATATTCAAATTTTTTAAAAGTGGCTTACACGAGTCCAAAAATCCAGCACCACATATAGATCTTATACATTTTTTTTGTAACTTAAAGACTTTGTCACTATCGACGGAGTTTCCCCATAAAATAATGTTATACCGTAACAATGATGCTACATATCCATGATAGCCTGTTATAGCTGCAGTTTTAGATACAGTTTTTCTTATTCTTCTTAGCAGAAATACAAATCTGTCAAGTTTAAGCATCATTGAGTCTTTATGTATTTTCCAGTTACATTGATCATCAATTGTTATACCCAGAAATTTTGTCATAATTGTTTCATTGATTTTTTCCAAGTTATAATTAATATCTATACTATTGTTGTTAATGTGTTTTAAATAATATATATTTAGTCTTATCTAAATTTACTTTTAAATTATTTACGAGTAACCATTCCATTATCTTATAGAGGGATTTATTTGTAACTTCACTCATCTCATTAATATTTCGACATTTTACAATAAGTGTTGTATCATCGGCAAATAGTATACATTTATGTTCCGTCATATCTAGGAGGTCATTTATGTAGATAAGGAAGAGTAAAGGGCCCAGCACACTTCCTTGTGGCACTCCTGTCTTATTTACGCGGTAAGTGGATTGGTATACCACTTTTCTATTTTTTTCAATATTTGAAATCTGTACACATTGTTGCCTATCTTTCAAATAACTTTCTATCCATGACATAGCTATCCCTCTTATCCCATATCTTTCAAGTTTTTTCAATAGGAGAGAATGAGAAACGTAATCGAAAGCCTTACTCATGTCTAGAAATAAAGCGAGAGTATTCATTCCACCGTCAAGACCTTGAGTAACATTTTTTATAAGTTCAAAGCAGGCCAGTGTAGTGGATTTGGATTTCCTAAAACCGAATTGTTCATCCTTTAATAACTTGTATGTGTTAAAAAAGTTATATAATCTATCTGAGATGATTTTCTCAAATACTTTTGATAGTATAGGAATTAAAGTAATAGGCCTATAGTTACTCATCTCCTCTTTCGATCCATTTTTATATAGTGGCTTAATTATTGAGTACTTTAACTTTGATGGGAAGCAACCTTGCACCAGGGACTTATTACATAAACTAAAGGGCGAAGTATGTCATTGATTATTTGTTTTATAATTTTAGTATTAATGTCATCATATCCCGTCGACGACGTATTTTTAAGGCTCATTATTATATTGTAAACTTCCTTTTCATATGTTGGTCTTAGATAAATCGAGTTACAGTGAAATGGTATATTACTTAAGGCACTATTGTAATTATTTTTACTGTCAAAGTCGTTGCTATTAGTCAAATTTATAAAATATTTGTTGAATTCATCGCAAATGTCATTTGGATTATTTAAATAATTGTGATTATGTAATTTAATGTTACTTATGTCGATATTAGATTTATTGTATTGGTTTGTATTTTTAATGATATCCCACATTGCTTTATAGACATTATTAGATTTTGAGATATACTTCAGATTAGTATGCTTTTGTGCCTGAGCAATACATCTTTTTAGTATTTTTGAGTATCTAGTATATTTATTTTTATGATATCTTATATTTGATGAGGTAAGACGGTATTGTAAATAATTTTAATCTTCAGTTAACTATTGGTACCTTTATCTGAGGATTGAAAAATCAGCATTTACATTTATAAGTACAGTCAACAGCACGTCAAGTTATTAAAATCTGACAAATTACCTCATTTGATTTTAAACCTTATTACATTGGTACTATAGTTAGAAAATTACTTGTGACTTTGAAAATTATATATTGGTGTACCATAATTTTGCCGATTTTTACTTTATAAACGATAATTTTCTGTAATATATTGAGTATTCAGTAGAGAAAATTATCGTTCGTATATGCTTGGGCTCACTTTGGATTGTAAACATCACTAGTATACTCTGCATTGCCGTGGTCTCAAAAGATAATTTAAACCATATACTCATTTAAACACTATGGGGGTCTCTATCACAGAACCAGAACAATACTCTACGAATATTATCTCTCTATCTTCTCTATCATCAGTTGAAACTGCCCGCCAGTATCTAGCATTATTTTAATAAATTTATCTATCATATATTAAATTAGAATTGTATTAAACGCAACTATTATAAATGAGACAATATTATTAATGCTACAGTACATTTTGTTGCGATTTGGATTTTTAGCACTACATCTCAAATCGTCATATTTATAAATAATATTGCCATATCTAAAATTGTTACACGATCGAAATTCAAGATTTCTAAGAAATATTACTGTGAACTTAACAGAAATAAATATATATGCCGAAGGACCCCTGCAAGAGATTTGCCTGTGAAATTCAGAGATGTCTTGTTGGTAAGTAATTACAATATAATTTTATTTATGAATATCTTATCCGACAGCCGACATAAAATCAGTCGCCATCTTTACTTCAATCACTCACGGATTCGCGGGCGTTTCATCGCCGATTTTCAATGTTTTGCTCAAACAAAACGTTATTTTTCATTACTAAAGCCACGTAAAAACTTTTGGGTATCTTGCGCAACAGTTGAGTGTGAAAATGAGCTTTTTCGGGTTCGGACAAACTGCGGATATTGAAATCGTTTTCGACGATGCTGACAAACGGAAGGTTGCCGAAGTCAAAACGGATGATGGTAAAAAGGAGAAATTGTTGCTGTATTATGATGGCGAAACAGTTTCGGGTAGAGTAAATGTAACCTTGAGGAAACCAGGATCGAAACTAGAACATCAAGGAATCAAGGTCGAGCTTATAGGTCAGATCGAATTATTTTACGACAGAGGTAATCATCATGAATTTATATCATTAGTGAAGGAGCTCGCTCGTCCTGGCGACTTATTGCAGCATACATCATATCCTTTTGAGTTTTCAAACGTCGAGAAACCCTACGAAGTTTACACAGGTGCAAATGTCAGGCTAAGGTATTTCTTGAGAGCTACCATAGTTCGCCGACTAACAGACATCGTAAAAGAAGTCGATATCGCTGTTCACACGCTTTGCAGCTATCCAGATGTGTTGAGCTCAATAAAAATGGAAGTAGGCATTGAAGATTGCCTCCACATAGAATTTGAGTACAATAAATCAAAGTACCATTTAAAAGATGTTATAGTTGGTAAAATCTATTTCTTACTTGTTCGTATAAAAATTAAGCATATGGAAATCTCAATTATCAAAAGAGAAACTACCGGTTCAGGGCCTAATACTTTTACAGAGAATGAAACTGTTGCTAAATATGAAATAATGGATGGAGCTCCAGTCAGAGGTGAGAGTATTCCTATTAGAGTTTTCTTAGCTGGTTATGACTTAACACCTACAATGAGGGACATAAATAACAAGTTCTCTGTACGATATTATTTAAATCTTGTTCTAATGGACACTGAAGACCGACGTTACTTCAAACAGCAAGAAGTGACACTATGGAGAAAGAGTGACAAATCTAGATTACCATTACATAACCCGCACCATCCTCAGACTTTGTCACATCCCAGTCAAGCAATGCCGAGGCAGATGAGTGCATCTAGTGAAGAAAATTCAGCAAGAGGAATCTCACCCTCCCACCCAGAAAATATGTTGCAAAGATCAGTATCACCATCCATGTCAGATGGTGAGAAACATAATGGACCAAGTGAAATGGAGCAAGACAAATCTGAGATAATAACAAATAAATTATCTAATACACACATTGAGAATAATGAACCAGAGGTCCCAATTGCAGCTGTGAAACCTATGGAGAAGCATGTAGTGGTAGAAACTCTACAGGATACTGAAAAGCCACAAGTAATAGAGAAATCACAAGCAATAGAGAAACCACAAGTTATAGAAAAACCACAGGTTACGGAGAAACCTCAAGTTGCAGAGAAACCGCAAGTTGCTGAGAAGCCCCCAATTGCAGAAAAACCAAGAATTGCAGAGAAACCAGTTATCAGTCACCCTGAGAGTGTGGAAGCCAATCCGAGTCAATAGCCGATGTGTATATGCTCGGTGGACTTAACAGCCGCCGACGAAATGAACTGCATGTTTTCTTACTTGAAAACAATTGTTTAAAGGACAAAATGAAATCATACATCAATTGAATTGTTATTTATATATAAATTGTAAATTACTATTTCCATGTTGGATTTTTTTATAAATCTCAAATACAACATGGAGACAGTTGAAGTATATCTATACTAATGTTAGCATGTTGCTACATCATATGTTAAAATTACTTGAAACTTCATTAGCTATAATTAAAAGAAAGATTCATTCATGGATTGTGTGTGAATAGAGATAATTAAAAATGCAATAATAATGATAATACTTCATTAAATGAAGTGCAGTTGTTATTGTGATTAAAGTGTATGTCTATTAGTCAAATACGAATTACTGATGCCCATCAGGATGTGGAATTACCAAGTTTTATCATACCTGCAGTTACTGCATTAAAGTTTACACTTTGATTATAGCTGCTAATAGTGAATGCACTGTGTTATTACTAAACTTTATTTGTGGTTGGCTTCAGTAGAAAAACAAATGTATGCCTATATAATTCGCAAAATCTGTTCATATTTAATTTATTGTATTCAGTTTTGGTAATGGGTATATATGTAATATTCTGTTTACCTTTTCAATCAGTCACTGAAGATATAAACTGTTTTTTTTTTAATTGACTACCCATTTGTTAATTCACTGCTATCAACTTTTATCACATTCTGTTCCTATCTGAAAATGTATTGTCATTTAACTAAAATATGTGTTGTTTAAAAATGACTGATATATTCTTTTTACAATTTAACTTAATCAGAAAACTTATAATTCTTACACTCTTTATTTTCTGAAAATTTTTAATGGATTGCATTTTTTTTTAAACATGAAGTCAGGGATTCATTGACTATTTGAAGAATGGTGATGGATAAATATTGTGATACATTTATGCCATCTCATCATAATAATAAAGTCATATCTGGCTTTCTCAAAATATAGATTAATATGTAAATCAATGCTTTATTTATAAAGGACATTATTTGAAATCATAAGGAAATATAAAGTAATGTGTAACTTAGAAAATATATTTATGATTGATTTATATTTAAATTAGAAATGCTTAAACACACATGAGATCATCGAAACAGAATTGCTAATTGATTACAAATCTCTTATTTACCTAGCCAAATAATTAAACAAAATGTTATTATTACGGTAAGATCAGTTTAGATTAGACTTGCAACGAATATTCAGTATTCAGCCTGTTGGCCTCCTTTTGTTATATTCGGCCGGATACCGCATAATATATTTTGGTTTTATGAGGTTATTGATATAAGAAAAGAAATTATTGATTAATTTTGTAATATCATTTTCATATTCTCATAATGATAAAAAGTCATTAGAACAGATAGTATATAAATAAACTTCTGTATTACAAAGTTAAACGTTTTCTTATGCATCTGAGTACAGAAGTGGAACATTATGGTGTAGAAGGATTAATTTTGCTGTATTTTTAGGGAGTACTTTAAGTGATTATTTTATTGTTTATTTGTTAGATCTTTCACAATTTCACACGAATCAAAACGCAGAGCGAACTATATATTGTACTTAACGTATTTACGATATGCACGAACTAAACCTTTGCACGGGCGGCACGGGGTGAGAGGGTGGTCAGTACGTATCGTCAGTACTCGAAGATACTATTCGTTGCAAGTCTAGAATAATAATCGATATCCTTGATGAGTATTGCATAAGTAAACATTAAAAAAATGTATATTCTAATTAAATCGCAGAATATCTTTCAATTCTATTTAATATTACGATAGATTCAGGCATTTTGCATCTTAATGTCTAGCTCATTTTACAGTAATCGTAGCTTTGTACCATCCTCAACTTTTATTAACTTACTGTTAAAATATATTTGATGTGATTTATATGCTTTGGAAGTCTAGTTATACCTGTTTCAAAAATTTCGCTCACCCAAACAATTAAATATTTTTATACTGGACATATCATTGCGGAACAAAACGAAAGTAATAATAAGTACATGTCGGTGCACCTACTTCAATTTATTTCAATTTAAACTGTCAAATGTAGTTCATATCAATTGAACCTTTGTTGGAATATCAGGAAACTATTACTCACAGGAAAATTTATTGATTATGCACTCTATTCGATGAATGTCTTTAGCAATGTAACTTCATGTATGTCGCGCCACCACGAGTGATTAGCACTCGCCGTAAATATGCAATATGCAAATATTTGAGTCTGTGCATATCTGGCGGAAGATACGTTGTGTCCCTTCGATTGCAGAACTGACAGATTACAAAAGATGACATTCGACCTTGCACACTCGACGAAAATTTCATCCATCAGTCGCTTGACTGATGTTTCGACGGAATCGAACTACCCTTGTCTATTTGACGGCAACTGCGTCACGAACGGACACATTTATGTTATTTTTATGGCATTAATACCTTTAAAGTCAAAACCCCCTTGACGTTCTGCCTGCGAAAATATATAATAATTTTTGTGCAGTGTTTATCACTCGTGACTCGACCTATACAAACTTATTTGAAAATAAAACGAATCTTTGAGGCAAGTGTCTGTAAAAAGTAAACTAAAATGTATAATAATGGAATATATATTATTCATAGTGATTTAGGTAATAATAGTTCGCTGACTGTCGTATGATACTTGTATTTGATAATTTCCAAAACGGCTAAATCAGTTTTACGTGTGTAATTATTAAAGCTTATGTGATAGCCGATTACGTGAACAGTCAGCTCGTAATAAACAGTTATATTATGTAAATTAGGAGAAAGTCCATGTTATTGAAATCATTATTCTGTTATAGACTATATTATCTTAAAATTGTTTGATTTTAGTGTCTTAATGTATAATAAATATCTTTTTTTTTGTAACAAGGATAAAGAGCGCATGTCGATTATATCATATTGTTAATAAAATATATGTATAAATTGCTAAACTTGTATTTCATTGAACTATTTGATTATTTTAAAAGTGTAACGCAGTGTTACTAAAATATCTGTAGGTATATTTGTTTAATTCGCCTTTTATCGGTTATATTGTACCAACGTAAGAGTCGTTATCAATAGGCGAGTACCTATTAACTGTACGTCATTGTGTCCGGAACTTGGTCTGATATATTTTGAACGTTTCATTTGTCTGTTATTGAAGCTATTTATTATTAACTAAATATTGTCCAGCGACTTCGCACGTGCAAATTATAGCCTATGTATATCAACCCCTTATCATGTAGCTAACCGTAAGTGACTTTTTGAAATCAGTCCAGTAGTTCTGGAACCTATTCGATCTAGACAAACCATCTAATCTTTTCTTTTTATAATATTAGTATATAGTAGCCAAGGGCTTCGCCCGGGGGTATTTATGTACATATTTTGTGTGTATTTAATTTATTCATTAAATATATGTAGAGGTATGATGTTAAAATAAAGTTTTGAGGCACCATAAGCTACCTTGATCTAATCTAGATATACTTTTGTTCAGTTCGCAAGGTTGCCTGGAAGAAATTACTTTTTAGTTATTATAATAGGGCCTCTAGTTCTGCATTTAAATTGATCCATCTTTGTTTTTTCCTTTGGCGTACAATAAAGATTTTTTCATTCATTCATCTATACTATAATATCTATACTAATATTATATAGCTGAAGAGTTTGTTTGTTTGTTTGAACGCGCTTATCTCAGGAAATACTGGTTCGAATTGAAAAATTCTTTTTGTGTTGAATAGACTATTTATCGAGGAAGGCTTTAGGCTATATAACATCACGCTGCTACTATTAGGAGCGAAGAAATAATGGAAAACGCGGACGAAGTCGCTGGCGGCCACTAGTTCCATATAAACCCCATTAGGGGTTGAATTTTGAAAAATGCTTTTGCAGTGCTCACTTACACCATGAAAGGAGCCCCTGTGCCAAATTTCTAGTTTCTAGGCACAGTAGCTTCGGCTATGCGTTTATAAGAATAAGTCGGTCGGGTTTGCCTATTCTATATACGTATTTATTTGATGGAAGACCAGCTAAATAGAACATAAAGCGACAATGACCGGATTATACTCGTAAGTCTCCCAAGTTCTAGTAAAGGCTCGTTCGTAATAGTGAAAAATTAAGCGAGAAATTTATGAAATAGTACAATTAACTAGTCGATACGTGGCGATTCAGCAGGGCTAAGAAGTTGCCACGAAAAAGAGTTCATAAAAGTAATTATAAAATGAGGAAGTATTTAAAAAAAAGCAGCTCTAAAAAAGCACCTCACTAGATGGCGACTCTAGCAGAAGTTGATTTTTGTATGAAACGAATGGACCAAAGATAGTCATTTCCGTTTCTTTTAACTAGCATATTAAAAAACTGAAATTTGCAAAGTTCGAAACTTAGATATCAGTACAAATACGAAAAAGTACAAATTGAATATGAGATGTTTATTGAGTTTTGAAAATTAATTTAATTTTGTACATGAAAGAAAACCGGAAGGGATGTCATTAGTGATGTACATCTGGGAATATTGCCACTGCCGGAAATTTTCCACTCCCAATATGCCCGGAAATTTACCGGGCACATTGGGAATATTGCCGAAAGTTCCCAGGACTTTTTGTCGTATTATATAGATGAATAAGCATACTAAATCACTGCCTCGTTATGATTCTAACTTCAATACGTAACGCCTTCTACAATATCTGTATGTTAAAAACATCCTCAACTCGTCGTCGAGCGCAGCGGTGTCACCTCATAGAAATTAAATTAAATAAAACTTTATTACCTTTGTGCTTAGTTTTATTTGCCTGAATCTCTATGCTATGACAGCGCTGCGCTCAACGACGAGTTCAACGTTTTATAACAAACATAATACTGCAGCTCCCGTTTTGCTAGTATGTACATTGTTTGCGACTCAAAGAAAACAGAGACGAAATCGGGCGTAAATCTTATAAATGTAGCTTTTGTTGCGATAATTTTACATTAAAGAAAGCAACCAAATTTATGCATCATTTGTAAACGCATGTAAACAATGCTCCGTCGACAAAAAAGAGGATATGGATAAAATTTTAAAAGAGAACACCAGAATCTTGCAATTCTACAAAAAATCCAAAATCACATATTCTAAAATCAGAATTCAAAAAACTCTCTGAGGATAAATCTATAAATATAGCGCTCGTATTACCAGTTAAAACTACATAGATGGGGAAGTTATTTACATTGTTTGGATTTTTTTTAAACGCTTATACTTCCGACTATGGTGATCACTGACATTCGGGAACTGGATAACTATAAAGAAAATATCTTAAATGAATCAAAATGGGCCACGATTAAAAATCATGTCAGATTTTTTACGCCAATTGTGCACTGGATCTCTAAGCTTGAGGGAGATTACTGAACGATACATTTAGTTTATGGAGCGTTATTAGATATCGAGGAGCTTTTAAATAGCAGAAACGCAATGGGTGTATTAGAAGATAATTTACCATAACTCCGAGGCAAGTTTCTTGAACTAAAACAGAATGCTTTGAATAATTTGCATTTTGCAGCTGTTTGATCCAAAATCTCGTGGTTCCAATTTAGAGAAGAAGATTATTTAGAAGGCTGTAATGCTATTATGAATTTGGCCACTACTAACGATGAATCTGCTAATTGATAAAGGAACTATCAGAATATAAATGTCGAAATAGGCTATATGCAAAAAATATTATTTGGCAAGCTGCTAATACAATCGATCCAAAATAGTGGTGGATGACTTTTTACGAAAATACATTATTGAATCAAATAGCAATTAAAATTTTACCAGTACTTGCTACGTTAGCTTTGGTTGAGAGGTCATTTTCCACATTCTCGCATATTCATACCCGTAAAAGATACAAAGTAACAACGGAAAGAATAGGAAAAAGTAATTTAGAGTAGTATTTAAGTAAATAACAATTTAAATCAAAGGAAAATTATTGATGTTTTATGATTTCATTAGACCACTGTATAAATGTATATATTACTTACTGTGTTCCTGCAACATCGCCCGTGGAAATTATAGCCTATGTCACCCACATACGGTGTAGCTTCTCGTAGGTGAAAGAATTTTAATGCTCGAATCAGAATGTGCAAAGATAACCCCCCCCCCCCCCTCGCCCTTACAAACAAACTTAGAGACTTTACATGTTTACAATATTAGTATATAGGTACCTAGTATATATTTATTATGCATAAAAAACATTAATAAAAAGTTGGTTTGTTTATTTTAATTTTATAATTTGTTTACGGAAACGCTATTTTGGTTATTATTTTCATATGTTGATATTGAAAAATAATTAATTGTCTCTTAAACTGTTTTAATTATCTACCTTTGATATTAATACATATCTTTGCATTTAATATCGTAAGATATTCTACACTAAACAGATACCCATCGTTTAGATGTTTCTTGGGAACTTTGCCGGCAATAAACTGGAAATATTACTGGGAATTTTGCCGGGAACATTGCCAGTATCCTGGGAATATTCGTTATTATGATATAAAAATGTCAACTTTCGTATCCAGTACACAGGTAACCATAAAGTAATTCAAATTCAAACGAAATATTTTGAAAACTCGAAGAATTTATCCAATAATCCCAGTAAATTCCCACTTTGGGAGCGTTGCCGGCAATGCTTCCAACAAAATTTCCAGTCCTTGGGAGTGTGCCCGGGCACGGTACATCACTAGATGTCATGGAGAAACCAAGAAAGTATTTTATCGATAATTCGTTTCCTCATTAGGGGGGGGTGGTCCGCCCCGGGCCTCTTGTCCTAGAGGGCCTCCAAATGGCTGCAAGTTTCCTTGATCAAATCATGAATTGGAGTTGTACCTATACGAAACTAGCTACCTTCTTATGCCTAGTTTCGTATTTATAGCAGGTTTCTTAGCGGGGGGAGGAGGGGGGGTATAAACGCAAAGTCAAGGCTCTGGCCTCCGATGGGTTAGTCCGTCTCTGCGATTCATGTTACTACTTTGACATGTCTTTTGATGGATAAAGTTGGGATAAATGATTAGATTGACTGCTGTTAAATCTATAATCATCATTCCTAAACGTTACTAAAGTACATGTCGAAGAAGTAAAATGAAATGAAATCTCGCTATAACATCGATAAGATGTCGTATCCTATAGCTAGAGAGTTAGAAGGTCGCTCTGATGATTGATCTGTCAAAAACTATCTTTTTTTTTGTAATAAAATTTTGTATGATATAACTAGGAGGCAAAGAGATTTAAATAATTTTTTTGCTAGCAGTATCTAATTGTGCAGTGGTTTGGGTCTGGCGCTTCGCTTGGTACCTACTCCATAGTGGGTAGTATTAGATAAGCCAATCATGCATTGACCTCGTCCCTCTGAGGTGCTCGTGGTTGGAGAGATGGAGAGATTTGAGGCATTAGGAGCATTTCCCCTGTCTCATAAAGAATATGTGCGCTGTTCAACTATTACAAAACGTTCGAAACACCTGATAATATAAAGACAACATGTAATCGAGCCTTTTAAACAATTTAAGGTCGGTAATGTATCGTGCCGTATATTTCCGTAGTTCGATGATAACTAAAAAGTCTAGTCGGAATCGCACACGAAAGATTCCGTACCGGAAACGAGCAAAAAATTCACGTTTGTTGTATGGGAGACCCCCTAAAAAAATTATATAATTATTTATTTTTAATGTTACTATAGTAATAGATTCTGTAGATATTTCAAGCGTCCACCTGTTGTCATTATCAATAAAGCTCAATAACAAACAAAACAATCAAGTGTGTTGTATGAGAGCCCCTTTAAAAATTTGTTTTATTCTGGTTTTTAGTAGTCGTTCTTCAAGCGGCAACAGAAAATACATTATCTGTCTAACTTTCACGCTTCATGAGATAGATACAGCTTAGTGTCACATATAGCGAAGTCTTGGCAAAAAAGGAACCCTTATCATTAAAATTGAACAAAAAAGGATGTTAAGTAAGAGCATTGTATAGTTCAAATTCAATGAAGTTACGCAAAGGAATCGCTGGATTGGAGCCGTGTGCTATAAATACCGAACAAATTCATTCATATCACAAATGTTATAGATTATTGTATTTATAAAAATATTTGTCTTAAGTACCTCAGTACTTGAATGAATGAATGAATTCTTTTTTGTACACCATAATAAAACAAAAGGATAATCGATACAATTTAGTAGTACAATCGGCGGCCCTATCGTTAAAAAGCAAGCTTGCTGTAATATAAGAAGTGCAATTGCTATTAAAATCAAGAAAACCGCATCTGGTTAAGTTACTGATATTATAGAAAGTTGACATTACGTCAGAGTTACTAATATCAACGTAATAAGGTATTAATAGGTAACACACAATGTCAAGAAACCATTATTTAAATTTTTTGTTATTGTCATAGACAGATACAAGCTGTATGACGTTGATTCATAAACTAATTTGGTAGTAATAGATCATTTTCAATGTCAGCGTGCTTAGAGATAAGAGATATTTTCACGGTAATCTTAGCGTTTATAAGTATACTACACAGTCGCGAATAAAAATATTAATATATTAGAAAATGGATACAGCCCAAATCTACTTCAAAATCGTTCATGTTTGAATATGAAAATACGCAAGAGACTTAATGAGGTCATTATAACGATCATAGACATAAATGTAGAATCACTCATCTAGTGGGGTTTTAGAATACGATTAATAATATAATTTTCTAGAAACAACGGAAAATAGAGTAGTTTTGTCTCTAAAAATTATAAAAATGCGAGTAACTTAATAACATAATAATGAAAAAGCGATAATAATTTACATACTTCTAATAATCCGATTTATAAATGTTTAGTTTCCTACAAACAATGGTGTAGAAACCCGCACAATTGTGCGGGGTACATAAACAAGAAAAGTACTCGGTGAATTTAGTTTGTTAGCACAAAAAGGTTACTGGTTACTTTAGTAAAAAAACTCCAAAAAATATTAAGACTTTGGATTAGAATGTAGAACACCAACGTTTTATGTGAAACAAAAGATTAATGTTATGGGAATTAATTTTTTTCTGAGGAATTCTCCTTTTCACCTCTCACCTTCAAATACTAAAACCGTTGATGTAGTTACTTATGACGACATATTTTATACAAATTAAGTTTGGACTCGAGTAGCAGAACATTTATTTATATTATCGAAACAGTCGACTCATGGCTTGTTAAGTTTCGTGTTTGTTATCCCAAGAGACCTCTTGGGTATTATTTTTGGTACGCCTTCGCTGTTTATTTACTTACAGTTGGGACATTATAATAGGTCACATTTGACATTTATCAAATTGAATTTGATAGTGAGGTTTCTTAAAATTTACGATTAATTTAACGAATCTATATAGCTTGTTTGACGAAAGAAATGCAAATCCTATGAAGTTATTGTGTAAATATAATATAAATTATATAATTATTATTGATATTCGTGAGATTGATTTATTAAATTGTGTCACAATACACAACTTTAACAAGTACAACATAAGAAAATCACAGATAATAGGGATGACGACTAGGTAAAAAAAATGCAATTCTATTTAGTCCGTCAGTCAGATAATAGAAAAATATTAGATACGCATCTTTTTTTATTTCAATTTAAGAAGAAATAGCTTAGATAACAGGCATTAAAGTTGAGGAGTGGGGGCTCGCTACGTCACAGTTTAGTAGAAAATGTACCATAACGTGACGTCATATGAAATTACAACTCCTTGTAACGCCGTAATTTTATGATTACGAAAAAAATAAAAAAATACGTGTTGTATACGTGTTAAATACGTGTGTACCTGCCGGAAAAACAAACAAAAATTAGTCGTCATCCCTATTAATTAATTACGCACAAGTTAGTTATTAAATGCGTAATGCAAAAATTTGAAGAGTAAATCGAAAACACCTTTGTATCTCATTGCCCACGGCAAATAGACACGGACAGAGGATGTGCAATTGCGTGTCAAAACTGTTTGATGAATTACTCGCAAACTTCATATTACGACATTTGTTAACTGCATGATGTATGATTCCATCTGTCCCAAAGAGATTTACCTGTTTATAAATTTTCTCAATAAAAAATAATTACAATAAGGAATAGAGTAAATTGTGAATTTTAGAGGTAACTTTGTTACCTACAAATTCACATTTTGGATGCGTCCGATTACATATATCTTACAATTATGATTTTATTTTATAATTATTAATGGTACCAATTGAAAGTTAGTGTCTTTTGGTTTATGTGCTCTCTTTAATTTAACCAGGTATTTTGAAGATCGATACCAAGTCAATTTTATACGAGTTCATTAAAGATTTTGCATTTACTTATTAAAACAATTTGTAGAATTAAATTGTTTATAATACTTCCGAGTAGACCAAACACTTTCTCCGATTTTTTGGATACGTCACTACTGTTTAAAAAGGCAACCGGTCCACAGCCATAGCAATGTAGCGGCGTTTAGTACCTATGTTTTAAATGAAGTAGGTTTAAAGGTTTATTAGTCAAAGTACAATGTAAAAGTACTTCACTTTCATATTATGACAAATAAATATAATGTTATAACAAAAAAATAGCAATTGTACCGTTACTTAGAAGTTAAGTCTGAAGGATATCAAATGTGGCCTATTACAATGACCCAACTGTAGTTAAGTTATTGAAATGCTGATTAGGAAAGATAACAAGTCGATGTTGGAGAAAATGAAATAACATAATAGTGGGCCATTTGTTTGTTATAGAAAACGAATTTCAAGAAGTACGTTGCGAGCGCGTGTTCGAAGCGATGCGCCAGTGCTGTATCAAGTTCAAGGCGACTGGTTCTCTTGTCTGCGACGGATACGACCTCGAGCCAAGGAAGTTCGCGCCAGTCACGGACAGGCCACACAGAAGTTAGGTTGGTTTTCGTATCAATCATTTATGGCCCATACAATGGAGAATGTACTTTAATGAGATCAAAAGTAGCTCAGGGTTGCTCAATGAAATCTTGGGTGTAATTCTTCAAACTTTCGACCATATTAGCAAATAATATACATCAAATCAAATCACTCGATCAGAAAGAAAGATTATCAACCAGCAAAACACGACCACGCGGATTCGAACGCGGAAGAAGTAATAATTTAAAATATTAGCGGCCAGCATTGACCAATCGTCCGGAGAGTAAACCTACCTATAGTAATGTGCACGGACGTTACAGTACCCCAATATTGATACTAACAAAAAAAAAATAGTGTATCTATCGCAGCCCAGTGGACTAAGCCCAGGGCGGCACCAGGCCTGGTTCAACAAGTCCTTCCCCTCCCCCTGTACTGGCTACACTTATCTACTTACCTGTCTACTGGGCCTCAAAACCGAATTTACGATTTGATCAAGTTAATTTGCAGCCATTTAGAGGCCCCTCAGAAACAGAGGCCCGGGACGGAAATTTATAAACTTTTATAGGATTTTAAACGAGAGATAAATTGTATTATTTGACGTCCACATTTTTGCAAATTGATCAAGTTAAAGAACTCGCACGTAAAAAATAAGTAAACAATAATAAAACGCCATTTGCGCTCTGATAGTTTGAATAAGTCACGTGTTACTTTTTCTTCCTCTCCACCGCCATTGTTCATGTCACAATTTAATTATAGTTACTGTAACACATCCGTGCGCGTTACTATAGGTAGGTTTACTCTCCGAACGATTTATGGCTAATACTGGCCGTTCATATTTTGAATTATTAATTATTTCGCGTCGACTTGTTTTGCTGGTGGATAATTTTTTTTCTGATGGTAGCCGGCTCCGAGACAGTGTTTTAGAAAATTTACTTATAAATCATTTGCAAGAATTTCACCAAGGATTTTATTCTGCAACCCTGAGTTACTTCATTTCCACCATCAGAGTACCTAGCTTTTTTTTAAAGTTAAAAATACTATTAGGTAGGTAGGCGAAACTGATAATTGCAAGCCTTAATCACTACACCTGTGTCAGAGAAGGACCAGCCGTTGCAACTACAAATTATAGTTTCGTAAGTCTACAGATTGTACCGAGCATTGCCACTGTATACCTATCGACTAATCAGAGAGCAGTGTATTACTTGCCCTAGTATCATGGGCTAGGCAAAACTACATTCAACATAATTGGCTTACGTTTATTTGCGGAAGAAATTAATCATATCAGTTTGTTTTTGTCTTGTTCCAGATAATTATGGAAAAATACCCTCGTAGTACACCACTTGGTAAAAGAAGTTGGGTCTACAGGTATCCCAAGACTTTCCAAATCACCGGTACTATAATCTGTGTCGGGATTTTCTTCTCTAAACCGATTTACGACTTTTTCATCAGACCTAAGGATATAATTGATTTCAGTGAGCCGCTTACCACTCTTCAACAGAAGACGATCAACCAAAACATAGAAAATTGAAATGGACTCTGTCGCAAAAGCTAGAGAGAGATTCGCGAAATATCCTCTCCTATTCTCAAAGTGTACAAAGCAAAGCGCACTCTACGCTCGGTGTGTACTCTTGAAAGAGGACGCTGTGAAAAAGGACAATTGTGCTAAAGAGTTTCAAGAGTTCAAAACGTGTTTACAATCTGCTGCTAGGAATTTGAAAACAAGAATTTAAACATGGATAGATTGACATTGATTAATTTGCCATTCAAATATCATCTTATTGCAGGAGTAGTCATAAGACTTATTCTCATTGTTTATGGGGATATCCATGATAGAACTTACAATGTGCCATACACGGATATAGATTACACAGTTTTTACTGACGCAGCTAGATATATTATCGCTGGCGAGTCTCCTTATAACCGACCCACGTTCCGGTATAGTCCTATCATAGCTTATCTCATGATTCCGAATATATTTCTCGGTAGAAATTTTGGGAAAATTCTGTTTTCAATCTTCGATATCCTAGTCGCTGTAGCAGTCAAAGTGCTAGTTGAACATCAGTTGAAAACAACAGCAGATAATCGAGCGTCCAAAGTTGCAATTTACTGTGCTCTGTTTTGGCTCTACAATCCCTTAAGCATTTGTATCTCGACGAGAGGAAACGCAGACTCCGTTCCATGCTTCTTTATAATATTATCCATACTCTATTTACAAACAAATTTGGTCAAGGGACTGTGCAAATATGCGCTTGCCGGATTCCTACTAGGTATTTCTATACATTTACGTCTATATCCTCTAGCGTTCAGTTTTCCAATGTACCTTTCACTCGGCGAATATAAGATCAACCGAAGAACAAATATTATTGGTGGCATATTGTCGTTGTTTCCAAACAAAGAGCAAATTATATTGGCATCTAGTTGCATCTCCACCCTCTTTCTGCTTACGGTCAGCATGTACTCGTTGTATGGCTACGAATTTCTATTCGAGACATACATATATCATTTATTTAGGAAAGATACTAGGCACAATTTCTCTGTACTGTTTTACTACTCTTACTTGACGATGGAGCATCTATCTTTCGATATTGTGAAGACCATCTCTCTAGCTTTCGAAATTATTATTTTGTTCATATTAAGCTTGACATTCGGTTGTGACCGAAAGACGTTATGCTTCGCCTTGTTTTCGCAGGCTGTAGTTTTGGTTGCCTTCAACAGCGTGATGACGTCACAATATTTTATTTGGTTTTTATCTCTATTGCCATTGGTCGTTCACAATTTCCAGCTGATACCAGCAGCGAAGGCGTTGATCCTTATAATCATGTGGGTATCGGCACAATGCTCGTGGCTATTTTACGCGTACCTCTTGGAGTTCAATTGCAGAGAGGTTTTCATACTTATATGGTTGATGAGTGTCGTTTTCTTCTACACAAACATAATCATATTGAGTGAATTAATCAGTAGTTACACTCCCGGTTACGGATTTGGAATGATCAACTCTATTAGTAATAATAAAAAGTCTAAAGTAGAAATATTACCGCCATTAGATGTAGAATGAGCTTTATAGATAGTATGGGAATAAATAAAAAGTAAACATTTATCAGTACCGTTTTATTCATAACAATTTTATAACTACTACTATTCAACCACTAAATGGGGACCTAACTAAATTAATCATTTATATTTAAATAAAATGCCACATAAAAGCGAAAAAAGACTCGATCGAAATTTGAGCCTTATTTTAGGATAGGTAAGAAATAACTTGCAATGAAATGTCCATTATAATATCTTTGAACAAATTTATTTAGATTTGAATTTAGTATGGAAATAATAATGGAATTGGAAGATTGCATGTCATAATTACAAAAGAAAAGTTATAACCTAATTTTTACGTAGACGATTCATTGCAAGTCAATATTATACTATTTCTTTTCCGGCAAATTGATTTTGGTGAGGTCCTCGGTTTCTGCGCCTTGAGACATATTTGAGAGTTTCTTCCCTATGCGCTCATGGACATCCAAATACTTAGCGACGCAACGATCGAGGCATACCGATTCGCCCTTGCCTGGAACAAAGTTACAACTTAATGGATGTGGCGATTTTTAGGGAACATCTTGGTCCAGAAATGGGACGTTTTCCAATCAAAATGATGATGATAACTTAAATGGCATATGGTGAATCTTCGTTAGCATAGCAGATCTATAACTCCAACTATGATCGAACGTACGATAAAATTCATAACTAATCTTGTTTCAGTAATACTAAGGTGTAAATTATAAGTCATTAAGTGTCGGTCTCACTGGTCATCTTCTGGTTGGTCATATTTTGTCTATGGAAGGAGGCGAAAGAAGGATGAATGTCTACCCAAAAATCACTTTTCTCGGGTCAAGAGTGAGATATCTTATGGGTGCACCCGAGAAAAGTGACGTTGTGTTGTAGACCAGACATTCTCGAGTTCGACAGGCTACGTGTGTTGGTTGAATATTACTATAAAATTCTTTTATCAAGTTTAAACTTTGCCTATATGTGCTGGATACAACTATTTCTTGTAGTGGTAAATAACATATGTTGTGTGTCTACTATAATCATCAACGTAATAATAATATTCGTATTCATTGAATTTTGTGCTCATATTATTAGTGCAATTAGGGTTGCCAATTGAACTCTACAAATGCTTAATTAAATCAACTTTATTATATTTGATCAATTGAGCATTTCATAATGCTATCCTGAAAAATATTCTGAATTAAAAAATGCTGAAAAAATCCACGTGGCAATCCCTGGCACCCTGAGATGGGATTCGAACCTGTCTTTTCAATGTTCAGGCAATTCAGCTCAGTGTTCAGAAAAGAATATGCTCTGTAGTAGTAAAAAAGTTTACAAGTGCTTGAAAGATTCGGCAGTCCTGTTGGGTCCTAGGCGCTTGTTACTGTTCGCTACTACAGAGCGTTTTTACATCAATGTTCTGGCAATCCACCCAAAGTATAGCATTGTGATTGCAAAATTGATCAAATATAAGAATATTATAATAAGAAGAAAATAAATTAAACCGGATTTGGTTTAGATGTGTAAGCGTAACAGACAGTTTCAATATTAGTGTCATAATTCAAAGTAACAATTAAAAAGAATTAAAAAGTAAAGCTTCTTTTATTTACTAGTGTTAGGATTCCGAGTCAGGTGAAATATTATTGGGTTTTTCTGTCGTATCGGGTGCTGTCAACGACTGTACATTAGTGTATGATTTTTTTTTTCTTTTATTAATGGCTTTCTGTGCATTTCGCACAATTCTGCCAATGTCAAGTGAAGAAATTGATGACTACATGTAAAATGACAATGAAATAATGCATGTCAAAATTTACAGTGATCGGAATAGGGTATTTGACACTATTAAAAATAAGTTGCGTATTATGGTCATCCTGTTAGATAATAATCTAATACAGTTTATTTCTTAGAATCTACAGACAAAATATGTTCAGCTTTAGTAAAATAACGTAAAGATGCAAAATTTTAAGAAATTATAATGAACAACGAAAATCCCATTTATCGTCGCAACCAATAACAGGTTCTGTTTACCGGCATGTGACGTCACACGTAAACCGGAAGCTGTCATGTCAAAACAGTGTTATTAGAGATATACAAAATTTGTATTTATATACACAAATTGTAGCTTGTAGCACAAATTGTTTATAAAACAAAACCAAAGTAGATACAAATAAAACATAAAATTTAACTTCGATTTCTCTTCTGTAATAATATTTGTTTACTTCGTAAATATTACCGGCATGTGACGTCACGAATACCACGTGATTAGCGTCATTACATAGAGCAGCGTTTTTCCCGCGATTTTAGCTATTTAAACTTTAAAAATTATTTTCATCAACAATAGAGCAGATTCTCATGAAATATATTGACAGTGTGTTTATAATGTATCAAACAACCATTTAAAATAGTTTTTAGAAAAGCGTCAAATACCCTATTCAGTAAGGAGTATATTCAATGCTATGAGACAGTTAATGAAAAGTTTTTATTATATATATTATATCACATGTATCAAGACACCTTTATTTCCTAATTTTGCTACCTACAAATTAAAATTTCCCGATTTGACATCTGATTCCGGAACAACTATAGATATTACCAAAAATATCTTTATAAATTTAAAATAAATGACAGTCTTTATTTTACGTAGAATATTATATCAACAAAAGTTGCAACCGACAGGTGTGCCGCTCTATAAAAGACATGCTCGATGGGTAAGATCGTTAAATAAAACTGTTCTTCCCCCACCTTACGCGCCATTCGCGGATTGCAACGAGTGTGGAAAGAGCTACTTGTGCCAAAAATGCCTACTTGTGGCGTATTTAAATGTAACAAGTGTTCACGATCATTCAGATGGGTAAATGATAGAGTTACCTCCCACCTTTAATTTAATTTGTTTTTGTTCAATTATATTCGGAAAAAAAAAGTAGTCAGCTCCTGGTTTATATAAGTATATAAAAAAAAAAGTTGTATTATAGTTCCCGGATGCTTACCATACCGGAGGAAACTATATTTTAGAGATTGATTGACCATGCATTTCTTACGATTGAATAACCTATAAGCGACAGCCCTACATGTTTAAACTATTATCTCACCTACTTATATATATTTGTACTGTGGCCACATGCTGCAATGCATTGTTATTATTTTAGTTAGTGTGCGTGACCTCGCCCCCTTCTTAGATGGCAGACTATTTTGTGTTGAAAAAATTGCCGATTGCTACTCTTATTGGTTGGTTTTTTTAGGTTCCTTGCAATAAGAAAGTTATGATTTATTTCTTCTACGAAAAGTTGTCAACCCAAGTATAACGGAATATTGATAGATTTTGACGAATATTACTACATATAAGCCACATCTGAGCGATCCAACTTGCATCACGCATCATGAACATGAAAGCATTAAAAAAAGAGAATTTGCTTGCAACTGGGAGCGTGTGATCTAAATCTTGAATTGCACGCTCCTGTGGAATCCAACGCATGGAATCTTAAGGATTCAGCTATTGAAACGCCACTCAATGCTATGATTACGTTAACACTAGCAGAATAAGAACTTATTATACATATTTCTATTGTTATTTACCAAGCTCAGGTTCATGGTATTTCACAGGTATACACTTCCGATGACATGCACTCACAAGACGATTGTACATGTCTGACATCATCTCTATTTCCAACTCTTGGACTAGCTGCAGCTTCGCAGGGTCCAGTTGTGGTACAGCCATTTTGATTTCTAACACTTCCCCAGTAATTATATCGATAAAACAGTTGTATCACCTGAAATAGACCAACAATTATAAAATCAAAATGCTTGAATATTTTTATAAGGTCCTTACATATGAAATTGGTGTTTGGTATGGGAGGAACAAAAAGTCGAATATTTTTTAATATATTTATTTAATCAAAGTATAAACCGTTGTTATATATGCACTTTTGCCATCTCATAGTTAGTTCATTGATCCCCTTACTAAAAAAACCATTCAGACCGGAACCAATAAAATCTTTGTAGGCGATTTGCACTGCTCCATCGGAATTGAATTTTTTCCCTTGCAAGAAGTTATCCAAATTTCGGAAAAAATAGTAATCTGTAGGAGCAAGGTCCGGGGAGTACGATGGATGTCTTAGAGATGCAATTGAAGCTCTTCTAACTAGGTAGCCGTCTGTTGTGCAGTGTATGGTCTAGCGTTGTCGTGAAGTAGCAGTGGCGTAGAGCGATTGACCAGTCTCGGTTGTTTAACAGCTAGTTTTTCCAGCGTGGCTTGCAATTGCTGACAATAAACGTCAGCCGACAGCCGTAATCGTCTGGCCAGATTTGAGAAAACTGTAATGAACGACACCGGCACTAGTCCACCAAACGCTTACAAGTAACTTTTTTGGGGTCAATTTTCGCTTGGGGCAGGATTTGGCTGGCATGCCAGGGTCCAACCATTGCGATGACCGCTTTCGGTTATCGTAGAGAATCCCCTTTTCATCACAGGTCATCACATCAATTCGATTTAAAAACTCTTCATTATTGTGCCGGTTAAGTAATGTAACGCAGCAGTCGAAGCGCGTTTGCCGGTTTGCTTCACTCAATTTCCTTTCAAGCTTTTCAATATTTCCAATTCGCTTCAAGTGTGTGATTAAAACAGTTTTATTACTATCACCGCAGCCTGCAGCTAACTCGGACGTGGTTTGGGATAGATCCAATTCCACAATAGACTTCAATTCTTCATTATTAACTTGGGTCTTAGACCATCCACGTAGCTTGTTCTGCAGGTCGCAATTTCCAGAACGAAAACGTTGGAACCAAAAACGCACTGTTTTTTTTTGCGGCACAACCGCCATACACGTCATTAACCCTTCGAGCCGTTTCCGTAGCACTGGTACCACGGTTGAACTCGTACTCGTAAATAACATGATATTTCAAGTTTTCCATTTTTTATACTGGGTGATGTAAATAGGACAAACAGAAGAACATTAAAACAAATGAATGCCGCCTAATGAAACACAAACACATGTGTAAATGGCTGTATAAATTTGAATTTGGAATTCTCAACCAAGGCCAACAAAGTGGCCAGTAGCGTTGTGTTACTCACTCTTTTTTAATGAGGATGAGTGAGGACCTCATTTTCCCTCGTGAGGGGCTCGCGAGTCACCGAGAGATAGGTAATGTTACAGTAGCAGCGAATAAGTACGTAGCGAGGCGCGCGCAACGATGCCATTTGGTACAAAATGAGGGAGGGAGTCGGTAATGCCAAACAAAACATATTTTGTCTTTAGATTCTAAGAAATAAACTTTACTAAACTATAATTTATCAGAATGACCACAACATGCAACTCATTTTTAATAGTGTCAAATGTTCCATTTTTAAAATCGATCAATCATTTATTTTTCAAATCATATAAATACATTTCTAAATAAAACAGATACATTTTTATTAACTTTGATATTTACTTAGTCTAATTCATATCAATTATCTATAAAATATTAAATACGTATTTGTGAAGAACTACATAAACAAACCTGAATCGTTCCAAAAAACTCATAAAACTCAACCCATTCCCTCAATCTTGAATATATTGAGTAAATATCGAATCGCCTTTTCATTCGAAACAACTCGTTATTTAGCTACTCACTCAAAAAGTCCACAACCTCATTTAGCTCCTCACTCCAAATGTGAGGAACTTAATGAGGTGTTTCAAAATTGAAAAACGAGTACTCCCTCATTTTGTCGAAATGAGGAACTCAAACGAGGCACCTCGCGAGTGAGGGACTCATCACTAGTGGCCAGTATGACAAAATGCCAATTTCATATGTAAGGACCTAATATTTAGAGTTTATACTTAGAGGACACAAACAATAATTGAATCACTTAATAATTTCATTTACAGATTATATTTTTCAGTGTTCATTTTAAATGCTTGTAAAGGTATCATTTATTTTTAGGTTCCTAAAGACACAGTTTTTACCTCTCTCCTTTAAAGTCAAAATAAAAACAAGCTGGTAGATGCTCATGCATTCGCTTGGTTTGTCAACATAAATTACTTGAAACTGTCAATCATTAAATACCAGCTGTTTTCTTGCGGCTTTGCCTGTGTTGATTATTTATATGACTATTTTGAGAAAAGTATTTTAACTTTCGTCATGATCATTTTGAACAGGGTTTGAAGTACCATTTCCAAATTTATTTATACTTATCTGTGAAGTAAGCTAATATAGCTTATGTCACCTGCGTTTATTGTAGCTTCCTGTAGATGAGACTTTTTAAAATTGGTATAATAGTTTCAGAGTCTATGCAATGCAAACAAATAAAAGTATATGTAACTTGTGTTTTATTCAAAATGGCATACCATATTTCCTATTAGTTTGTAGTATGATATTTTTTATGTAATTTAATAATATCAGCATCTGCTGATATGGATTTGAAAAAAAAATCAGCAGATACAGTAAAAATCCGCATCAGCAATAACCCTGATATGTATAATACATGGCCACGCAACAAACCAGTTGACAGAAAAAAAGTTATTTACAACATTTTATTGTGAGTGAGGTGTCAGCAAAACCTTTATTCCCTTGGATGTGAAGTTACGGAATAAAGGTAGAAAAAATTTTTTTTATTCAGTTTTTTCCAAATTCATGGCTTCTATGATTTAGCCAATTTCTATTTGATCATCATACATAACAGTTATATTACATGGTAAAAAATATTTCACTCACACAGAATACTTCACTTTCTGTAAGTATCAGGGTAAAAACCTTCGTTAGATCTGCGCATACGTTCTCTAGCTTTCATATTCTCAATACGGCTAGCAGTTACATAGTTTTTAGATACAACAAACAAGGATAAACTTGTGACGGTAATTGCCAACCTGAAATGTAAGCACACATATACATTGTATTACTATGGACAAAAAGATTTAAATATTTTTGGTTATTATTTGTAATTTTTTCTTACGAGCAAATATTTTTTCAATAGTTTTTAGGCAAATTTAGCAGGGCCTTTCAGTCAAAATTCCGACATGAAATTCCAAAAAAAAGAAATGTTGAAAAATTATTAAATCAAAGTAAATCTCACCCACGCAATTAATTGTTTTAAGATGTAAATTGCAAGTATTTATGAGTTAAGTAGTTACCAGGAAAGTGTTATTTTTCCAAATCTTCCAAGAGGCATGCTATCGTATCAATAATAAATACATTTGGTACATTATTTTATAGACATTAACGTGAAATAAAAGAATTTGTTTTGAGGTTATTTTAAAGTGAACCGCTACACCTTGTCATATACTCATTCATAGTTTTATATAATAATACTCTTCTCTTTGCAAAAAGTATCGATACTTTCGCTTCGATAATAAGAAAGAATTTAAAAAAAAGATTAGTTCCCAAAATCAAACTAGATGTCGCTACGGTAGTTTCTTGATATCTCCATGACACCTTTCCGGTTTCTTTCATGTATAAAAGTAAATTAATTTTCAAAACTCAATAAAAACTTGAAAAAAACACTTTTACTTAACTACAGATATTTGCGATTGCTCAGTGGTAAGATGTAACGCTTCGATCGTCTTCGGCCTGTCTACTCGGGCGCCGAAAATGACGAAATTGATATTGAAATGTTAATAATGCTTGAATTTTATTAATCCGTTTCATTGAGGTCACCATATCAGCCACAATTTATTGGAAATAAGTAAGTATTTAAGTCATTACAAGTTTCGAATCAAATTATTGATACATATTACATATGTTTTCAATATATTGAAACAAATCGATACCTTAACAAATTTTACTGAATATTTCATTCATAATTTTACTTATCTAAAAAAATATGCCGGAGACTTTACTATTCCTAGAATAAGTTTTCTAAAAGTCTAAATGTCCCGCGCAGTAAGAAGCCACACTATGGTCTGACCAATAAATTATTTTTTCCGGCAATGTAAAATAATGCAAGAAATAAAATAAGCCACGATTCTGCCTAAACTCACACACACATTCGGAAAGCAAAGGACGCCTTTTCGGTTTCGATTACACAGTTACTGATTCCAATTATTGTCATCACGAAAGATATACTAAAAAAAGGTCTGTGGTACTGATGATGTACTGATGTAAACGGCTGTAGGCAGTGTTGCTAATGTGTCGACTTTGTCGCTAGAAATTATGACTTTTGCTTAAGTCTTAGCGACAAAAAAAAGCTTTTGACGACAAAAATTTTTAGCGACTTATCTGGCGACTTTTGGGAGTCTAAATCAATACAGTTTTAGGCTATGGATACTTTTTGTCTCAACTTGAATAAAAATAATTAAACTTAAAATTTTCATAAAAAATAATTTAACTAATGAGTAGGTACTACACCAACTCTAGAGTGACAATATACTGACTATAGATAAAGCAAAACACTACCTACTATTGTTTTATCGTCGACAACTTATCGATCTATACTTGAAATTCCCAATTTATTTTTTCATAAATAATTAATAGGCATGATGACTGGGTAAAAAAAATGCAATTCTATTTAGTCCGTCAGTCAGATAATAGAAAAATATTAGATACGTATTTCTTTTTCTTCAATTAAACAAAAAATAGCTTAGATAACAGGCATTAAAGTTGAGGAGTGGGGCCTCGCTACTTCACAGTTGAGTAGAAAACGTACTCTAACGTGACGCCATGCGAAATTTCAACTCAATGTAACGCCGTAATTTTATAATTACGAAAAAAATACGCGTTTAATATTTTTTAACACTCTACCTGACGAACAAACGAACAAAAATGAGTCATCATCCCTATTATATGTTATTAATACTATAAAAACATTTTAGAATTTTAATTAATAGTATAAAGTAATAATATAATAAATGGTAATATAATTAACCTGGTCTAACTATAAAAGCGTAATAGTTAATATTACTAATTTTATAAATTTTCAAATTCCCATTTGAATCCAGTACTGGATCAACTTCATAAATATTTTTTCATCATTTCTTGCGTCATTCATGTTTTTAAATGATGTTTTAAGACACAATTTTAAAAGTCAAATTAAACGATTGTATATAAAAAATGAACAACGAATCAAAGCATTTCGCAGTACTGAACGACATTAGAGAGCACATAATTCATATAATCCTTCAGATGGCACCATCATAATAAAGTGGTAAATTCGAATTTACTTGTTAGTAGTTATCAATGCTAAAATTCATATTTCAATTGCATCTTAATGTAAACATTGGCGTATTTAAGAATTTATAAAATGAAAAACTTATTTTGTATACAATTTATTTATAAATTAGGGAATTGAGTAGATTTATCTAATCATGATTATGCATAATAAAAATAATAGTTTGGAAGTTTTTATATGCGTATCTTATGCGCACATTTAACAACAAAGAGATTTGACACACAACATTGATTTGGGATAGAGTAAAAACATTTAAGAAATGCGCTTTTTTATCGATAATCGATGGTCGATAAGCTATTGGTAACATCTAGGTTATATTCATTACTATACTAGGGTAGAATCAGTTTTAGCGACTTTTGATATTAAATCTAGTGACTCGGATTTATTGGAGTTGGCAACACTGGCTGTAGGTAGGGCCATAGCTGGACTTATGCTTCTTCTTCTTTTTTAATTAATGGCTTATCTGCGCATTTCGCACAGTTCTGCCAATGTCAAGTTAATATTAATTTTTACATGTAAAATGAAAATTATTTTCATTCATTTCATTTTTATTTTACATGTAGGAATTAATTTATTCACTTGACATTGGCAAAATTGTGTGAAATGCGCCGATATGCCATTAATAAAAGAAGAAGAAGAAGAAGAAGAAAATGAATTGAATAAAAAATTAAGAAAACTCTTATCAAACATTGACAGTTATGTTCCTGTATACAGATTTTTTAAAATACAGTTCAAAAAATTTAAGGATTTAGAAAATCCAGGCAGGGCTGTATGGACCTAACATCCTTTGCCCGTCCCAAACAGGGACAAATTACCAAAAAAAAAACAAAAATGATGTAAAAATGTAAACACAAAATACATCCCCTAAATAATTTACAACTAGCTGAATATAAAGTTTAATTAAGATTTGCTTGAAAATGCCTAGAACTACAAAATTACATAATAAAAGGAAACCCACTTCAATACAAAAATCCCACAAAGTAGAAGATGACGGAGACACAGATCCTGAAGAATCTATCAGAAAGTTCCAATTGGAACTTTGTTGGTGTATTCAGCAATTAGAACGTTCTATAAATGACACAAAAGGCAACGAAAAACAACGTGAGTAAAGGATTCAGTGAATAATAGTAAATCTTAATCCCTGGATTTTATCGGTTTTAAGGTGTTGCCATCTCTGAGGTCCCGGGTTCGATCCTTGGTCTGGTCAATGTAGAAAATGAACTTTTCTATAATATCTCTTTCATAATATCGACTTTGTTTATTATTTATTTATTTAGTTACTCCATCGTACATAAACATACAGTAATAAATTCACTAAAGCTTTTTATAACCAACCTACAAATATTGTTTCAGTCCAAGAAGCATGGAAGGTATTGACAGTCTTAAAAAGTAACAACCAGCCTGTTATCAGAAAAAGACAGTTAATGAGGACTCACTTTGGAGACTACAGGGCTAAAATGGCAGCTGAAGAAAAAAAATTAGCTAAAAGTAACTTCTCATTCAAGTGTAAATTAACTAAATTAAGTTCTTTGTCTATATTATTTTATCCTTTTCAGTGACAAGGAAAATCAAGATTGCAGAAGTTCCCGACAAGCCAAAGGCAACATTTCTTAGGAAATCTGCTTTTTTGTCTACAGGAGATAATGCATTCCGCTTTAATTTTAATTTAGCCCCTGAAGAAGTGGACAACAATCAGTTTCATACAGATTCAAATATTCCCAATGAAGAAAATAAGCTTTCAAAATTAAATGACGAATGTTGTACAAAAAAAGAGGACAACACTAAACATTTTAAGTTTTCATTTTCAGAGTCTGCATTTAAATTTAACTTTAATGTTGATAGGTCCGATTCATAACATTTTTTGATTTTTTATATTTGTAAATAAAGTGACTTAATTACATATAACTAACTTATCCTTTTTGTTGTCCTTTATTCAAAATTTTATACATATCTTACTAACTGTTTTTTACCCTGTCATCCACATGTGTTGTAGTTTCCCATAGGTGAAAGAATTTTTATAATTGGACTGGTAGTTTCGACGCAAACAAACAACCAAATGTTTTCCTCTTTATAATATTAGTACAGATGTAAGTATACATATAGCTACTGCAATATATCAAATTTCTTCAATTGATATTGAGCTCTGCTTTCTATGCATTAAAATTTAAAATCGAGTGAAGAAAACTAGCAGTTTTTGACAAAATAATTATCTTATAGCCATGGCTAGAGTCAAAGCAACAGGAGTTGGGTGGTTGCTCTATTGATCCTTTGGGTTGTATTCGAGCATCGACAACTATATTAGCATTTTCCATATATCACCTCGTATTTAATTCTCTAACCGTAACTAATTACCTACGTTTTGTAATGCGCATGACCACACGGCATTATATCAAACTTTACTGCAAAAAAAATTGGTATAAGAAGTATAAAAGTAAGTTTATTTAAACAATATGGAAATGTAGACATACTTTTGTATGTTGTCTCCTATTATTATATAAAATATTGTAAATCATGGCTGCCTGAACATATACTTTGATAGCCGCTTGGCGGTATAGGTGTATTATGCGACGTGTCTGTATATTTTACGATAGTGTTAGCGCATAGTGAGTTTTTAAGAAACTCATTAGAATTAGGAACGGCAAACCCTACAGGCAGTATGGTTTTGCGAGTTGCAGCGCTCCAAGTAGCGACACCTAATAATTGGCGCGCTTTAACGTCGACAACAGCCCCTCCTTCAACGCCATGGTATCTTTTACACTTTACGTCGTTCGCCTCATGTTCTTGTAGAGTGCAAGAGTGGTAGCACGGCGTATAGAATCCTTTTATGCCACCTACAGATAATATTGTGGGGCACAAGTTAATGTCAACGACTACGTCGAGCTCGCTTAAATAATATTTAACAGCCGCCGCGTTTTCTTTCATTGCCTGTGGAACAACAAAAGTTTGTAAATTTAACTCGAGTAATTTTACACTCTTCCATTTAACACACAAAATTCTTTGAACAGTTATCTATAATGGCCCAATTTCATGGCATAGCTGTAGGGCGTGTGTAGGGCTGTCGCTTACCGTACAATATTTTTTTCAAACCTTGTCTGTGGCGAAACCGACGACTTTATATACGCCATGCGTTGTGGGCAGATTCCAATCGGCGAACCATTTAAATCCTTCTCCAGTCCTGTAACCCATCACAGGGTTTATGCTCGATACATCATTATACTTCTCTTCATCTACCGCTTTTACAATTATCCACCCGATATCATCAAACAGTTGTTTCGTTGTATTATCCGATAGTATGAAAGCGATCGCTGGCAACCGGCTATTTTGATATATCACAGTTGTTTGTGATACTTTTAAACTGGAATACAAAATCCCATCCAAATTCATAACACTCTTGATAGGCAGAAACGTAGATTTTGACTAAAATGTGTTCAAGTAGGTACTTAGAAATCTAGTAAATAAACGACATTGTCTAGAGTACGTGGTTCACGGTGGGTAGGGAGAAGCACTTAAGTTTTTTTTTTTCTTAATCAAAATTCATATTATTAAACAGAGACTTAGCAAATGTTTAACCTAGCATGAAGTTCTGCGGGAGTAATATCGTATTTTCTCCTAGAAGGTAGTACGTAGGTTTGCTTATTCTCAGTATAATATGAATTTGGACTAATACTTAAATTGCAATTTAGCGTAAATTTACTCTGAAGCTAAACCTTGTTTAATAATAGCACTGTAGGTGTAAACAACTGGACGGTATTATTAATAATGTGAAAATATATCACTCGAAAAGCTGCGACTGTACATAATAATTACCTAAAAATGCAACCCGCTGAAGTAATAAATATTCTACGGCCAATGCAAGAGGCTGTGCATATGTGCGGTAAATAATCATCCGAGTGCGTTACTCGAGCTATCCATGGATAATCCGAATCTGCCTTTTTAGTTGAGCTCATCTCAACATTCATCAAATTAGGAAAAACTGGAATCAAATATATATAATCTCCTTACAAAACCGTTTAACAGAAGCAATGTCGTAAAAAGAGGCGAAAATATGAGGCGTTCAATAAGATTCATAAAAAAATTAACATCATCATCGATTAAAGAATATAAATATTTTTTAAATTTCTCTAGCGTTTTGCCAATAAACAAGTTGACGGTGTGCAAGCACCGTAATTAGAACGGAAAGACCTTATTAAGCCCGCACTAAACACATGTATTTTATATTTTTTAATTCGCATATTTGAATACAAGCGGTATTCAAATATGTGACAACAGATCACGACTTGGTGATTAATGTCGGTGAAAAGGCTGGCGTATATTTCTATTATCATTGGCGTAACTAGGGAGTTTTCCTAGGGGGTTCCATGACCCCAGCCGTGAATCTAATGAATAATGAAGTTATTTTATGTATGAGGGAGGATATTTTTTAAGGTGGGCCCAATCCGGCTCATGTGTCCAAATTCACGTCACTAAGTGAAGAAATTCTATAGATTCCATTTTTTTATGTATAAAAATACAAAACAAAATTGATTGAATATACGTGTCTCGGATATTCCAATGTTATTTCGAAACTCACTTCACAATTCACATATGCCACGAAACGCTACTACTAATTCAAGATGGAGTGGATGATGCTGCATTTTGAAGTGAATTCAGACAACTGAGTGAATTCAACTTCGGGTTTAGAACTTTACAGAAATCGGGGCAGAGCGGCTAAATAACTTGATTACTTATAATCTTTTTTCAAACCTTGTCTGTGGCGAAACCGATGACTTCACATACACCATGGAACAAATTCCAATCGGCGAACTGGGTCTACTCACTTGTTTCTGACAAATCCCAATCCTCTTGCCTTCTTCTCGGCATTAACAGAGCTTCTAACGATTCTAGATCGAATGCAGACCCTAAATGCGCACATACTAACAATAACATTATAATATCAAGCTCGCGTTTGATGCTTGTTCTTTTACAATGCATTTGGTGTAATTTTCTGGATTCTTATATCTATCTATGCCAATAATTCAGTCATCGATACTCTGAAAGTTTGCTAAAAGTTAATATAACCCATCAATAAAATAATGGCTAGAGAGATATCGCGTTCCTGAAAAGCCAATGTCACCGGGCGGTGAATATATTGTTCTTCAGCAATACAAACTTAGTAGTTTGTTCACAAAAAAAATGTTATTTTGACCCTTCTATGCTGCGGAAGGCACGTTAAGTCTGTGGTCCCAGTTGCAAAACATTCGTTTACATCGCACTGGCCTCGAGAAAAATTAGTTGAAGAATCATATTTAACCCACTATCCTCTATCGCTGATATTTCTTCTACGACTAGCTACACTTTATCGAACCAACACCAATAAAAATGAAACTCGATAATATTTAAATTAAATTGTTTTATTACAGCATTATATTTTACACTCTTGTGTCGATAAAATAATATTTTTCACTTACAATTTAATACACTATAGAAACTTTGGCAGTTGAAAGTACCTTACATAGTTATACTACAGTAAGAAAAAAAGGTTGGCATTTTTTTTTTTTATTTTTACCCTCTATAACCGTGGTGACTTTCATAAATATCTAAACTTTTAAAGTGGGAATGTTATATATTTAAACTTGTAAAAGCGATTCAAAACGTTTCTACCAAAGTTTCCATAATTTAACATAATAATATTTAAATTAAACGATCTCATATTTGTCAGCATGGAAGCTTATCTCCTTAGAGAAGTCGACCGGTGTACCGTCTTCCGCTTGCGTGACCTTCGTAGCTGTCAACATGGCCAGTGACGTGTCAGAAGTCCAAGTGACATTCAGTGGGAAAAAGTCATTGGGAACAGCTGGACTTACACTGAAAATTAATATGTAACATTATATATGACCAATTTTGCAATGAGGAAGTATTAAAAAAAACGAAAGCGCTAAAAAGCACCTCCACTAGATGGCGACTCTAGCAAAAGTTATTATTATTATTTATTATTTGCAGAATGGACCAAAGGCAGTCATTGCCTTTCCTTTTAAATAACATATCAAAAAACTGAAATTAGAAAAGTTCGAAACTTAGATATTAGTACACATACGAAAAAGTACAAATAGAATACGAGTTGTTTATTTAGTTTTGAAAACTAATTTACTTTTAAACTTGAAGGAAACCGGAAAGGTTGTCATGGAGAAATCAAGAACGTACCGTAGCGACATCTAGTTTGATTTCGGGAACTAATGTTTTTTTTTTAAATACTTCCTCATTACAATGCTAATTTGCATTCACAATCATGGGATCTCAGAGTACCAATACAGTGAGAGCCCGCGACGCCCAGACCTTCGTTATATTATAAAAGCTGAAAATTCTTCTATACATGTCTCCTATACAGGTATAAACAAACCCAGCCTATACAAATATAAAAAACCATATAATATACTAAAATGTTATGTTAATAAAAAACGTTAGCTTTACAAAAATCTGATATAATTCAAAAGTTTGGTTTTGTTCATAACAGTTTTGCCAAGTGTCATGTTAATTCGTTTCTACTAATCATGTATTACGAGTGATGCGATTTGAGTTACTCGGGTGAATTTTTCAATCTCTTACTAGAGTGAAAAATATATGTATGTTAAAAATATGTCTACTCGGTTTATCGAGTCAACTCCGCGCATCGAGTTGATTGATTGTGTTGACATTAAATGTCATTTCGTTATTCTAATTTTTTTTTTATTATTACCTAAATAAATAATATGACAAAATTATTTCAATGTGTATTTTTATTTTGTATTCATTAGGTATTTGTTTAAAATTACTAAAATAAATCTAATTCAATTGCAAACTTGCAATTCAAGTGAGATCTTCACTGGTGTGACTCGAGTGAGGTAGTTGAATGACTCAAGTGACTCGAGTCCTAAAATCCTATTGGAGTCACATCACTAATAAAGAGTTAATTCAACAAGGTAATAAGTATTTGACACTGATATTTTTATTTGTGCAAAATGCTCAAATTTGTCACATTGAAAAATTTCACTAAAACTCCAAGCACTATTACACGTACCACAGAGTAATTCTAATTAATAGCGTAAATGTCGTTACTCACGTGAATTCTAGAGTGCCGGTCTTCTGTTGGGCGTTCACTATCGGCACTGACCACACTAGGGTGCGTCCCTTCTGTGTATAACTTCCTTCCCACTGGTGCACCACCAGGGATATGTTACCGGAACTACTGCGAATATAGTTTAACATAAAAACACATTACCTTTATTAAATAACTAGCTTTCCGCTAGCGGCTTCGCCTGCATAGTCGCTGGGGAACTGTTTATTTGGTTATAGATTCATGTCATGACACATAATTGCAATAACTGAATAGTAAACAAGGGTTACTATGGTAACGTTTTAATTCCCTATACAAAAATCTTCATTTTCATCACTTTATTTGCTGTTCTTCGAGATAAAATGTAGCCTTTGTTCACCGCATTTGATGGAGCTTCCTGACGATGTCTTTTATTTTAAATCGGTCCAGTCTTTTCGGAGCCTATTCGTTGCAAACAAACAAACAATCAAAAAGAAAAAAGTTTGCCTTTGTGATTGGTTTGAAGTAGGTATATTGATTTTTATAATAATAACAATAGATTATTTGCCAGAATATGGAACAAATAATATTAATTAGGTACATTAGTTTCACACATTCTACTGATTACAGTTTTGGTATTTGTATCATAAATGCTTATAAAAAGAATAATATGGATAAGATAAATTATTGCTACTACTAATTAAAACGTTACCCTTTTACTAGTTAAACTATTCTTTGAAATGACACAGTTTTTGAAGTTTTAAGTTTAATATTTATTCATTTGCTACTAAGTCCCAGAAAACAAATAATAATAATAATAATCAATATATTCCATATGAATGAAATGAAGGAATTTCCATATGAATGTGAATGTCTATATAAAAATTAAATTACTTTGACTTTAGTGGTTGGCGTAGAAAAATGTATCTAATAAAGCCCATTTTCATGTAGAGTTTGTTATATTACGTGTTGGTTTGAATTTGTAATGACATGTGAACTTATGTACTCTATTTTCACTCTAAAGTCTCGAATCAGGAAAATTATTAGGTATATATCTGTTTCTAGCATAACCTTAATTATACACTTACGGTAGAGGTATATTGATATTGACGTCGGAAAGAGACAAATGATCCTGCTCTAACTCGTACTCGATGTTGACGTCACACCCGCCGTTAACGCCCTCTGACGGCCAACAGTTCACTGCGCAACAAATTTATAATTCTAGAATTCACTGATAGTAGAGTATCACAAAGATTTGGGAATTTTTTGTCCCTCAGTAAGAGAAACTCGTGAGAGTGCTTAGAACAACTATATTTGTTAGCATTCATTTATTACTTTATATGACTATTGACAGATTTTTACCTTCCCCCTTGCTACATGAAAGAAAAATATAAGAATTATTACTTCTGAATATAAAGGAGTGGCTCAGTGGCGTGGCGGATAAATATCGCGGCTCGATATCGTTGTTGTTAAGCAACTTTCGCAAGGGTCGGTCACGGGATGGGTGACAAAAAAATTACAATCTCGAGCTACTCCTTGCTTCAGAAGGCACATAAAGCCGTTGGTCCCGGCTGCATTTGCAGTCGTTAATACCCTCCAATCCACATTGGGCCAGCGTGGCGGCTCATCACCTTGTGCGTTGACAATCTTAGTACATTTGCCAAAACGAGATTTTGACAACTGATAGATAGATATTGTAGACCCCATTGAAAGACCCTTGTAATAACTGATAGATATTGTAAACATTTTAGATTCACTTTACTATGTAAAACCTTTGGTTTGAGGTAATGATTTACAATTTTTGATAGTCTAAATCTAGTCACGTGATACATGTAACAGTGATTCCGGTAACCTGACAGCGGCGCCATCTTGTCGTCGCCCGCGTGCGTGAGTCGCCACTTGAGTACACCGACGTCACTGTGCAAAGGGAACGGTCGCTGGCTCTGCTTCAAACCAATAACACCGGACGAACGGAACGCCTCCTTGTCCACATTCGGGTGGGTCTAATGACAATTTGAATAAGGTTCAAATTCATTTTTTAGCCACAATAGGGGATCGGACAGCAATAACATAAACAAATTTAATTAAAAGATTATTTGCCAAATATTTTTGCTAAATAATAATTATTTAAATTTTGAAATCAATAAATGAATATATGGTTTTCCAATATTTGTCTGTCTCGTGTCAAATGAAACACTAATCAGAGCGCGTGATGTCACTTGTGGGTCAATTGGATAGTACTGTCTAGGAAAAGTGTGGGAAACATTCAAATTCAAAATAATCTTAATGAATTCATTGTTAACAGGTTACAAGGGTCAGTTTATTATAAGTACTGAAGAAGATAATAATTTTTTTTTTTACTGAAAATTACTTCAGAAATGATGTCACATCCTCTGAGTCGCCGTATACGTGGTTTTTTAAATAGTTAAATTTTAAACATAGTTTTAGTTACATAATGAGGTTTATTTATAGAAATTAATAAATTTTGAGGGAATAAGCGCCCATAATGATTAATTTAAAACAATTTTTAGGCAGTTGTCCGATCACATATTATTAAGGAAATATAGAACAAATCACCATGGTTACATAACAATGACAATAAAAGGTAATATTACACTATATCATGCTTCAAATTTAGTGTCACATGACTTTACATAAAATGAAATTAAATATGATTAGCATATGATGTAGCTATGTCCCTTAGAAATATTTTTTAAAATTAGTATGGTAGTTCTATTCAATACAAACATAAAAGCAATCAAATCTTTCTAATATATAGTGTTATATCGTGTCATAGACACTATGGATGCAGCTGTGACTTATGCCTCTATCTTGTGCCTCTTCAAACAGATTTAGGTGTAGTTCACACATGTCAGTGACATATCAGTTCTGTCATGGTGCCATACATTGAAGTTTTACCCCTTTTTGAACAAAGAATTCAATAAGAATTCATATAATTCAAATTTAATTAAGATGAAGATAGAAACATATTAACATCAAAATATACAAGGGCCTAATGTACAGTGGCGTAGCTAGGTAACCTAGGGCCCTGGGGCAAATAAAAAATAGGGCCCACTCCTATCAAAACTGGTAAGGTTTTTTGAAGTAAAATCATTAAATATACAAATACTTTAAAAATGCTAAGCAACTTTATCATCGGCTCTTTTTCGTGCATGGGCAGGTAATAAACTATTTAACACTAACATAAATTACAATTATTTTTATACTTGGTGTAGGTATTGGGCAATAAAACGAAATAGAAAAGATTCAAGGGTTTATTATATATTTATTTATTCATAGATACGTTGTACCAGCTTACTGTTATTTAAGCTATCGCCATGCAAGCTATTTACAAAAAATATCAATACAAATATTTTGTCCAGAAGTACTTGCAGAAGGTTAACTAAAAAACTTGTCAATTTTGGGCAATTTTGTTTACTTTCTCCTCTTTCTTGGCGTTCTTTGCGTTTAAATGCACCACTGGGTTTCTTTTTTTTGTTCATAATACTAGTTTTCTTATTTATTTTACAAGTAAAAGGAGCGAAAAGCGAAACGTAATGATACGATATAAGACGTCGTTGGGGAATCACTGGCAAACATTTTATCGCCGCCAGTGTTACCAAAATGACAAAAAAAACATCACGTAATTAATGGACGGCCCCCTACTGCATGTGACTTGTATTTTTTACGGTATTTTGAGTTATATAGTGAGTAGCCGAAATCAATCGATTTCTTGACGTAACTATGAATACGTACTATAATCAAATAAAAAAAATATTGACATACTCTTACTTACTTCTGATACATTAACTTTTTAACCATTCTTCAAAAAAAAAATCTTGACTCGAAGTTCACAATCGCGAATCACAAAAACGCAGATATTGATATCCGACAAATTGATGAAAACATTAATAACACTGTCAACCCACACAAACAATTTAGGGGAATTCCCTTTTTATAACTTTGGAATTTCTCCCAATTGAGTTGTCATGATTAAACTCGAGATGTCACCTGTCATATTTATTTTGAAAATGGGAGAAATTTTCAAAGTTGTGTTCGATTAAGATTTTCTGTTAAAGATTCGAGGGCCCCCTGAGCTTGAGGGGCCCGGGGCACTGCCCCGCCTAGCCCCTTGGTAGCTACACCACTGCTAATGTATCCACCTCCCAAATAATTTTGAAAGCGAATAATAATTAAATTGCTTATATAGTTTTCCGATATTTAATATATAGTTTGAATTAGAAAATCTGTTATATGGATATAACCTATCTATAACATAGTGCAAAGTAAGTTGGATATTTTAACTCCCATTTAATACCCTTTTTTACCCGACTGAGCTACGCAAAGGAGGGTAATGTGTTTATGAGTCTTTGTATGTATGATTATTCCTATATAGATTTTAAAACTATTTCAATGAGACAGTTATTCAGTAGTACTTAATAACAGTCCAAACTACTGCGCATGTTTTTTACTTTTTAGTCAATTTTTACTTCTTTCTTTTACTACGCAGTCGGGATTTTTTGTCTTTTATAATATATTTTTTTTTATATGCAAGTATCACAAATATGTAATAAGAAAAGTTTTTATAGAAGTATGGTAGATTATCCTAAGCCTGATGTGTTTTTTTTTTCATATATTTTTTACATAAAAATAGAGATTTGAATGTTGTTACTTACCTGTAGCTGCAGCGACCTGGAATCCTTATTGTCGACGTGTACGCGAATCTTTCCGAATTGCTCGTTGCTAATGCGCAGCGTCAACAGACCTTGACAGGAATGTACAATATATATGAGGTTACACTTCAAAATAATTCCATAATTACAATAAACACAAGATATATGTTTATATATCACCAAACCAAAAATAACACCAAAAATAATAGGATCAGTGAGAGTTTTTTCACTGATCCTATTATTTATGGTGTTTTGACATTATTTATTTTTTATTTATTATCATAAGACACACTAACAGTACAAAAATCGAAACAATAATTACGTAATCACCAAGAATCACATCTGATATTTGCACCAATTATAAGCGTGTACAGCATTGGCAAATTGTGTCACAATTGAAATAAATTTAATACAAATTTACAAATTATAAAATAAAATAATAATTCTAATTGATTAAGAATACTCAAATATTACAATTAATACATTGCAATGTTAAATTCTACTTAGTCATATAATACAAATAAAAAAAAAAATTTAGATATGTTGATATTGCATGTCAGTTTGAAATAAAATTAGCTTAAAAGAAATAAATAAAAGTGATTAATTTAAGTAATAATAATAATAATCAAAATTGTTAATAGAAAGATACTCAAAATCTACCTCCCGAGGACAATGATTCAAGTACTCTATCCCTGAAAGTTGACAACGAAACATGAAAGATATCGATATTATCTTTGCTGTTCAATCTATTATATTCTTGGCACATTCTTACTAATGGCGAATTGAGACCGAGATTGGTTCTAACTAGTGGAGTGTGAAAGGTTTTTTTTAATGGTTGACGGGGAATTTTGCTAGGCACAGACAATGCAATACCATCGACTATATCACTGCAATTTAGCTGATTATGAACGACCTTATATAAAAAGAGCAAATCATGTAGTTTCCTGCGATCTGATAGTGAGTTCATTTTAAAAAAACTAAGACGTTGATCATAGCTACAACGGTGACTAATTCCTTGCGAGAAAAAGGCCAGATGCCGTGTAAAAGAACGCTGGATTCCTTCAATGCGCTGAGAGTATACGCTATAGAATGGACTCCAAACAGCACAACCGTACTCCAACGAGCTTCGGACCAATGCATTAAATAGTACAATTTTTGTGCGAGTATGTTTGAATCCTCTAGTGTTCCGCTTCAAAAACCCAAGCATTCGAGCAGACTTTTCAACTATGTGATTGATATGGGCAGAAAAGCGAAGCTCCCTGTCCATTATTACCCCAAGATCTCTCATTTCGTTCACCAACTGTAGTGTAACTCCATCAATTTCATAACTCGAAACCAACGGTGTTTTTTTCCTAGAGAACCTCATATGAAAACACTTTTTGATATTTAGTTCCATATGATTTTCATTACACCATAATTTAATTCTATTCAAGTCTTCTTGAATTTTTTTGATGTCCGATACGGATTCGATTGCTTTGTAAAACTTTAAGTCGTCGGCAAATAAAAGGAATCTGCAATGTCTGATTTCATGCATTATGTCATTGATAAAAATAGAAAAAAGCACGGGGCCCAGATGAGAACCTTGAGGCACACCAGAAACAGCAAAATAGGTTTCCGATTCATACCCACTAAAGGAAACCATCTGGAGTCTTTTTGCAAGGTAGGATTGAAACCAATGCAACAGGGATCCAAACACCCCAAATGCCCTCAACTTGCGTATAAGTAGTGAATGATTTACTTTGTCAAAAGCGCTGGAGAAATCCGTATATATTACATCAATCTCACGACCTCCATCGAGTTCCATAGACAAATATGATGTAAACAAATGCAAATTCGTAACAGTGGAGCGGCCTGACCGAAATCCATGTTGCTTAGTCGACAAAATACTCTCGACGTGTGATGTTAAAATAGGACAGACTAGCGACTCGAAGAGTTTAGAGAAACACGATAATATGACAATTGGACGATAATTTCTTATGTTATTTCTATCGCCCTTTTTATAAAGAGGAAGTATTCTAGCCCGTTTCCATTCATCCGGAAAACAGCCATCATCCAATGATCGATTGAAAATGATAGACAATGGAAGCGCCAACACTGCAGCACAACGTTTCACGAAAAATGCAGGAATGAGATCAGGACCTGCACCCTTAAAAGTATTCAATTGTTTTATTTTTTTAAGAACCTCGCGTTCGGTAAATTTAATGGTGCCCAAACTTGCGCTATAGGTAACAAAGTTATCAATATTAGATAAAGTTTCATCATTAAGACTGACACTGCTGTGCACAGAAGAAAACTGGCTCGAGAAGAGATTTACAATGTCAGTACCCGTGTCCGCAACCACATCATCTCTATACATAACAGCAGGTATCTCTGACACCCTGTCTCCCTTATTTTTGATGTAACGCCAAAAAGCCTTAGGATGCTGTACAATTTCAGACTCAATGGTTTGTTTATAATGCGAGTAACAGCTTTTATAAAGCCTATGGCAGTGTCCCCGAACAGCCTCGTATGATAACAAATCACGAGGGTTTCTATATTTGCGGTATTTTTGTCTTAACTTTTCCTTTTCAGCAAGTCTTTTTATTAAACAATTGTTAAACCAAGGTGGAAACTTCAACTTGGCAGTTTGATACCTGGGTACATGACATTCGATTGTGCTGCAGAGAATAGAGTACAGGGCTGAAACCATAGCATTCACATTATCACATGCAAAAAATTCAGAATTCCAATCAATGATTCCTAAATCACAAATTATCTTGTTATAATTAGCCTTAAAAAAATTTAAGCCATATTTTGTACTAGGTGACAAAAATTTGAGACCGTTTTTAAATGACAAAGTAACCAGTAAGCCCGGATGCCTCCTGTCCAATCCACTCAAAAGATCAATGGATTCCTCCACATGAACACCGGTACAATTACTTATAACTAAATCAAGTATTCTATTATCACAGTTGAGAATGTTGTTGTACTGATGAAGATCATTAACAGATAAAAAATCGACAAAGGTATAACCTACAGAATTTTCATAGTTTGATGGACTCATATGGAACGAATCGTTATCAATGACCCAATTTATGAAAGACAAATTGAAATCGCCCAAAATTATCACATCGTCAACAACATTCATAACATTGGTCACACTGTCCAGAAACCCTGCCAATTTGTCAGGACGAGGTGGCGGAGGCAGGTATACTGCACAAATAGCTAACTTCATATTCTGGCCATTAACATTAAATATAAGGCTTATCCACAGATCTTCGCCATCGCCTTCCCAAATATTCATTCTTACAGAAGGTATATCGCGCGACACGGCTATTAGCACCCCGCCCCCGTCCCTCTTACCAGAACTTGACATTAAAAATGTATTTACAATACCACATTATCATATGCTGTCTCTCTCTGCCTGTTTATAGTTTAATTTTCAATGAGATAAGACTAAACTGACGCTTAGTGGGTTGAGGTTGTGGTCATCAGTCCTTTTACGTCTCCACTGCAGGGGCTCAGGCCTTCCTTATGGTTGGTTAAGGAGGATTGGCCATGACCATCCATGCTGGCCCAATGCGGATTGGAGGATATTGACGACTGCAAATGCAGCCGGGACCAAAGGTTTAACACGCCTTAAGAAACACGAAGTAGCTCGACAAAATAATTTTTGGTCACCCATCCCGTGATCGACCTTTGCAAAGGTGGCTTAACATCAACGATCGCGGGCCACGGCGCTTATCCATAACGCCACCGAGCTACTCCGTGGTCTGAGTGATAGGAAGTTATCCATTATATTAAGTTATAGAATATTCATATCCGCTCACCTGACAGCTCGAAGTTTTGGATATCACCATCTCGACCGGCCACCAAATTGAGACGCTCTTCAAATCGTAAGTGTACACTAGAAAATACCACAATAATTTAGTAATACTACACAATATTCTATAATTTAATTACATTGTATGAGCTACATTTCCCGACCTACCTACATATATTTCCCGACGTTTCGAGCAGGTTACACCGTCGGGAAATATAGGTAGGTGATAAACCGACACCCGACATATACAATTTAATATAATGCAACGCGAAACTTTAAAACTTCTATAATTAGCTAGATGACTCAATGTTAAGCGAAATCACATTACAGAAGTACGTTACAGATCAACGATTACAAAAGTTCAGTCACATTCACAAAGGATGGTGATGGATATTCTGGTAATAAGGACGACGATTACTTCTTGTTTGTTTGTCCATCAGGTAGATTAATGAAGAATATTAAACACGTATTTTTCATTTTAATCTGCGTAATCAATAAATTAGGGTAATAAATTGATTTGAAATGTCGCATCACGTCACGATTTTGTATATTTTCTACAAAACGGTGACGTAACAAGCCCCTATCAACTTTAATGCCTACTATCTAAGTCATTTCTTGTTAAACTGAAGCAAAATAAAATACGTATCTAATATTTTTTTATTTTCTGTAGTCATTATCCGTATTAGGAGGGTGGTTTATTATCTCGGGCTTCTCGGCGTTCAGAAGGCGTCAGCAACAAACGTGTAATGCTAAACGCATATTTTCAATAATTTGAGTACAGGTTATTAGTTAGGGGGCCATTGCCCCAATTGCTAAAAGTTTAAAATATATGAAAATTCTCCTCATCTGTTCATTGTGACAAAAGTTAAAGGTGATATCATGTATTTATGTGATTATTTTTGACGTTTTCTCTCGATTAATGATTTATCGATGTATGAGACGTAGCAACGTGCGAAAAACTAAACGTCAACGTCAGCTGCGAGAGCAAACCACTACTGGTGTTTACTAAAATGTGACGTCACGAATCAAAATGTCACGTTACTTACTTTAGAGGGACAATTTGAATTACCAAATTAAAATATGTTAAATAATGCCTTTCGGAAAAAAATAGATCTGTTAGTGATCTAGTATATAAAATGTTCGTGTCATACTTTAAGTTACTATATTCCTCTGAAATGGCTTTAATGATTTTAATGAGATTATATCTGTTCCTAGGTCTGAGCATAGGTTGTTATTTATTTTTTATATCCCAAAATGATAAAGGTCCATCCAAAAATTTTCTTTTACTATCTGGACATTATTTTTCGTTTTTAATGGTAGAACAACGTCTGCCGGGTCAGCTAAATGCGATTTTCAGTAATAAGCATTTAAAGTTCAAGAAATTGTAATCCGCCTCTTTAAACAACGTATCGTCACTACGCCACCTAGCAATTTCTATGCAAACTACTTTCACAGGGATCATTGCATTTTAAAGTTTATACTAAACAAAGAAAAACGTTATCTAAAGTAAACAATACGTTATTTTTGTTTAGTGACATTGTCATTCTCAACGTGCGGTTTAAAATATTGTAAAAACCATCGAGTAGCCTATTATTAGATTAGTATAGAAACAAAAAGACTATTTTTGTAAAAACCATCAAGTAGCCTATTATTAGATTAGTATAGAAACAACAAGATTATTTTTGTAAAAACACTCGATGGTTTTTACAAAAATAATCTTGTTGTTTCAAAAAGACTATTTTTGTAAAAACCATCAAGTAGCCTATTATTAGATTAGTATAGAAACAAAAAGAATATTTTTGTAATAACAATCAAGTAGCCTATTATTAGATTAGTATAGAAACAAAGTCTCACTCCTTGTGGTCGATATTGGCGGGCGGGTCGTGTGCGGCCGCGACGGAGGCGGCAACGGGTGCGTTCGCTGCGACATCGCCCTCGGAGCGGAGCCGCGACACGAACGAGTCCGCGTCGGTACCGCGTGACCCCAACTTCATGGCGGAACGACCCACCGGCCGGCTGTGTAACACCACCGAGTGTTTTCTTATTATATGACAGGACTTTAGTTAAGTATACTGAACAAATTTTACTATGCACACTGAATTCACGAAAAAAATAATCAGCTGTTTCATAATGTCACCGATTAGGCAGTATTACAGTTTTGTGTACACCTTAACGTGAACCGGAGTGCGAACCAATCGGCTAACAATCGCGAATCAATAGAGTAGAATAAAATAAAGGTTACCAAATTAAATAACAAAATACAACACACAATAGTATGCTAATAATTCAAAATGATTTAATATCTTAAAATTAAATAATTTTGAAATATATAAAAGAAATTACTTGTCAGTTGAATAAATTAATCACGTAATTAAGGTCGAATAATTTTAAATCTAAACTAACTTCTTCAAGTTCTGTTATCCTAGTACTTTTATAAGTTATCATTTTCTCTATTACTAGATGTAGGTAAATTAGTAGAATAAATAAACGAGACCGTTTAGAATATAATAACACTCACGTATCCCTTGCAGGAGTGGTTGGTGTCTCTATCAAAGGCTCTTTAACTGACGCTGATGACATAGTGGAACTGCCAAAACCGCTACCTAAATGAAAGAAAAAACAAATACGTTATCTACACAGAAATAAACACTTTCCCAGTGCTGGGGAGCGATTTCATTAAAATCCAAACCCGAATTTGAATTCACTCATGTGTCCGGATTCACGTTATTTATAATTTATAAATTCTATTGATTCCATTTTTTCTTAATAAAAATACAAAACAATATTGACTGATTATACGCGTCTTAAATATTCTATCACCATGTCATTTCGAAACTCTCTTTACTTATGCCACTCATTAGCAATTCAAGGTTGAGCGGATGCCGCTTTTGAAGTGAATACGGATACTTGTGTGAATTCGAGTTCGGATGTATACAGAATCGCGCGGCTAATCTCGTATTTGTTATACCATAGCAGTTTTAATCGGCGAACCTGAAATTATTTGCTGTTAGACCATATTTCATCAATATATTGGTAAAAGGCCTGAGCTTTCCCTATTCCATTAACTAATTGACAGTTTTAACAATAAATTATGAAAATGTTGGAAATTGTAACTTATATGTAAACAAAAACGATGTAGTATTTTTTATTTAATAAAAATGTAAGTAGTACCACTGATACACATAAACTATATATTTATATTTTTGCATTTTTATTTATATTATATTTTTGCAAAATAGCTTTTACTACTTTTACTTAAAATATACATGCGATTTATAATCTGTGGTTTACAATCACCGAAAAGCAACGGCTATGACGGAGCATCGTGTGACGTCATATTTCAATAAACTAAACATCAACGCCTGTTGCAAGAGCAACTACTACTCATGTTTATTGTAATGTGATATCACGGCTCGCAGTCACGTGTCTTGATTGTTTACGTAGAGCATTTAAAACTATATAATAAAATAAAAATATGTTTTTCCTTTATTTAATAACACTGTTTGGGACAATATAGATCTGATAGTGGTTCAATAAAATACTTTCCCCAAAACAGTCATGTAGCCATTTATGTACATATGGTTTGTTTAACATAAAATGTCGTATATTCATGAAATGATAATATACCGAACGACATCTGTGATCGGGGCGGTGCACCACGCTTCGCGGCTTCCAGCCTCTCGCGCTGTAACTCCTTAGCACGCTCTCGCATGCGGTTAGCTGCCTCGCGCTCTTGTGTCTATATTTAAAATTGACAAACTCATAAAATAATGTCACGAAACAGCAGTAGCCAGTATATCAATGACGATGATTTTGTTCCCACTCTCTGTTGGAAGGTCATCCTGAGCCAATTAACTACTTTATTTCTATATAAGAAACACCACCGTAGTTATTATCACAACAAACAAATTTATAATTGTATTTTATGTATCAGTGTACTCAAACTGGTTGATTGAATTTAGTTTACTACTAATTTTGAGTTGACAATTTGGATTAGATGTACTATTTAGTTTTATTAGTATTTTATTTTAGTATTATGTATTATTTAGTTTCATTAGTGATTAGTTGAGATTAGTACTAGTTAATGCTTCAAATAAAGGAATGATTAGTGAATTAAAAATACCTGTCTGACAGCTTGATAGATCTTTTCCTCATGAGAGTCCATCTCAACAAATGATCGAACCTGAAAATTCATCAATAATATTATTTTATAAGAATTTATTAGGAATATAAACAAATAAATGTCAAAAAATTTACCTGTGCCAAATTGACACTCTCCCGGTATCCCAATGCCACAATTTCATCGAAAGCAAAAAGAAGATTGAATGCTTGGTTCAACACCTCGGCTTCAGTCAACTGGGCGCAATACTCTGGCACCTAAAATTACATTGTTAACAACAAGGTTTGTTTATAATCAGATAAGTAATTAAAATCAAACCAAATAGGGAGAATGGACCATGACCCACCACATACGCTCAGAGCTGGATATTCTGCAGATACAACGGGACCAATGGGTTGACGTACCAAAAAGAACAGAGGAGTTTGAGATAATAAATTTTTGGTTACCGGCTATTGCAAAAGTTGCTTAACAAACATATCACAAACTGAGCACACTGACCACAGTGCTATCAAGCTCCTCTATTTGATTTGATTTGTTCCATCCATAAGGAAGGCCTGAGCCCTGAGCGGTGGGGACATTAATATGCTGGAGCTAAATTTAAAATAATGTTTAAAAAATGTAAGTCTTCATTACTAATTAAATTCAAAATAAACTTTAAGTTGACAATATAAGGTATAAATAAATACAAATGATTACTATAAAAATAGACATCTTTTACTGATTAAATGATTTGTCATACCACTCTACTGAACAATCGAAGTGTCTCCAAATCCTCAAGGATATTACTTGCTTTTGTGGTGATAAGTAGCATATACAATTTGTCCAAAGGCTGGTACACATATCTGCAGAGAGAAAACATTGTAGTGGGTATATACAAAGCTTTTACATCACATTTTCATGGGTTGCTGAACATCAGATAATAATTATAAAATGGTGTAAATTATGTTGGTACCACTCTCTAAATTTATTAACTAAAAATATCTACCTTTAATTTGGATTTGTATTAATTTTATTCTATAGCATATTTAATCAAAGAAATATAATTATACTACAATATTTACTATCTAACAGTTTTATTAATAAAAAAGGTTTAGCATTGGAGTAAATTAACTACTGAGACTGCACTTAGTATTAATTAAAATTTATATTATTAGACAGAGACTTAGCAAAGGTTAACCTAGAATGAGGTTCTAAGGGTGTAACTTTTGCTCCTCGGTTTCCTTATTCTCTATATAATATCAATTTGAACTGTTACTAAGATTGCAATTTTAAAAAACTCGATAGCTACATTTACTCTTAGTTGTGTGTCAAATGTTTTATTAAGTTTTTTTTTTCATGAAATCAATACTGGGTATCTGAAAATTTTTAATGAATTTGCAGAGTGATTGGTTGTGAAAAAAAAAACTAAAAATTTGACAAATATCTCATTTACACTGTTTCTACAAAAAATACTGGCTTTTACTGATTTTCCATTTGATCAACATGACTGTGAATATTTATATTGAATAGCGTTAGCAACATGATCAAATAGTCTACAGTAATAATAATAAAGCTATATGCTATAGTTTGCACAACAGAATTGACATCAGTGTTGATTTGTTGAATAAGTACCTGACTGATTCTGTTTCAACAAATGTATGTTGTCGCCCTCCCGTCATTAGCTTTGGAAAAGCCGCTAGTAAGCCCTCTATACGTGCTTTCGTCATCTCCACGAATTGACGAGACACCAACGCTACAAAAGATTATTAATTTAATTATGTTTAACAGATTCGTAAAATGTTAAAATAAAATTAGTGAATTTATACCTTTTCCTGATTTTGTGCATACTGTAGCTGCTATGAGTACCTGGAATTGCAGGAAAACATGTAATATATAAGTCGCTTCAACTTATGACTAACTTTTCTTTAGAACAGATAAATTTATTATTCTCTTCATTGTAATAAAGACACCGATATATTTTATTAATTTATAATCTTCAATAATCACCATTTTACGAGGTATTCTAATAAAACAAAACAATAATCATGAAATATTTGGAAATGATGACAGCGACAGCGTAAACGAGATGACGTGTGTGACGCATGACATTGACTTACAATTCTTTTTTATATGATTACTATGGCCAAAGAATAAGTTTTATACTTGCTCACATTATGGCTTTATTAATTAAAAAAACTTTTTTTTTGCGCTTCGCGAAATAAGTAAAATAGTAGTATTATATTAATTATCAGAAAAACTTTATCCATTCCTGGATATTTTTTAATTCAAAGTCATACGTCTTTTACAAGGATGTTTCGGGTCCTATATTTAAAAAAATCAAATTCATCTCCACGAAGATCACTACTCTCATTATTAACACAATACAAATGCTCACGCTTTGTTAAACATTGCAAATAATCTGGCAAGACCAACAAACATTGATATTTGTTGACTTTGACGTACGCACCAAAACGCGTTATAATTTATAATAAACTATAAATGTGTATTCAAACTTTGTCCCTCAGATGAAATATCTAAAATAAGTCTATGCTTTATTTACAGTCACAAAAGCCCGAAATTAAATAAAAATTAAGATATAGTCTTCAAATTCATGAAACTTAAACATTCAAAGTCAAAGTCAAAATAATCTTTATTCAAATAGACTTCTTAAAAGTACTTTTGAATCGTCCAACATTTTTTTCTCTACCACTCGTTCAGGACGTCTTTTGACTGATAAGAAGAACGAGCAAGAAACTCACCAGCTCTAATAAGATCTCTTTAAAGGCCTGAAAACTTGTAGAAGCTAATTTTTTATAAAATGTTGACGCCTCAATAGCTTATAGTATAGCACTTGTTTAGATAATTCGTCAACGACTATTTGTTTCAAGTAGTATTTAAAATCATTTTTAACGATTTTCAAAAGTAGTTATAGAGAGAGATGAGTTGTTAGATAAAGAGATAAAGTGTATCATTGTCTATGGTAAGTGGTTGTATGATAGTAGTTTCTTACGCCATTCCTAAATAGAAAATCGACTTAAAAATATATCTATGGTGATTGTTTCTTGGGACGCCATATTGCTTTGATTTGGCGCTTTCTTGGTGATTAATTTTCGCGAGTAATGGTTAATTTGAGTTATTTCTGTATGTTTTGGTGCCGATAGAGTTATAACGTGCTAAGTTTAGTGTGATAACGTATTTTCTGCTGACATGGATCCAGCTAAAATGAAAGTCGTGGACCTTCGGTCCGAGCTTGGCGCTCTAGGGTTGGACACCAAAGGCAACAAGCCGGCTTTGGTAGAAAGACTAAGAAAAGCCCTAGAAGCTAAAACAGGAAAAGGTATTTACTATTTCATTTGTTGTAATGTATCATGTGTTGAATAAGTGTAATTTTATATTGTTTTAGACTACATCTTTGAAGCGTTCTATCTGCACGTGTGATTTTTGTGAAATGTTCTGTTTGATGCATGTTTTATTTTTCACATTATTTCATTAGTTAATCATTACTTAATCATGAAATTTTCAAGCCAACGAAATCAATCACGCAAGTCTTCACTGTTTCCAATGAAACTAAACAGATTATACCAGGAAATAACTCACAAGCAACTGTAGCAATTCTGTTGTATAAACTAGATTAAAATTGTTATAAAATTTCGTGGTAATTTACATTAATATCTACGAATAATTATCCACGAGATTGCTACCTATGAAAAATGTTACATATGTTCTTGTGTGATATTATCTTGATATTTTCCATTAGTTGCACCATTATCATGGTGCTTGCAACAGCATTGCTTTATTGGGGACTCAATAAATATAGTGTACATAGTAACAATGCTGTTCCCTACAACACTTTGATATTTAAGTAGTCCAGTTACTTTATAATGGGCCCTCTTTTAAGTTTACTTGAATCTTATGTTACATAGAAATGTTTCTTTGTGGTGTTTAGAGGTGTGGGAAAGTCAGCTGTGTATCTAATAACATTGGATGTACCACAGGGTTCATACCTTAATTCTACTGATATACCTAATCAAAGAGTGTGTTCTGTTTATTTATGCAGGATACAGACTGGCTGTAGAATGTCACTGAGCCGAAAGAAATGTCTGTTATTATATTTGATCAATTTTGAAAAATATATTAAATTTGATTGTAACATTACAAAAGCAATAATCATTTACATACAAACTTAATGGATTGGTTTTGTCAGAGGTTGATACTGCACAGGATTTTGGTGTAATATTAGACAACAATATGTAATTTTTTCCCCATATTGAGAATACTGTAATAAAGGCATAAAGAACACTTGGTTATGTCATCCCTAATATTAGGGATTTCTCATACTTTGAAACTAATTTACTGTACATAACAGCTTGGCGTGCAGTAATCTGAATTTCCATTAATAATATTAATCTCATTAATAAAAAATAAAAAAAAAACAGTTTGCATTTTATGAATATTTGATTGTGCAATATTGGATGTGCCGAAGGAGGTGTAAGAAAAGAAAGAATTAACACAATTATAATCATCAAAATTCTAATGTCACCTGTCATTACTTTGTGAGATGTAAAGATTTCATATTAATCAGATAGACGCGCTCAGAGCTATTTTTTTATTTTAACTAAATTCAAAATTTTACATATTTTATTATTGTTTCTATACGTGTAAAGACCATAAACATGACAGTGGCAGAATTGTGTAAATGCAAATAGGCCATGAATTAAAAAAGAAGAAGAAGAAGACTCCTTTAGCTCCGTTTTATATGTGATGTGATAAAAAAACCAGTTTTTCTCACAAAGGGGATTGTTTCTTTAAATGTTGATTTAATTTTAAGACATGAAAATCAATTCTATTTTCCAAAATATTTGTTTTATAGCCTATACTATTGGTCCAGTTGTTTTACAGAAAGTCAGCTCACATATAGGTATAATAGTTATTTTAATATTCAGTAACCAACTTGAAATTTATAAAATAAAATTACTTCATTATGTATGTTTATTACCTTGACATGCTTTACCATAATGTTTTATAACCATACATTTTATTGCTCACATAAACATTTTATGATAGCAAAATCTACAGGTTTGGAAATTACATGCATGTAAACACATTTAAATGTTGTATTTTATGTACATCACATTAAAATATAATTATTTTCTCCAGCACTAGCACGGACATCAATCCTAGACACATCTACTGAAGATGCAGATGAACCTGCAACTCCTAGGAAATCGGTGCCGGCTGCTAGAACAACACGACGGTCTTCATCTTCACGTATGGGTGCAACTCCAGCTAAAGTAAGTATAATATGTGAATACATTTAAATTAAAATGGAAGCTAACTAAATTTAATATATAGACCAAACTAGTGAAAAAGTGCAGCAATTCTCAATTGATTTCTTAAAATCTCTTAAAGTTAAAGAAAATAATATTTAATAATCTGGCAAACTTCTTATAGAGTTGTTTGTATGGGAAAAGAAAATAGATTTCTGCAGTTCTCATTTCTTAAATATTGCATTTAGCAACTATTTGTATTATTTTAACATGCAGAGACCTCGCGAAGAGCCACTTGAACCGCCTGTGGAGGAGGTGAAAGAGGAACCGGAACCAGAACCAGAGTCTGAGCCGGAGGTGGTGCCGGAGCCTGCGCCGGCTATTGCGCCAGAGCCCGCGCCAGCGCCCGTGCCTATGCCCGTGCCCGAGCCGGAGCCTGAACCCGAGCCCGAGTCGCCGGAGCAGCCGCCACCTGAACGGACCCCGCCACACCAGCCCGCCGCGTCCGAGATATACTCCATCGATGATGATAAGTGAGTGCATATAGCGATACAAATGAATACGGTTGCCAATAAGAGAAAATATCTGCAATTAAAAAATCCAGAAAATATATTAGGTAATATTTATTTTCATCAGGGAAATAAATTATTGAAAATTACATAATAATTGTGGTACATTTGAAATTCTCATATGCAATGCTATTTGTTAGAGCATATATGGGAATGTTACAAAAAAAATTGATGCAATTATATTATAATAAAAAAGGGCAGATAGATTACAAAAAGTGTCACCTTAAACCTTTGCTAATTAGCATCCCTGAGCACAGTCAGGCGAAAGCCTTGATGTACCTTAATCATTTTAAAAATGCCATCCTGTGTTGTACAAAACTGTAGAAAATATATATAAGTTAGTTGTCTGAAGATCAAGGGGGCATTTCATTCGTAATTTTACATTTTTAATTGATTTGCGTTATGATACTCCAGTTACAAATTGTGAAAGAGATCTGTCAAAGATTACGTAATAGAATGGACAATTTGACTTTAGTGCCTACACTCTTATCTTTAAAAATTTATAGAAGACTGAAACTTCGAAACTTTAACTAAAAATACACCGATTCCGATTTCAATCGAAGCCCTCGTGCTATTATACATATTATATCAGTATCAGGTTTATTACCCGACTGCGCGACGCAAAAGAGGGTAATGTGTTTATCAGTATGTATGTATGTATGTTTGTTTTTATGTGGCGTTCTAGAGACCAAATGCGTAGGCCGATTTTGATGATTCTTACGTCAATCGATTCGTCTTAACCTTGCGAGTGTCACTAAAGACATGACAGTACTCAAAATTCACCCATATTGTCTAATGAAAAAAATAAAAATCTATGAACTATGTCAAATGGGTATTTTAAAATCATCTTTAGGTTCCTTTTATCATTTTTCATTTTAAATAATAGTTTAGGATATATAACGATTTAAAGTTGTTTAACAAAACATTCTCGCTAATTTTCTTACTTATTGATTAAAGTTTTTATTTAAAGCATAAACAATATACAAACAAAAAAAAAAGTGAAAAAACAGTGAAAAAGCATGAAGAACAAATATTTTTGGTAAAATAATAAAGCATATGTAGCTTTGAGCCGAGTTAGGTCTCTAGAGGGACTTATCATCAGTAGTTTAGACCACCGCAAGTTACTTAATAATACCCACGATATTAACTCCAACTAAATCTTCCCAAGGGGCCCCGACTATGAGTCGTTCTGTTCTGTATTACTTAACAGAATTCTAAACTACTGGGCTTGTTTCTCTCTTTTTAGTTTTTATTTAAGTTAATTCTTTCATGTATTCATTTATTAAATTCGTTTTTTTTTTAAGTTGAACTGTCAATCGAAGTCTTTAACTCGTTTAGGTAAAAGACGACATTAAACACTCATCAAATCATTATACGTCTGGTCTGACTACTCAAAATTGATTTTGATATAAAATGTCACACATAGACATCATGACAAATGAAGCATATATATTTTTTTTCTTGTTTTAGGAGCCAATCTCCAGCACAGGTTAAAGAAGAGGAGCCTGAAGGTAAATGGACTATTATAATATAGAGCTAACATCATTTAGACCAGGGGCTCACTATTTTGCTAGTGTTAATATTTATTGTGACATGATAATGGGGTTACAATAAAAATAGCCTTTATTCATTGACTGTCTATTCCTTGTTTAAGATGGTTGTTGAGCATTCAAGTATGGAAAATTGGAGTCCTCCCTCCCCTATTCTTTTTTTGACGCTGAGAAATACCCATTTCACCCTGCACGAGCTTCACAGGTTATGTGGGGCTCTTCCCTGCGGATCAACCCACTAAACCCTATCTACCCACTAAAATCCCTTTTACAGGACAGGTTTCATTTCGAGTTAGGGGCAGGGCACAGGAATATTCGAATTGCCTGTCTATCTATATGGTACTAATAATTTGCAAAGCAGTCGTACCCCAGAAGTAGTTTCCTTAAGTAGTTACTTTTTATTAACTATTACGGGGCCCCATACAGACCCATGCTCTTCAAGACACTCGTATAGCTGTTTGCTTGTAATGGGTTTGTATTTAGTTTTTCCTATTCTGTGTATCTAGTAGCAGTTCTTGTTACTAGAACAAAGAAATCTGTCGCCAATGATTAATTGATATGCCATTAATTTTAGTTTATTAATTGATAGTCCTGAGATAGATAATTTAATTTATGAGTTCTTTTGGCTTTGTGTTAAAATAAAACTGGAATCAGTCCAGATAAGGTTCTGCAAAATTTCAAAAATATTGATACTTTACTCAATACCAGAATCGTATCAAAAGGCTAGAAAAAATTTAAAGGAATAAGAGGGCCAGAAACATATCACATTCACGAGTCTCGTGTCTTCTCTGCGTGAGTCTGTCCGGCCTATCAGAATTTACTCATTTGTACAAGTTAGTACAGTAGGAATAGTAATCAGTTAACAAACAAGTAGGAATAGAAAGTACATAGACTTCTTAGTATTGAACTGGGGAGTTTTCATTTTTTATTGATATGTTATACACTAATTCTAGAACCAATGGAAGTGCAAAGTAGTGAGAAAACCGATGAGCAACCTGAAATGGAGCCGAGGCCAGAAAAGATGGAGAGTGACGATATTCCGAAAGAAGGTGATGCAGAAAGCAACCAAGAAGAACGCGAGAAAGAAAATCGTGAAAGGAGGGTAAGATCAGAGTTTTTCTAATATATCAACAAGTTTACAGGATTAAATATGGTGCTTTGGTGTAATCAAGAAAGTAAATGAGAATTATTTTAAACAAGCAATATATTTGTTATCCATAATTATAAGATGTTTTATCTATTTTCAGTTTGACAAATATGTAGACTTTTAACTTTACCAACAGTTGAAAAAAAATATACCTGATTCGATGGTAATTCAAAATTATACCATACACAAAACTTTAAACTACAACCTAATAAACCTTCAAATAGAAAATACCCACATGAACTCAAGATGACAGTGTATTTATGACATTAAGGAGAACCACACAAATTGGTCAATTGTAAGAGCGACTCACATATTTGCCTTATTAAGTCTGTCATAAAGGGGCAGATAGCAATAAATTGTGTCCTGTAGTCTACAGTATACTCTTGTTTCTCACAAACGAAATTTTGTCTATTTTCAAAACGCTAATAATTTTTCTAGTTCCAAAGAAACTCATTTTTCGATAATTTATGTATGATGCAACGGAGGTAGGACCAGACCTATACATATATATACTAACTATCGCCAGCGGCTTCGCCCGCGTGGACCCTAGGGAAATGTTTAGTGGGATAAAAAGTATCCTATTATCTAAGTCAGCTAATACCCTATCTGTATACCAAATTTCATCAAAATCCGTTCAGAAGTTTCGACATGATTGACCGACAAACATCCAAACAAAGAAACTTTCACATTTATAATATTAATAGGATATATTTATATCTTCACAGATTTGAATTTAAGAAAATTATAATTATTCAAAATGCTCCCAATTTTCATTCATGGACAGAGAAGACTGTTTGTCCTTATATATATTTGATGTCACATGCTTATTTTTTAATTAATTTGTGGTCTATGTTGAAACTACGTTAATTAGTGTATTTGTCAACGTTAAAAATTAATAACACATATTTCTCTTTATTTTAAACGACATAATGTATATTTTTTGCAGATTACGCAAAATAAAATTAAATATTATTTGACATTTTATCTAAGAAATATTAATGTAATGTGCATATTATGTAATAAAGAATAATTCAAAATTATTTTCTAAATTAGTCACATATTGAATAGTTGAATGATTACTAAAAGTTTAGTATTTGCTACTTAACAATATTATTTATTTAGCCACGTGAGTTGACTGAAGAAGAAGAATGGGAGCAACTCAACGAGCGGCTCAAAATAAAGGAACAGGAACGTATTGAACGAGAGAAGAAACAGGCCGAAGACGACGCCAAACGCCTGGAGGAAGTTAGCAATGTATGTTATTATTTCTTTTTTACTCTCATTATACATTTGTGTAGGAGTTTTTTCACAAGTTTTCACTGACAAGAAATTTCGACAATTCGGTTTCTCTGAATTAAGCATTGTCGTTTTCTGGAGGACAAGAAAAAATTTGTCACTGTTGATTTGTGAGATTAAACATTGCGCTAATAAAATTGGACTTCAGGTGGCAAAATGCAAATAGTTGAGATTCTGTTATGATAAGTTTATTACATAAAAATTTGCAAAATGGAGTGTGACTCATACATTTTACAGTTTAAAAGCAATTGAAGAGTCAATAGTTTTGTATAGATATGATATACTTATGACTTTAATTGGGGATACTTATATATACTTATATATATACAGGACCCCGTGAAACTAAACCGCCTTAAGCGCAAGCAAGAGAAAAAGGCGCGCTGGAGCAACTTCTACAAAACTGTTGCAGTTACCAATGAGATACTAACTCCACCTGTTGAGGTACTTAATGTATATTTGATGTCTATATTTTGAAATTTTGTCTTTGTCTTAGTACCTGGAGTTGCCAGAGATATGCATTAGTCATAAAATACTTATATTTTATGCCTGATGTAAATCTAGTATATGATCGATATCTTACAATTTATCTGAATCTAGAAACTAAGATAAGTCACCACAAATTCAAAAAGCTCACGTTACTTAGATATAATTTGATTATGAAATCTAAAGTTATATTTGTACTTGTGTAGCTTACATTTCTAGAGTATGCAGCTTTACAAAATTTTGTCTTATTATAATTTATGTGTTTACTCTATATATTATTCTTCTTCTTCTTTTTAAATAAATGGCGTTGCCCTTGTGGATTTCGCCAGAATCCAGTGTTTCGCTCAGATTAATTCATGTTTTGATATTTTATAAACTCTGCTTTTTGTAAGATAGAAGAATTTTTTTAAATTAGATATGTCACCATTATACAAAAAGAAGAGCAAATACTGCAGAAAGGACAACCAAAATTCTAAAGCTTAACTTCATATTTAAATATCAGTGCGATAGAGAAGAAATATTAATTTAATTTCGGTAGTTTCAAAATGTTGTTCTTTTACAGAGTGATATTATAAAAACAAAGAAGGAAGCTGCAGAAGCCAAGGTACCAGAGCCAGAATTGGATGACGAAAAAGTTACTCTGTCTTGGTGTAAGTATTAACTATAAGTAGATACATTTTTTATGAAACACTAGTGGCCGCCAGCGACTTCGTCCGCGTTTTTCATTATTTCTTCGCTCCTGATAGTTGCAGCGTGATGTTATATAGCTTAAAGTCGTCCTAGATAAATGGTTTATTCAATACAATATTTTTTCAATTCGAACCAGTAGTTTCTGAGATTAACGCGTTCAAACAAACAAACTCTTCAGCTTTATAATATTTGTATAGATTTGAAATGAAACTTACATTCTATAATCAATTGGAAAACAATGCCATCATCAAAAAGTAGAATGGGCTAATAGGACAAGTTAGTGTTATTATGGAAAGTCAATAGCTCTATAGAACAGTTCTTATTATTATATCACAACATAATAAATATGATTGTCACCATTTCGAATGCGATAAAAATATAAAGTATAATCAACTAAATTGTGCGCGCGGCGGTATGTGTGGGCAATCCTTGTACAGAGTACAGTGACTTTATGTGCGTCTACTGAAGCGCAGCCAAATAAAAATACAGTAATTTCAACAAATTGAAAATAAAAAATATATAACAGAAACCTGTAACTATTGTAATTTAGTATAGATTTTTCATTCTTTTAAATAATAGATAATATAGATTTTTTTATAATAATTTATTATAATATAGTACTTCATAAGTAGTTACTAAATTTTATCTTGTCACATTACTTATTTAATCTCATAAAATTAAGTTAAAAATCTGTTATTTACTTAATCATGTATAAACCAGCTATAGTATTATGTTTTCGCACGTGCCTAGAGTGTCTAGAGAACACCAGCCACTGTATGGTCGTGATGTTCGGTTATGTTGTGTATGTACCAGAGTTCGTAAAAATCCGATATTTATAATAAATATCAAAATATTCGATATATATCATGCCTATGAAAAGCTGCGATTTTTAAGCTGCTAGTGTTTTTATTTAGGTTTTAATCTTTTAAAATTTCGAAATCTCGAGTAGGTATGTTACTTCGGGCCAATATTGCCAACGTCACATCAAGTTGGTTAATTTTCTAGCTCTAACAATAAATATTATATATATATATAGCAATCGATATATTTCTGTTGATATTTATCAGCGTACCCTGGTATATGTCCAGTCTCGCGGCGGCGTAGTCTATAAGCGCCGCGACCTGCGATCGTTTTGTTAAACAACTTTCGCAAAGATCGGTCATGGGATGAGTGACCAAATACGATTAACTCGGAAGGCACGTTATACCGTTGGTCTCGGCGTTGGGCCAGCGTGGAGGGTCATGGCCTATCCTTAACCACCCTTAAGGAAGGCCTGCAGTGCAGTTGGGACGTTATTGGTCTGATGATGATCAAATACCCTGGTATGTGTAGACGACAGCGACCTGAATCAGTACCTGGAGTTGCCCGAGTTGAACGGCGTGGTGCCGCTGAGTGAGGGCGCGTTCTCGCACGCGTGGGCCGGCGCGCGCGCATCGCACGGCGTCACCGCCGGTAGAGTCTGCTACGAGGTGAGCGATAGATAGATAGATAGATAAGTCATTTATTCAAAATGCAACACACGACTACATTATACAGAGAATAAAAATAAAACACAAACAATTAATAAAGGAAAATAGAATACCAGAGAAAAACAAATAACTAGGAACAAGCATGTACCTGTGTGTTGCAGAGAGACAGCGACGGGTACACGCCACGGCGTGCCGGTTTAAAAATGATAAATATAATTGTAAATATTAAACAACATCACATACATTGTTCAGATTTCAAGATGGGTAGCTAAAGCTCCCGTATTATGGAGTATCTGAGACAACGGATTTACCACAACACCCAGACCCGAGACAATATAGAGAAGTTTATTTTCTATATTGACCCGACCGATTATCGAACCCGGGACCTTGGAGACAATATAGAAAAGTTAATTTTCTACATTGACCCGACCGATTATCGAACCCGGGACCTCAGAGATGGCGAAAACTCGAAACGAATTTTTTATTAATTTAATAAATTATCAATTTTATTAGCATGTACGTAATAGTGTCTTGTATTATGTATCAAATAAAAAAAAAGATGCATTAATGTTTCGAAAAATTAAAACGTTGTTTTAAATGAATCATATATTTATTCATTTTTTTAATGTTTTTTTTTTCTGTAGCAACTATGTGATGATAAGAAAATTTCTAGTAGAACACTAGCTAATTTACAACATTTATGTTGCACGGCAATAGATTCTCAATCAACATATTGCTACAAATGTAAGATGCGATCAATGTGTAATGTCTAATAAGAAAAAAAGTGGTATCTAATAAGACCAAAATGAGATAAAACCAATCTTTATCTTTAAAATCATTTACTTTTTATGCACAAGACAGTTACTATCAAGGGTCCATATTTTATTGCTAATAATTCATGGTATTTTGTTAAAAATAAACTCAACAGAGGCTTCGCTCGCGTGGTCCCTAGGGCACTGTTTAGTAAGGTAAAAGTAGCTCAGAAATATCTTGTCTCAAATTTCATCAAAATCCGTCCAGTAGTTTTTTCGTGAAAGAGTTTCATATATACATACATCCTCAAAAACTTTCGCGTTTATAATATTAGTGAGATTCGAAGGTAAGTAGTTGCCTAAAAGTAAAATTCAATTTTCAATAAAATTTAAACCTAAAAATATTGTTTTTGTGTTATTATTTTCATTTAACAAAATTAAGTTTTATGTAGTATTTAAATGTAAATGTTAAACATTCGATTAAGTGTAATGTAATTGGCGTATTATAGGTGCGTGTGGGTGGAGTGGTGACCACCACCGAGAGCTCAGAGAAGGAACCCATCATATCCGGCATCAGGGTTGGATGGTCTACGTTGGATTCAACCTTGCATCTTGGTAAATATAGAGAGAAATACACAGAGTTGTCATATACTTACACACTTTATTTACATTATATACATTTTCCTACACAGAAACCAATTTTTGTATATGGTAAAACAAGATTAAAACAATCATGTTTAATACCACCCTATTCTACGTTCCTGTAACTTGAGACATGTTTTCATACCATCACGGTAATACACCATTTATATCTCGGAAGGGTAGCAATCAAACCAGAAATCATTATAGAAGAAGGACTCATAGTACTGTGTAGGGTTTCTGTCTATTTTTCCATTGCTGACAATGTGATGGATTATGTGATCCATCCGATCAATTGAAAATCAATCAAACTACGGATTTTTACTATGAAAGAAATATTTTGTTATATAATGCTCTATATTCCGCGATACTAAAAATTTCGAGTGGGTGACTTATAGATATTCTGGAATCATAAAAATACCCCAAAGATAATGAAAAAAAACTTTCTCTCGTTACCTAGACTAGTATACTAGTAAAGTATTTCTTTCTCACTGGTTCGGTCCGGTAAACAATATGTATTTTATATGTAGTTTCTTACCGGACTGGCTCGTCCAATAGCACCCCCTTGCACCCCGCTACCCATGACTGCACGTATTTGTATATAACCAGCCATTCGTTCGTTTATTATTGATGTAACCTATGCTACAAAGTAATTAACGAACACAAGCTACCTAACAGCCCAATTCAATTCGATGTCTTTCTTGTGGCTCTTCTGTGATTTAGCCAGTCTCTATTTTATACCATAGTTATATACTTTGGGGTTGGAATACAGCTCTAAATAAATATACATATACCTAATTCCTAACAAGGGAATTTTAGTTTTTCAACTAAAGAAAAAAAAGGAAAAGTCGATTTCATAAGGCATTTATTGCACAGTAAAAATGGTATAAAAATTAATTACAATATGTACATATTTATGTATTTTGTTATGATTACACAAATACACAAGTCATTAAATGACGATTACAACAATTATTAATTTTTAATATTTTACATTCAAATAGCTATAGATTATAAACACAAACAGAATATAAATGCATCTAGTTATTGAAACTTTTTTCTCGAATCACACTGTACAACTATATCATGTTTACAATCAATGTTACTTAACAATTAACAAACACAAGTTACTTAATCTAATAGTCCTATCGTACCATATTTACAAATTTTCTTCAAAATATTTGTTGCAACATAGGGATGGAATACAATCTTAAATAAATTCCTAATTTCATTAGGCATTTACTACTTTACAGAAAGAGAGTATATAAATTATTTTCAATATTGTATATATTTACTACACAATAAACTCTCATCTTTCTCATTAGTCATTAGATGAACAATTGCCTTTTTATAATATTTTATATTAATAATAATCATAGATAATGTACAGTCACAAACAGAATATTAATGTAGTTATTTATCAAAAGTTATGTTTTCGAGTCAATTTTGGTTTCTTTGGTAAAGAACCAAATGCAACTGTGCTCTTGGCACCATTGACGTTGGTGGTGATAGGTCGTTGTTCCAATCGTGGTTGCTTTTTGTTTGGCTTTTGTGCCACATTGGATCTCTGGTCCCATCTCGAACTCCTCTTTTGAGAACACTCAGCACTTTCTGGTTTCTTTACAGCACCGGGGAAAACGTAAAGTTTAGAATGATTTTTTTCTCTTCTAGCCATTTCAAGTTCCTGGACACGGGATAACTCATCATAATATGACTCTTTGCCCCATTTTAAAGGATCATATATTTCAGGAGGATAATTAGTGTCCGACTCATTTATGTTACAATACTCAACGAGCTTGTCATAGAGATTAGGGTTCCTGAAACTCTTATTATTTTGTATGACCTTGTTCATATCCAAACTGTCGTTTAACATTTGATCATAATATTTGGCAATTCTTTCCTGTAGTTCCTCAGAACATTTCCCTGTAGGCTCGGGTGGAATGGTGACGCCATTTTGTAATTCATCAGGATCAGAGCGCGACATAACCGCCGTATCTGTCTCCATCGATAGGAAACGCATGTCATATTGGTCCTCTGCTGTAGGTGACGGAAGTTCCTCATCTGACATTATTATATCGTCAACAGATGAAACTAGCCAATGTGTAGATGATGATGACGACGATGTTGCCGAGGCGGACTTACTATTTTCATTGTTTGTCATGGGCCTCACAAGAACCGTTTGTGTCGGTTCATCTACTATGCTTTCCTCACCCTCCGAGTCACTATAAGTAGCGGCGAGTAAAGCTAATCCTTGAGAAGTCATGCTTGCTGTTGGATGATTTTGGTCACTCACTAACGACGGGTTTCTATTAAAGTTTTATATCACGTGAAATTATGCAGTGTAAGTTAACAATGCTTCAAAATCTGATATAGATCATCACAGTACTCCGAGAAATCAAAACACTAGACGCCAAATAAATTTTAGATTTAGCGTGCGTTCAGCTCAATGATAAGCCACAGACTGATCCAAAGAACTACCTACCAGTGTTGCCATCACAATGAATTCCAGTTGCTAGGCTCAACAATAAAAGTCCCTAGAATGTCGCTAAGATGATTTATCAGTGGCGGATCGTTCTGGATGGAGCAAAACAGATCATTTAAATGTATTAAACACATTTCTGTAAAACAATATGATCATTATTATTTGCAAATTCAATAAATCATGAAATTATTGCGCCAGCGCCATCTAGTGACAGTTGACACTGATTAAAGTATAAATTCGCTAATGTGCTAAAGCTACTGTCACATTCTTGTGATCCGAAATGAAATAACGTGGCTTATAATCACAGATTCATTTCTGTTTCTAATAATAAACAAACAATCCGAAGAAAATCAAGTGTTTGATGTAAATATAGATTTAGTTCATTTTACAGAGTTCATGTTGAAATCACAGCGCAAGAGAAATGGCATTCAAACGCATTTCTTTTCCATCATAGTCAACTTGTTATTAGATATCGAATATTCATATTTAGCTAATAGCATATAGCTTCAGTTACGCGGTAAAGTCACTGGTACAATTTGAAATCTCTCTAGCACACTAACAAAATACTTCAATTTATTTTGTTTCCTATTGCTCGTTTATGATTTAGCTAGTGTCTAGTTGAGATATGTTTGGCCGGTCCCTGTTCTATATTATCAATGGTTTCTATATTTAAAGCTGGCTTAACCCGCTCATAGACGGCGTTGTTCTAGTACTAGTTCAATATAATAAACGAGCCTCAGTAAAGAAAGAAAGAAAATGTTTTTATTGGCCTACACAATACATACAACATTTATAGAAAAAACTTCACAGAGATATATTGGAAGGCCAACCAGGTGGCTCTCTCAGTGATATCTTTTGTGACAGTAATCGATTGATTCGATTATTTCTATCTATTCGATTGGTACATTCGAATCATATGGATTCATTCGATTAATGTATTTATCATGTGAATCGATATGGCCCCGACGTGTTGTTATAATGAAACGTTGACAGATATCACCATGAAATCCATTGGACTGTATAAGTCCATTTGCTTTAAATAAAATGAATAATATTAAATTAAGAAAAAAATGTATGCTCACAAGACGTCTACAAAATCAGAATTTTCAAAGTCTAATAATTTACCATCTCACTCGCACACAAACAAGATAGATTAATTTGATAAGGCTAGGCCCGATATGGCATGTGTTATCGTATAATAAGGTTGTTTTGATTCCTTGTAAATTAGTAACAACAAAATACTTGTGGTGTTGCTATACACCTATTGTGCCTGTAATACACTTACTATCCCCCAAAATATTAGGATTCTTCTCGTTGGAAATTTTTCATTACTACTGAGCGATACTAAAAAATGTCGAGTGGCGACTTATAAATATTCTGAAATCACAAAAATACTCCAAAAATAAAGAAAAACACTTATTCTCTCGATGCCCAGACTAGTATACTATAGTCCGGTAAAAAATATGCATTTTATATGTAGTTTCTTACCGGACTGGCTCGTTCGATAGCACCCCCTTGCACCCCGCTGCCGGCGCCCATGACTGAGCGTATTTATATATAGCCAGTCATTCGTTCGTTTATTATTGATGTAATCTATACTACAAAGTAATTAACAAACACAAGCTACCTAATAGCCCTATTCAATTCAATGTCTTTCTTTTGGCTCTTCTATGATTTAGCCAGTCTCGATTTCATAATTATAAACTTTGGGGTTGGAATACAGCCCTAAATAAATATACATATACCTAATTCCTAAACGAAGTGAATTTTAGTTGTTCAACTAAAGAAAAAAAAGAGAAAGGTCGATTTTATAAAGCATTTATTGCACAGTAAAAATTATATAAAAATTAATTACAATATGTACATATTTATATATTTTTTTTATGATTACACAAATACACAAGTCATTACATGACAATTACAACAATTACCAATTATTAATATTTTACATTAACAATAGCTATAGATAGATTATAAACACAAACAGAATATTAATGCATCTAGTTATTGAAACTTTTTTCTCGAATCACACTGTACAACTATATCATATTTACATTCAATGTTACTTCTCATCGATCAACCCAAGCTTATTTATAGCTTTAAGTAAATAACAAACACAAGTTACTTAATCTAATAGTCCTATTGTACCATATTTACAAATTTTCTTCAAAATATTTGTTGCAACATAGGGATGGAATACAATCTTAAATAAATTCCTAATTTCATTAGGCATTTACTACTTTACAGAAAGAGAGTATATAAATTATTTTCTATATTGTATATATTTACTACACAATAAACTCTCATCTTTCTCGTTAGTCATTATATGAACAATTGCCTATTTATAATATTTTATATTAATAATAATCATAGATAATGTACAGTCACAAACAGAATATTAATGTAGTTATTTATCAAAAGTTATGTTTTCGAGTCAATTTTGGTTTCTTCGGTAAAGAACCAAATGCAACTGTGCTCTTGGCACCATTGACGTTGGTGGTGATAGGTCGTTGTTCCAATCGTGGTTGCTTTTTGTTTGGCTTTTGTGCCACATTGGATCTCTGGTCCCATCTCGAACTCCTCTTTTGAGAACACTCAGCACTTTCTGGTTTCTTTACAGCACCGGGGAAAACGTAAAGGTTAGAATGATTTTTTTCTCTTCTAGCCATTTCAAGTTCCTGGACACGGGATAACTCATCATAATATGACTCTTTGCCCCATTTTAAAGGATCATATATTTCAGGAGGATAATTAGTGTCCGACTCATTTATGTTACAATACTCAACGAGCTTGTCATAGAGATTAGGGTTCCTGAAACTCTTATTATTTTGAATGACCTTGTTCATATCCAAACCGTCGTTTAACATTTGATCATAATATTTGGCAATTCTTTCCTGTAGTTCCTCAGAACATTTCCCTGTAGGCTCGGGTGGAATGGTGACGCCATTTTGTAATTCATCAGGATCAGAGCGCGACATAACCGCCGTATCTGTCTCCATCGATAGGAAACGCATGTCATATTGGTCCTCTGCTGTGGGTGACGGAAGTTCCTCATCTGACATTATTATATCGTCAACAGATGAAACTAGCCAATGTGTAGATGATGATGACGACGATGTTGCCGAGGTGGACTTACTATTTTCAATGTTTGTCATGGGCCTCACAAGAACCGTTTGTGTCGGTTCATCTACTATGCTTTCCTCACCCTCCGAGTCACTATAAGTCGCGGCGAGTAAGGCTAATCCTTGAGAAGTCATGCTTGCTGTTGGATGATTTTGGTAACTCACTAACGACGGGTTTCTATTAGTTTTATATCACGTGAAATTAAGCAGTGTAAGTTAACAATGCTTCAAAATCTGATATAGATCATCACAGTACTCCGAGAAATCAAAACACTAGACGCCAAATAAATTTTAGATTTAGCGTGCGTTCAGCTCAATGATAAGCCACAGACTGATCCAAAGAACTACCTACCAGTGTTGCCATCACAATGAATTCCAGTTGCTAGGCTCAACACTTAAAGTCCCTAGAATGTCGCTAAGATGATTTATCAGTGGCGGATCGTTCTGGATGGAGCAAAACAGATCATTTAAATGTATTAAACATATTTCTGTAAAACAATATGATCATTAATATTTGCAAATTAAATAAATCATCAAATTTTTACGCCAGCGCCATCTAGTGACAGTTGACACTGATTAAAGTATGAATTCGCTAATGTGCTAAAGCTACTGTCACATTCTTGTGATCCGAAATGAAATAACGTGGCTTATAATCATAGATTCGTTTCTGTTTCTAATAATTAACACACAAATTAAGTGTTTTATGTATATATAGAAATCACAATGCAAGAGAAATGGCACTCAAACGGATTTCTATTTCATCATAGTCGACTTGTTATTAGATATCGAATATTCATATTTATCTTATAGCATATAGCTTCAGTTACGCGGTAAAGTCACTGGTACAATTTGAAATCTCTCTAGCACATTAACAAAATACTTCAATTTATTTTCTTTCCTATTGCTCGTTTATGATTTATTATTTGATTTAGCCAGTGTCTAGTTGCGATATGTTTGTCCAGTCTCTGTACTATATTGTCAATGGTTTCTATATTTGAAGCTCGTTTATCCCGCTCATAGATGGCGTTGTTCGAGTACTATTTCAATATAACAAACAGAGCCTCAGTAAAGAAAGAAAGAAAATATACAACTTTATAGAAAAAACATCACAGAGATATATTGAGAGGCGAACCAGGTGGCTCTCTCAGTGATATCTTTTGTGACAGTAAACATCACAAAAGCACTTATATTCTGTGGTGTTGTGGAGTGCCGTACTACGTTTTACTATATACTTATTAACAGCTTCAGTTGCGTTGTGTCATTACAAATCATCTATTCGATTGGTACATTCGAATCATATCGATTCATTTGATTAATGAATTTATCAAATGAATCGATATGGCCCGAATAGAAAATAAAATAACCCGACGTGTTGTTATAAATAAACGTTAACAGTGAAACCAAGGGGGATATCACCAAGAAAACCATTGGACTGTATAGGTTCATTTGCTTTAAATAAAATGAATAATAATAAATTAAGAGAAAATTTACGCACACAAGACGTTTACAAAATCAGAATATTCACAGTCTAATAATTTACCATCTCACTATGCCCAATATGGCATATGTTATCATATAATAAGGTTGTTTTGATTCCTTGTAAATTAGTAACAACAAAATACTATAATTTGTGTCAATTCGAGCTCACTGCATCTGGTGGTGTTGCTATACACCTACTGTGCCTGTAATCCACTTACTATCCCCTGAAATATTAGGATTGTTCTTATTGGAAATTTTTTATTGCTACTGAGCGATACTAAAAAATGTCGAGTGGCTACTTATAAATATTCTGAAATCACAAAAATACCCCAAAAATAAAGAAAAACACTTATTCTCTTGATGCCCAGACTAGTATACTCGTAAAGCATTTCTTTCCCGCTGGTTCAGTCCGGTAAACAATATGTATTTTATATGTAGTTTCTTACCGGACTGGCTCCTCCAATAGCACCCCCTTGCACCCCGCTGCCGGCGCCCATGTCTGAGCGTATTTATATATAGCCAGCCATTCGTTCGTTTATCATTGATGTAATCTATGCTACAAAGTAATTAACAAACACAAGCTACCTAATAGCCCTATTCAATTCATAGTCTTTCTTGTGGCTCTTCTATGATTTAACCAGTCTCTATACCATAATTATAAACTTTGGGGTTGGAATACAACTCTAATAAAATATATATATATATATATACCTAATTCCTAAACGAAGGGAATTTGAGTTGAAAAAAAAGAGAAAAGTCGATTTCATAAGGCATTTATTGTACAGTAAAAATTGTATAAAATTAATTACAATATTTAAACATATATACAGTTATATAATTATATTCTTTTTATGATTACACAAATACACAAGTCATTAGACGACGATTACAACAATTACCAATTATTAATATTTTACATTAACAATAGCTAAAGATTATAAACACAAACATAATATAAATGCATCTAGTTATTGAAACCCTTTTTCTCGAATCACACTGTACAACTATATCATGTATTCAATCAATGACAGTGACTTCTCATTGAGTAACCCAAGCTTATAAATTTAAGTCATTAACGGACACAATTTATCTAACCTAATAGTCCTATCGTATCATATTTACAAATGTTCTTCAAAATATTTGTTGCAATATAGGGATGGAATACAATCCTAAATAAAAACCTAATTTCATTAGTCATTTACTACTTTACAGAAATAAAGTGTATAAATTATTTATAATATGTACATATTTTTACACAATAAACTCTCGTCTTTCTCATTAGTCATTAGATGAAAAATTGCCTATTTATAATATTTTATATTAATAATAATCATAGATAATGTACAGTCACAAACAGAATATTAATGTAGTTATTTATCGAAATTCATGTTTTCGAGTCAATTTTGGTTTCTTCGGTAAAGAACCAAATGCAACTGTGCTCTTGGCACCATTGACGTTGGTGGTGATAGGTCGTTGTTCCAATCGTGGTTGCTTTTTGTTTGGCTTTGGTGCCACATTGGATGTTCTCTGGTCCCTTCTCGAACTCCTCTTTTGAGAACACTTAGCACTTTCTGGTTTTTTTACAGCACCGGGGAAAACGTAAAGTTTAGAATTTTTTAAGAAATTTTCGTTTTCTCTTCTAGTCATTTCAAGTTCCTGGACACGGGATAACTCATCATAATATGACTCTTTGCCCCATTTCAAAGGATCATATATTTCAGGAGGATAATTTGTGTCCGACTCGTTTATGTTACAATACTCAACGAGCTTGTCATAGAGATTAGGGTTCCTGAAACTCTTATTATTTTGTATGACCTTGTTCATATCCAAACCGTCGTTTAACATTTGATCATAATATTTTGCAATTCTTTCCTGTAGTTCCTCAGAACATTTCCCTGTAGGCTCGGGTGGAATGGTGACGCCATTTTGTAATTCATCAGGATCAGAGCGCGACATAACCGCCGTATCTGTCTCCATCGATAGGAAACGCATGTCATATTGGTCCTCTGCTGTGGGTGACGGAAGTTCCTCATCTGACATTATTATATCGTCAACAGATGAAACTAGCCAATGTGTAGATGATGATGACGACGATGTTGCCGAGGCGGACTTACTATTTTCAATGTTTGTCATGGGCCTCACAAGAACCGTTTGTGTCGGTTCATCTACTATGCTTTCCTCACCCTCCGAGTCACTATAAGTAGCGGCGAGTAAGGCTAATCCTTGAGAAGTCATGCTTGCTGTTGGATGATTTTGGTCACTCACTAACGACGGGTTTCTATTAGTTTTATATCACGTGAAATTAAGCAGTGTAAGTTAACAATGCTTCAAAATCTGATATAGATCATCACAGTACTCCGAGAAATCAAAATACTAGACGCCAAATAAATTTTAGATTTAGCGTACGTTCAGCTCAATGATAAGCCACAGACTGATCCAAAGAACTACCAACCAGTGTTGCCATCACAATGAATTCCAGTTGCTAGGCTCAACACTAAAAGTCCCTTGAATGTCGCTAAGATATTTATCAGTGGCGGATCGTTCTGGATGGAGCAAAACAGATCATTTAAATGTATTAAACATATTTCTGTAAAACAATATGATCATTATTATTTGCAAATTAAATAAATCATCAAATTATTACGCCAGCGCCATCTAGTGACAGTTGACACTGATTAAAGTATGAATTCGCTAATGTGCTAAAGCCACTGTCACATTTTTGTGATCCGAAATGAAATAACGAGCTTATAATCACAGATTCGTTTCTGTTTCTAATAATAAACAAACAATCAGAAGAAAATCAAGTCTTTGATGTAAATATGGATTTAGTTCATGTTACAGAGTTCATGTTGAAATCAACGCAAGAGAAATGGCATTCAAACGCATTTCCTTTTCATACACAACTCGTAACTAGAGATCAAATATTCAGATGCATATTTTTCCAATAGCATATTAATTTGCCATCTCACTCGCACACTAACAAATTACTTCAATTTTTTCCCTATGGCTCTTCTATAATTTGTAGTTACCATAAATTTGTCGGGTCTCTGGACTATATTCACTATGTCCGCTTACTGCTTATTTATTCTTTATAATGTTCAACTACCTTAAGTCATTTCATTTCTTGTCATTTTCAATAAAGTAACATACATTTCTGTAACTGAACTGTTATTACATTTAATGTACGCACACAAGACGTTTACGAAATGAAAATAATCACAATCCAAAGAAAACAACATATTCTCGAGATGCCTAGACTAGTATACTCGTAGAGCATTTCTTTCCCGCTGGTTAAGTCCGGTAAACAATGTGTATTTTATATGTAGTTTTTTTACCGGACTGGCTCCTCCAATAACACCCCCTTGCACCCCGCTGCCGGCGCCCATGACTGAGCGTATTTATATATAGCCAGTCATTCGTTCGTTTATTATTGATGTAATCTATACTACAAAGTAATTAACAAACACAAGCTACCTAATAGCCCTATTCAATTCAATGTCTTTCTTTTGGCTCTTCTATGATTTAGCCAGTCTCGATTTCATAATTATAAACTTTGGGGTTGGAATACAGCCCTAAATAAATATACATATACCTAATTCCTAAACGAAGTGAATTTTAGTTGTTCAACTAAAGAAAAAAAAAGAGGAAGGTCGGTTTCATAAGGCATTTATTGCACAGTATAAATGGTTAAAAATCACTCGTAATTACAATATGTACATATTTATAAGCGCCAGCGCCATCTAGTGACAGTTGACACTGATTAAAGTATGATATTTCGCTAATGTTAAAGATACTGTCACATTCTTGTGATCCGAAATTATAATCACAGATTCGGTACTGTTTCTTATAATTAACAACAAACAAATAAAAATGAAGTCTTTGATGTAAACCTTGTTCATATCCAAACCGTCGTTTAACATTAGATCATCATATCTGGCAATTCTTCCCTATATAGTTCCTCAGAACATTTCCCTGTAGGCTCGGGTGGAATGGTGACGCCATTTTGTAATTCATCAGGATCAGAGCGCGACATAACCGCCGTATTTGTCTCCATCGATAGGAAACTCATGTCATATTGGTCCTCTGCTGTGGGTGACGGAAGATCTCAAAAACACTAACTTACACACAAACGTACTAGAAAACTCTCCGCTGATATTATACTGAGTTCTATTGTTAGCGATAAGTTTCGTTTTCGCTCACATAATACTTTTATGCCGTTATCAATTTTTCGTCTGCTCTATGAGCGGAGTATACTAGAACACAAATCCGATGAATATAGTTGCTACACTATAAATCAAAGTTCGTATCAATTCGCTGAAACCCGAGATTACCTTTTGGGGATTTAGTAGGTTTCACATATTTCTTTCACTCGTCCGCAATAATATTGCTATTGTGTTCGCATGCATGCACTAGCCAATTTTGTCATAGTAAAGTGAATCTAAAATTTTGACGTTATTTAAAAATAGGCACAATGATTAACGCACGAATTTCTTACTGTGCAACGACTGTATAATAGTTAGAAATGCCGTCACATGAAAAAAAACTTGATTTAGCTCGCAATTATGATTGTTACACACCATCTTCAGACTCATCAAAACCTTACGAGTAGTTTTGTTGGTATTGTCTATACTAATATTATAAAGTAGAAAGATTTGATTGTTTGTTAATTTGTCCAAATGTAATGGAACAATTTGTTACAGGTGAAAGTGAATTGAGTTGGGGATACGAGAGCACCGCTCGCGCCGTCAATAACTCCACATACAAGGAGTACGGGCAACAGTTGCAAGAGAAAGACGTCATTGGCGTATATCTGGTCAGTACTTATTACTATACATTTTATATTAAATCTAAACATAAAAGGCTAATTGGTTTAGTCGTATCATTTTGCGATATTGAGTCATATAGTAAACGATCCCTTTTCGCTGATTTCAAATATGTATATGTTACGCTTAAAGATCGAAATAGCTCATTGAGCGAAAAAGTAGTTCTCAACGCGTTGTGGCTACAGTAAAATATCGACGTAACGAGACTCGTGTTATGGCTCTAATAGTAACTCTCACGACCTGTTATCTAACCTAATAGTCCTATCGTACCGAAATAGTCTGAATTTTCGTATGAGTTATATCTAATGTGTTTTTTTTTAAATAAATCCATTATATTTCAATAATTTACTATAAATAAGAATTGAGCTCAATTGGTTGCAAATACCCAAGAATATTTGTTTTCCTAAATGTCATTGAAAATATTTTTATTGGTATTATATAGCCTAAGGATGCCGTGTATGTGTCTGCAATCATCATAATTTTTATCCTATCGCAAAAGTATCATTGTTCATTTATATGGACAATGAATTGGGCATAGGTACATCAATATTGAGTATTTACTCTCGTACGAACTGTTTCATATGAGATCGCAAACTGAATCCTATTAATATTATAAAGGCGAAAGTTTGTAAGTATGGATGTATGGATGTTTGTTACTCTTTCACGAAAAAACTACTGGACGGATTTGGATAAAACTTTACAGCAATATAGGTTATACATCAGAATAACACATAGGGTACTTTTTACTGGGAAAACTTCTCACTCCCACGGGATACCGACTTCCACGCGGACGAAGTCGCGGGCGTCCACTAGTAACACTATAATTACATGGATTGTGACATTTGTCTCGACAGTTGTCAGTCTTTGATGACTTTAAAACTGTAACGTCATATTATTAAAGTCAATAAACATTTCAAGGGTGTATTCCGTCGGCTCACTCTCTTCTGAACAGATGAATTTTGATGCTATGAAATGAAAATATTAACTTTACTATACTACTTGTAAAACCGGAATCTTTTGACATATCTTTACTTCGAGTACTATTCCAGTTGCTGGGGTACAGCTGTTCTTTATATATTACCTGCATTTAACAACTCTTAACTAAACAGTTTTCCACCAATGTTAAATAAGGTTTCTCAGAAACGTGATATTTGAGAGAAATCAGACTAATTGATAAATCTATGTTAATTCAAGAGAAGATAAAGGAGACAAATTTCAAATATTGAAATCCCTTTTCTAAATCATCTTTATCGTTAAAATTATAATTGTTCAATAAAATTATAAAATTCCTACCTGCCACCTGTGGCACTACGCCCCGCCAATCATGGATACCCCCATAAGCTCGCGGCGTCATCAAATGAGTTATTCTGCACACTCGCCGGTTGTTACGTTAGCGCATCTTTTGTTTATGTTTATCAATAGATCGGTTCGGGTTTTTGCATTGTGTTCACGTACAGTTCATATCTCTCTTAATGTAAAAAAATGTGATTTATGACGTATAGCTATTTACAATAATATATTTGTTTCATTGTTCTAGGAAAAAAAATAGTTACGGATTAATTTTGTTTTGCACTGATAACTTATTTTAGTTTTCTTTTATCTAAGTAAACAATAGCAAAAAAATCCCAAATAAATAAATGTATTCACATTTCATAGTCAATTAAATGCGTGACACGTTTATTATATTAAGAGACCGGGTGCGAATAATGGAAAATTATATGTATACAAATAGATTACATGAAAAACATAGAGAACTCCATAAGACAAAATCTGCGAGCTTTTTGGTCATTTGTCAAAAGTAAAAATCAATGTAATGCCTACCCGTCAATATTTTTATGTGGTAACCGCTCATCAGATAAAGGTGAAGAAATATGCAACATGTTTAAGGAGTTTTTCTATTCTAATTTTCTTTTTAAACCACGAACGAACGTCTCTCAACTTCATGAAGTTGATAGATGTTCGTTCACTATTGGAGCGTGATGTATTTAAATTCTTGAATTTTTTAGAACTTAATTAATTGGCAGGGCCTGATAAAATTCCAGCAATTTTTATTGTAAAATATGCCCGTAGTCTAACTTTGCCATTATCTCTCACTTAAGGAAGGTAATGTGCTTAATATATTAAGCACATTACCTTCCTCGGTAATCTGTTTTCATAACTCCCATTCATACAAGTGCCTCAAAAACAGTCCTTCTAATTAAACTCCAAATGTCTGGCATTAGAGGTAATGTGTTTTGATGGTTTTCATCATATGATCAAAACAGGTGTCATTCTACATCCAATAAAATGCACAAATAACACATTACAGTTACAGAGCGTTTAAAAAAAAACATGATTATTGGAATTGGAATGTAATTTATCAAAATGCTATGTATCTTCATATGCTCGTAAAACATCACCCATGATATAATTATATGCTTAATAATATATCTCTAATAAGGGTTAATAATATGAACAGAACAGATGTTTACTCCCCGAAATTAGGAGGCAGAGGAGGTTTTTTACAGTTTTTACAGTTCTGAGCTAAAATTTACTTACATGATTATTTAACAAGCTATTGATAATTTCATTGACTCCCTCTGTACGAGCGTAGAGAAATACTTACAGACTTAACTTATTTTATATAATAGCAAATAGCATTATTGACTATCCTGAATAGTGATGATGACTAATTTTTGTTTGTTTGTCCGTCAGGTAGAGTGTAAAAAAATATTAAACACGTATTTTTTTTATTTTTATGGTAATCATAAAATTACGGCGTTACATTGAGTTGAAATTTCGCATGACGTCACGTTAGAGTACGTTTTCTACTCAACTGTGACGTAGCGAGCCCCCACTCCTCAACTTTAATGCATGTTATCTAAGCTATTTCTTGTTAAATTGAAGTAAAAAAAAAATACGTATCTAATATTTTTCTATTATCTGACTGACGGACTAAATAGAATTGCATTTTTTTACCCAGTCATCATCCCTATTATTGCAATTAATAGGTCTTCGTGTTAACACAGCTGCACTAAGAAAACCTAACCTTGTTCCCTGTTCCCTTAATCCGTACCAATTACATATAGGCAAAACTCTTTTATTTTGAGAACTAGCGCTATGTTCAACACTTTGATCAAGGCAAATGTCGACATTGATTTATTTAATACTTCATCAAACAAATTAAAAGGCCTTTTGGTAGACAAATTTTTTGATAAGTAAATTGATTCTCTTGTTTTTCTCGCGAGTTATAACCAATATGCTTTATGCATAAATAAATGCTTTTAGCTGTCGTCTGCTTTTTTTATTGTTTCATTACCTATAAGTGGAAACTTGTAATTGGCCTCCTTTATAGATATAATAAATATTCCACACCTAGCTCTAAATTAGAAAATAAAAATATGCAATCATGACAATCCTTAGTTTCTAGTGCATGAATTATTTTGTCCCAAATGACAAAATAATAATTATCACTGTCTGCTGCGTGGTTTAGAAGCTAAAAGCTAAACCAAACAGGGGATAACTGTAGAATTATATATCTTAAACTATATAATAATAGGACATAGCTTGATTATATTTAAATGTTAATATTTTGTTGGTAGGATCTGGAGTCGAATCCGTGCAAGATTTCCTACACCGTGAACGGGGCAGAGCAAGGTGTCGCATACGAGTTTGATAAGGAGTCGCTTGGCGGACGAGCGTTATTCCCTCATGTGCTCACCAAGAACATATGCTACAAGGTCAACATGGGATACGACAGGTAACAAACGTTCTTTATCTTAATATAAAACTATAACTAACTTTGGTACCATGTTTAAACATTATAAGACGTACTATAGATCTTACAAAAATTTATGAAATAAAACAAGTCTCTCTGATATCAGAATGACCTTTCTCTAATCCTCTTACAAGTGACTTTACCAGAGATCAAATGAGACAGTTGAATTTCTCAACTACTTTGTACTTTTGTTTACTAATGAGTGTATTTTTATTAATGTGTAAATAACAGCAAAAGAAATTTTCGTAAAATAATATTTTAAACTTTCGATCACTCACACATTTATACTTCAATATTTATCTCTGAGAAATACTTGAACCTATTACCTGGCCAGCCCCCTTACTCTCGAACGCAATCGCGACTGTTCGACATTTCAATAGGGTAGTTTCGGTAGTAAAAAATAAGTCACGAAATTGCATAAAAACTAAAATTTACATCGTAATTAACATGGAGATTCTGATTTTGAGTCTTAAAATAGCACGATCATCTTATTATCTAAAAATTAAATGTGTCACGTGACTTGAAACACGTCCCGCCATAGTGTGACATCATTGTGGCGACAACCGTCAGATTAGTCATAAAAATGTACCTATGAGAAATCAATTTATATATTTTTTCTTTCGTTCTCGATCGTTAGATGGCATTGTTCTTGTTTTATTGAAATCTTCTACTCTATGCATCTGTTTTGTGCATAGAGTTAAGGTTTTGTGTACATATCACAATGACGTCATGAATATGACGGACAGCGTTTTCGCGGGTATAAAAAAAGATTTAATTTTAAGGCAATAAGACGTGTGTATTTTCACGTAATAATTGTTTTTATTAGTTTTTTAAATTGAAATAAACAGTTACAAGTATTATTTGAAACAGTAGAATAGCTTATTGTGCTGCCTTCTTGAATCTTGATTGGTTCACAAGCTTACTCCGGCGCCAGTGTACCGAATCAAGATTACTAAACGGCACAATTGCGATGACGATCGGTTGCAATTGCGTTCGAGAGTAAGGGGGCTGATAAGCAAAAGATCCATAGAATAAAACATTCTATCTCAATTAAAAAATTTTTGGTTTTACTGTCTATTAAAATATGTGCAAACTATGCCCGTTGCTTGCTGCATTGGCATTCGAGATCGCAAGCAACATTTATAAGTTTGATTTTTATGAACTGCATGGAAAAATGTATTTCAAGCATACATCAAGTGTTCTATAAACATTACGTCTTATCCTTAGATACAACATGCTGAGTAAAACCAAGATCGTGCGGAAACGTCTAGAAATTCCAATAGAACAAGTAATCGAGGAGAAGAAGAGGATAGAAGCTGAACTTCAACGTCAGAAGGAAGAGATGGCCAGGAAGGAGAAGGAGAGGCGCGAGAGGGAGAAAAAAGAGCGCGAGGAGAGACAAAAGAAAAAGAGAGAGGTGATTAATTTGAAACATTTTTAATATTTTTACCTTTTTATATCTGAGTGGCAAAATAATATACAAAATATTGCCTTTCTTTTTTTTTATAAAGAGTCTGGCCCATTAATTTCTTAAAACAACTAATGAAGTAAGACTATAAAATGATTTAACATTTCATAACATATTTGATCAATTTCGCATTCTCAATGCTATACTGAAGAATATTCTTAATGGAAAATGCTTAAAAAATCCACTTGGTCCCTGACACCATCCAGGGTGCACGTTTTATTAAGAATATATTCCATAACTTTCCAACAAGTGGAATAATTTTATAAAACATAATAACAGTTTTATGTGAAATATTTATATCATGATTTTATCACTAGGAACGGGAAAGACAAGAGCGTGAACGTAAAGAGAAAGAAGATCAGGAGAGAAGAGAGAGAGGCGAAGATGTGAAAGAAACGGAAGAGGCGGACAAAGACAGCGAGAAACAGAAGGAAGAGGTGGAACAAAAGGAAGACGAGAAAGAAAAGGAAGAGGAAATGCAAGTAGATAATGAAAAACAAGACCAACAACCAAAGGTACGTATAGTTATCTATTTGACTTGATGACTTTTTAAACGTAGGTATGTTCTGTCATCTTTATCGTTAATTTCGATAAAGCTGTTTTTTTAATGAAGTGTATTCCCAAAAAAAATTGCATGTTTGTAGTAAAGAAAACAAGTACTGGAGAAATTTAACTGTCTGTTTTTATTATTAGCGAAAGATAGCTGGTTATGCCTGCTACATGAATTTCGTTAAAGTTTATACGACAATTTATCAAACAGCCTGACGGCTGAAGGCGTTTTCAACCTTAGTTCCAATTACTTAGAGATTACTATATTTTCCATCATAATCATATTACGACAGAAGCATCTCCATTACCATCTCATTGCACTATTTGTAATGAGTATAAAACGTGAGTCTCTTATTATTGATTTATAAAATATTTTCGACCTTATTGTCTCTACAATCCTGCCCAATATACCTTTCCCTATTGTGAATTTGAGATGTGAACCTGTAACTAATTTACTTTTACATGTTGTTTTATTGACATTGTGTGACAGTTACAGGTAGATTATAATTATTTTGTATTTACTCTGGTTTGCTTCAATAGCATTCAAGATCGCAAGCAAAATTACATTCATAGTTTTAAACTTTCTGAAAGCTTTCTTGCAGTCTTAAAGCAAGTTAGTACTGTTAATCTGAAATCATGTTTTGATACAGGAAAATGGTGAGAAAGACAAAGCTGAAGAACCAAACCAGCCAGATGTGAGTCAACCGGAAGTAAAATCTGAACCGATGGAAACTGACGCCAACGAAGAAGCCAAGTCAGCTGTACCTGGTACGTAAATATAACTCTAATAGATTATATTCACTAGTGTGTCAGAATTTATCGAATCTCCCCTCTAAGTCTGAATAACGCTTTTTTTTGTCCAACAGCCGACGGTGAAGTACCAGAGGTGACTGAAGAGCAAGTACTAAAAGGTCAAGTTATGTTGGACAAGCGTGTCAAATTCGTTATTCGGTAAGTATATTCTCTATGTATGCTGATGAATTCGTTTTTATAGCCTTAGTTTGACCACCAATTTTACTATAATCACCACAGAACACAGAAAGACGTTAGAAGGGCCTTGTGGGCGTGGCAGTGCAGCCACGATCCTAGACAAATGTACAGGATCGTGACTTCACCACGCGATCGCGATGTTTAGTCATTCACGAACGCGCGCGCTGTAAGTACTGTGAAATACGCCACTAAAAGTGTTAAAAATGCCGACTTTCGCAGTTATTAATTGAAGCCCATCCTCAAGTTGGTCCAAAGGAAGGATTTCTTTCCATTATTAAGTAGAACACTTCTCAAATTTAGTATTTTTAGTCGAAAATCGTGAAATGTTATCAAAAGTGTGAATCACAAAAAATATTTCCAAGAAAATATACATTGCTGGAGAAGTGCGCATATTTATTACATTGCGTCGTACTAAGCACGTAATGTAATGAATATCGCGAAATTACCGTTTTAAATAACAACAATAGATTACGGTAGATGGGTAGTGAAGTGCCTGGAAACATGTAATCGATTCTTGGTATGTTAGGTAGTAAAAACTAAATAAAAGTATGGACAATAAAAATAGTGGTAATAAAAAATAAATTTTATCAGAGATTAACGATATTGACTTCGTTTGGAATGCGTTTGTATATTAATTTAATAATGAGTGTGGTAATAAGTCTGTTTTTTATATTCTTAATATTGAAACAGAAAACTAGTTTTTTTTATTTTGAACCATTAACAACAATACTTTTTAAATCATCGGAGTCTGTTCAGGATAAGTTCCAATAGCATTTATTGTACTGATAGTATTTTTTTATTTTGTATATATTTATTTACATTATACTAGTTTCATTTAAGCGATGTTGCCGATCTTATCTGTTTACTTGATACAAAATCGAGTAACGTAACGTAAAAAAAAACCTACTATTATTATTAATAATTATATGCATATATTTAAGCTCGACTAGTACCGATTCAATGTTAGTTCACTAGTAATTTAAACATTTCTTATTGAATCAACCAACTAATTAAGAATTTATATCTAAAGAAAAAAGATAATGTCTCATTTAATCAATACAATTCAATGTATATCCAATATAATATAAAGAAATCATTAATCTAGTATCCTTTCAATTAATCGACTTGTTGTTTTTCAATATCGATAGTAAATAACTTTATGTCAATCACTAGTGTGATATGTCAAATTGCGCACTATAGATGTCTGTTATGGTTGAGTGTGATTGGCTATAGTTATATTGGAGCGTTCTGATTGGCATGTTTAAAATACAAGTGTGTCTTTTGTATAATTGGTCTATTATTCGTCTGATGTACGGCGGACTAAAAGTGGGGCAAGACTGGCTACATCGGTTTTCGTACAAAGGATGCATGATCGCCTTTCTAACTAGCGTTGTGTTACTCACTCTTTTTTAATGAGGATGAGTGAGGACCTCATTTTCCCTCGTGAGGGGCTCGCGAGTCACCACTCATTTGAGGTGAGGATAGGTAATGTTACAGTAGCAGCGAATGAGTACGTAGCGAGGCGCGCGCATCATTGCCGTTTGGTACAAAATGAGGGAGGGAGTCGGTAATGCTAAACAAAACATATTTTGTCTTTAGATTTTAAGAAATAAACTTTACTAGATTATAATTTATCAGAATGAATCATATAAATACATTTCTAAATAAAACAGATACATTTTTATTAACTTTGATATTTACTTAGTCTAATTCATATCAATTATCTATAAAATATTAAATACGTATTTACGAAGAAACACATAAACAAACCTGAATCGTTCCAAAAAACTCATAAAACTCAACCCATTCCCTCAATCTTGAATATATTGAGTAAATATCGAGTCGCCTTTTCATTCGAAACAACTCGCTATTTAGCTACTCACTCAAAAAGTCCACAACCTCATTTAGCTCCTCACTCCAAAAGTGAGGAACTTAATGAGGTTATAATCTTAACGTCTATTTTCAAGTTATTAATTTGATTTTTTATTCTGTAGTTTAAATGTTTGCAAAATATAATAGTATTTCTGAACGTATCTAATTTACTAAGCACACCATCTAGCGATCATCCATGCAAATCACTCCGATGCCAAAGTCATGGTGTCATAATTAAATATCGACTTTGTTAATAGTAGGGGGGAATCCCCGGATGATGTACAACACAACATACTGTATTATTTTATATTTGATTAATAAAGCAGAACATAGTTTAAAAAAAAATTGAATAGTCCTATTCACTCTCTTTACATTCCAAAAGGGCCAGGAATTCTTGTGTGCCCATGGGCCCCAGCATAGTCTAAGACGGCCTTGACAAAACCTACTGTTTTGTGTCACGCTAGATAGCAACTTAGTGTAGTCCAGTGGTTTTATCAGATTCGCGCAAAATTATAAAATGTATATTTATTAAGGCTCGAGTTCACCAAGCGTCATATAAACCGTTGGTTAACACATGGTGAATACAAAAGCATCTTTAATCATCTGTTTAAGTGCTAATCATTTGGTGAACTCGAGCTTAAATAAAGAAAAATGTATTTTTAGTTATATTGGGATTATTGAACTATAGGTACGCGGTAGACGAGGAATTGGACGGTAGCGAGGCGTGCTTGGTGCCCGGGTACACGTACATATGCCACGGCAACCTGGAGCCAGGCGCGCGACGGCCCGCGCTGCGGTCAGACTGCGAGGTATGTACCATACAACAGGACACGAACGTTCTCCAACTTACATTACAGCACATTATCAACCCATCAATGTCCCCATTGCTGAAGCAGATGGCTTGTCCTACAGATTGAGTCAAATAGGGAGAGTAGACCCACTACGCGGGCCCAGTGCGGATCGGAAGGTGTTAACGACTGCAGGTGCTGCCGGGACTAGATGTTTGACGTGCTGTCGGAAGCACAGGGGGTTTGCGATTACAATATTTGGTCACCCATCTTATAACCGGCCCACGCGAAAGTTGCTTAACTTTTGCCATGCAGACTAAACGCGCTAATGTAATCAGCGCGATGGAGCAACTCTGTACAATATACAGTAGGAAACATCTGCGCAGAAAGCCAAATTTTAAATTTGAATGGTTCAAGCACTGTCGCATGTACCTTGTCGAGTGTGACTGAGACGGATGCCTATTTTACACCTAATAATTATTGAAACAAGGCTCTCTATAAATTTTTATACTACATTCAGTCACCATCGCAATTGTCAGGTCTACTGTGCGCAAACGAAGATTCGCCATGCACCATATTAGTTTGACCTTACTGTACATACTCATATGAGTAAACTGTACCACAGATATTTAAATACTATAAATTGTACTTAACAGAAACCTAGTTTTCATTTACTTTAGCGATTTAGATATCGCGTATGCATTATTTATACTCAAACTAAAATGAAACAACAGGACGCATTGTCGATTTATTCACAATATGGTGCGAGTGGCTTTGAGAGCGTGATTCACGTAGTTGAACACTCTTGAGTTTTCTATCAATTTAAGTGCACCTGGCCATCTTCCGACAGTAGTATGAAATAAACGCACTCTGCTATATTATTATTAATGCTATCGGAATGCTTGGAAATCTGAACTTCTAGAACTATAACAAATATATAGTGTTTTTATTATAGTTATAGTCCAGAGAAAGTTCAGGCCTTGTTTTGAATCTGAGATATTTCTGGTCTGAATGGATGCATCCGTTTGTCGTGCGAATACCAACCAAATACTATCACTGTAACGAACTGAAACAATGAAGATTCTGTATTCACACAACTGTATCACGGTTGTATGACATTTTTTATCAAACAAGAGTTAGGTATATTGATATTATAATGGCGTTTTAATTAAATATTATTGGCTATATGTCTCTAGTTTTAAATAAATATTAAAACAATTTCTCAAGGACCAGACCTTGTTTGGCTCATTAATATGAGGTTGGGAACAAATAATAATATACTTACTCCTGTTAGAATGAATTCATTCTGGAAACACGTGTTTATATACGATGGATAAGCAAGCCTTACTAACGTACGTAAAGCAAGATCAGTTAACCAGAACATTATAAGCTTTCTGAGTCAGTAAAACTTTTAAATTACATTCAAATATAATGCCAAAATGTTGTCTAAATTAAATGGGTAGCATTAATATATTTTTCTCTACCAACCCCCTTTCAAGGTCGCTTTAGCTGTGAAGAAGCGGACGCGAGGATCGCGTGTCACTTTCACAAATTGGTCTCCAGCGTGACGTTATCTTGCAATGAATTAAATGGTATATTGCATGCTGTGGTTACACATTTTTTGTTAATAGATATATAAGTCACACCAAACTTAAAGGAGACGTAGCTGAAAAGTCTGCAGTGCTGTTGCAGAGTTTGAAAAAGATTTTATTTCATTGATAAAGTATTAGGAATGTGAAGCATTTATAGTTTTGAAGAGAACCGACAACATCTATATACAATATTACATAAACTAGAGAATGCTTTGTGGTTGTTCTTGTGGCACCTTCGGGATATAGTCTTATGTTCTTCGGTGATAATATAACATTTTCTTGGTGACAGAAAAACTACAGTACTTTTGAGTTGAACATTCACTTTATATAGTGATGTTCATTAACTGAAGATCTTATAAGCAATAACAGGTGATATTACTGGATAAGTGTATTAACGTTGACTGATACTGCTGCTCAAGTATACAGAGCAATAGACTTGTCAAAGCATCCGACCTAAAAGCACATTTCAGAAACCGTCTTAACGAGTTATGATCCAGGTGCAGCTGCAACGGTAGAAATTTATAGTTTATTCATAATTCAAGATGTTATGTTTTCGTAATGAACATGGGGATTTGCGGTTAAGTTATAGCGGTGGATATAATTGTTTTTGTGTATAACCATCCTAGCAGCATACAAAAGCCAATCGAATAAAAGCCGTTAGCCGCCCCTGATCGGTCTGTGGTCAGTACACGTGGTTACAACTAGGCTATGCAGTCTATTGATTGCAGTACACTAGGGTGTGTTATCTTGTCTTGTGTAATCGCTACTATACAAATATATTAAAATATGTCAATATAAATATGATCGATGTTTGTTTTAAATGTTAGAAGGATCAAAATATTTTTTTATTTGAGTATAGTGGAATAATAGCCGAAATAACTACAGATGGAAATACAATTAACAAGAAACTACACTCATACATATGTGTGAATCAAAGTAGTTGTAGGTATGAACGCGAGCGAAGCTGGTGGATATCAGTTAAGGGCGGTTGTACAAGTTTTAAGGCTCGCTCGACTACGTGCTCAGCATTTGTGTTCAGTTCGCTGTAACGCAAGTCATTGCCCAAATCTAAATTGTATTAACTTCGCGTTAAAAATGTAAGCATAAACCGATTCTTGCTTATAATTCTAAACTGTATACGTAGGTCATCCTCATGGTGGGCATGCCTGGCTCCGGCAAGACTTACTGGGCGAAGCAACACTCCGCCGCCAATCCGGAGAAGAGATACAACATTATATCCACTGGCGCCCTCTTCGATAAAATGAAGGTAAGTTTGCACGTGCACCACACGATACACGTGAAACATTCACGCGCACTCACTTCCACCAATTTAACAGTGCAACCTCTTTGTAACAAATACTGGATACTTTTTAGAAAAGTTCACAATGACGAAGTATAAAAAAAAAATAGCTCCCAAATTCAAACTAGATGTCGCTACGATACTTTATTGATTTCTCTATGACAACTTGTCCGGTTTTTCCTTCATGTATAATAATTTTCTTAAATTTTCAAAACTCCTATTTGTACTTTTTCGTATCTTTATTGATATAATGAAGGAACGGAAATGACTATATTTGGTCCATTGGTTTCCTGCAAAAATCAACTTTTGGTACAGTCGCCGCCATCTATTGAGGTGCTTTTTTAGTGTTTTCTTCCTTTTTCTTAAAATGCTTCCTTATACTAGAATATAAAATAACCACTAGTGCGTTTCAAATTATTTTTTAAAGGAATTGATTCGTTTTTGTCTGAAAAAATGAAACCCTCTTTTTTTAACCTTTTTTGGAAAATATCCAGTACTCTTTTTAGAGGTGATATTGCCATAAATTTGTATTTGTTTCGCCGCGACTTGTGAATATACACCTCTTTTAGAATAAGGAGTTGTTAGATTGATTCAGACGAAAGGTGTACATGAACTTTGAGGCAAAATCTAAGCTACTACAAAATAGCTAGTCGTAGCTTTCCGCCACAGCTTAGACCGCGTGTTCCTATATGTATTATACACAATTAACCTTCCTCTTTAATCATCTCATCGTACAGAAAGCGCGAAGCGACTCTGTATTATACTATGTATAAATGGTAGGTATTTAGACAAACTTATAGGGAAGAATAAATCAAAATCATTTGATCAGAGTACGCTGTTACAAATATTTCTGAAATATCCCACAACTACACCATCGGTTGAACGACGACGAACCTTGTTAAATTATTTATGTAGTTTTTGTTGTCTGATATCGAAATGCTTATAAAACTTAGTTGGTTATCACCAGATTATGTAGGACTGCCGAAATTGGGGATATTTGTAATTATTTAATACCGTCGTATCTAAGTAACTGAAAATCAGACTGCTATTATATAAAAACACGAAGACTAATAATAATAATATAGTTATATTAGTACTAATTATGATTTCTCTTATAATTATCTAGATGAAATGACATTAACATATTCTTCTTCATATTATTATGATTAACATAATTAAGACAGGCAATCAAACTCAATTGCTAGGGTTACAGAATATAGTGCTATATCTTTGAAGCTATATTTTTAATAAGGAAGCTCGAGCCCAGTTGTCGTTTTGTCTTTTAAATATCTGTATATTCCTTGAGGCTTACTATAATTTCAAGATATTTAATGATAATCTACTGATTGTTTTGGATTTGGATTTTTTAAGTATCTGATATGTATTCTTACCATATTATTATTGTATAATAAATAAATATCTTCATCATCATCAGCTGGAAGACGTAAATATCTTAGGACTTTTTAAATATCTTAAGATTTATCTTAGACCTAGGATATGTTAGGATAGTTAAAAGCTTCCAAAAAGTTCATGTATGCCTAATCAAAGTGTGCAAGTGTAACATTCCCAAGTAAAACAGTACAATTGATGGTGTAATACTCTTTAAATATAATCATATTGCAAGGCGAAGAATGTTTGTGATCGTATGATCGAATACACTAATAACTCTTTATTTAGAAGAGGTGATCTTATTATTTTCCGTTTCACAGTTTGTTTGTGACCAAACACATACACATTCTACACACCGATCACTAACAAGATTTTTCTTGCAGCATTAAGGTTTGACAACAAAATATGAATTGATCTACAACAACAAATAAACATCCATACTAATGACCGTCTGTATTTTCAACAGGGTGCAATATGATCGATCAACATATATAAACAAAAAAAAATCAAAAAACCAATTATAAAAAACAAATACCACAAATGTACGACCTCTAGAGGTCCAATTTCGATATTTATATGATACCAGTGGATCGGCGACTGAAGAGGAACGTAGTAGACGTCTCAGCGAGGATCGTCCCTGGTATCAAACAAACCCTTATTCTCTCTTAGCGTGTAAGTGTAGCGTTTAAGTGCGCGCGCGCCGGTTGGTGAGCTGTCACTGTATGAGTGTTGCATCGATTCAGGTGGACTGTAAGCCCTTCCGAACCAGCTACGAGGGACGCTGGGACGCGATGGTCACCAAGTGCGCTAAATGCGTGCTAAAGTTGTTGGATATCGCGAAAGGACGCAGGAGAAATTATATACTCGACCAGGTGAGCACAACACATTCTAACACTAAACATTTAATGATGTCCTTTTAAACTGGCCAGCCACACTTAAATCAGGAACAATCGAGATCGTTAATAAACGGAAGTTTGGCGAAGTACACACCGTCACCGCACGTATCATTTACCGAAGCCTCCCCCATCATATACTAATTTGTATCTATATATTTAGCTTGTGAACACATTTTAGCTTCGTATACTGCATCTATGTATCTACGCATCTTCATAAGGTACGTCGTATCATATAAGTTTTATTTTTAAGATTGTGTAACACTATCTCCCGTAGGCATGTTATGTTTCTAGACTACCGGTAAGTACACAAGGGAGTAGTGTCACTGACTTTGCCAAACGGCCTGCCAGAAAAGAATATAAGCGTCTGGGATCTCTATTGAGCTTGTTCTAGGTGTCGATCTGCCAGCGAGTGTGCGCAAGCGACACCGCCGACAGTCTTATCTATAACGAACGAATGTTTTGCTTCACATCATATTCGGCGCGGACCTACTGGGCGGCTATATAACAACGCGGTTTCGATATCGCGTCGGTAAAACAGACGAACGTATACCCGTCGGCCCAGAGGCGTAAGCTGAAGGAGTTCGACGGTTACCGGCGCGTCGCCGTCGTCATAGTCACCGATGAGGAAACTTACCGCGACCGTCAGAAGCGTCGCGAGGAGGCCGATGGCAAGGAAGTGCCCGACGGGGCCATCGTGGACATGAAAGGTGCGTACGCACTCGTCCTCTCTCTCTCTCTCTCACACACACACACACACGCGTTAGAGGTCGGGGCGTCTCTTACGGAACGTACGTTCCCCCCCTCCCCCTGTCGATGTCGTCTATTCTTGAGTATGATCATTCTGCCGATTGATTTCCGTAAGATTCGGCCCCTGTCCTGAATCTCGTGTGCCACGTCAATACGCAAGCTTATTGGTGGTGTTTTTTCGACAGCAAACTTCACGTTGCCTGAGAAATGCTCGTGGCTGGACGAGGTTTTGTACCCGGAACTCGGGGAGGAGGAGGCGAAGTCGATAGTGGAGGCGTTCCACAAGGAGGCCAAAGCGGCCGGCGTCAGTAAGGAGAAGGAGAAGAGAGATCGGTCCGCTTCACGTGACCGTCCCGCCGCCAAGCGGCCCAGAGATGAACGAAGGCATAGAGATGACAGGCGGCCCCCCAGGGACTTCCCCAGAGATCGTGGTGAGATAATACAAACGATCTTTTAGATTTAAGGACCATTTTTTAACTGTAATAAACGTTTTTGAAAATTTGTATACTAGGTAATATTGTATTAAACTGAAGTAATTGTTAATGGATGTTTGCGCAACTAATAGTATGCCTAAAAGTCAAAATAATATTCATATAATTTAACAAATTTTAAGCTCTTACGGATTATTATTTATTATATAAATTACCATTTTCTGAGTATTTAAATTGAGAGTAACAAAGTATAAGCTTAAATTTTTTTACTCAATATGAACTGTTTGTTGAAATAGATATCTGGTAAAAAAAGTTCAAATATGAAAAAAAAAGTAGGAAATTTGCATTTTAATTTTTTTTCAAACCTTAGGCATATATAGAACGATATTAATTGGAGATAGGCGTGACGACATATTGATGCTATAACAGAAGTTGGCATATTCGCGAGAAATTTTGAAAACTAAATTTAATTTTTGATTTGACCTTTTATTGCCAAAACGTGATAACCTACTTCTCTTGAGTGCTCGTGGAACCAAATTATGTGAAGTTATATTAAAATTCTGTAGAAGACCGTTGGGGTGGCGGAGGCGGCGGCGGCGGCGGTGGCGGCGGCCGCTGGGGGCCCGTAGTCCGCGGCGGGGGCGGCGGCGGGGGCGGACGCTGGGGTCCACGTGATCGCGGCGGTCCCGGACCCGTTGGACCACCTGGACGATTCGACCGCTGGGGACCACCACCCGCCAGGTTAATCTATACTAATATTATAAAGAGGAAAAGATTTGATTGTTTGTATATTTGTTTGCAACGAATAGGTTCCGGAAACACTGGACCGGTTTTTAAAATTCTATCACCTACGGGAAGCTACATCATATGCAGTGAATATAAGCTATATTTTATCCAGAACATCAGCAAATAAAGGGATGAAAATGGGAGTGGAAGTTTGTATGGGTAATAAATCGTGACCTCACGTGTAAACTATACACAATAATATGACAGTACATTTGTCTGTAGGGATTTTCGTGGGATAATAATCATGTAACCTATTTGTTGATTGGGCTGGGGATTTTAAGTGGAAAAACAGGTTTCTGTTATATGTTCGGAAAATATGAACAATTTTAACTTATAAATATTTAATAAAATAATTTTTATAACACTTATTTAGAAAATATGACACTTTGAAAACTTAAAAAAAATAGGGAATATATGTTACAAAAATTTACTAAAACACAAATGACAGTTACATACGATGTACAACTTTCATTATAACCACTATAAACATAAACGCACAAATAACAAAGATATTATAAAGTCCGCCCAGTTGCCCATGCGTTTTTCACTACTGTGCCAGGGCGTGACGTCACTTCTTTTTTTTTAGATGTAGGTTGTTTAGCACAAGTGAAATTTCTATTCTTTCCAATTTATTAATGGCTTTCCGCGTAGCTTTCACGATAACTTGACAGTACATTTTTTCATAGGGAACCGTTTAGAGAGATAAAAGTAACGTATATTTGTGTTCATGCTTAGAATTATCCGTATACCAAATTTCATCATTATCCGTTCAGTAGTTATTGCGTAAAAGAGTAACAAACAATATTAGTAGGATTTATGTTGACCGTTTTTAGCAATAAATATGATTTGTATAGAAACAACGATTTTGGTCGTGACCGCGATGACTTCCGCGGTGGTCGTGGACCAGGTGGACCTGGAGGCCGAGGTGGTCATGGCGGTCCCGGTGGACCAGGACACCGTGGCCCCGGTGGCCCAGGTGGTCCCGGTGGACCTGGCGGACCAGGAGGACCAGGCGGCCCTGGTGGACCCAGGGACAGGGGCATGGGACCACAGGGGATGGGAGACGGAAGGTTCAGGGGACCCGGTGGTGACAGGAATAACAGAGGACCGCCGCCTGATAAGAGACCGAACGTGCCGCCACCCGGTGAGTTATGTTAATAATATAAAATTTTTCATGTTACCAGTTATAAAAGGAAGATTGAATAATTAATGAAAAAGAAAACTGTGAGTGAAATGTATCTTGTTATATAAATAAATATATTTAATGTCATTAGCACCAGCGTGGTAAGGCTGGATATATAAACGAGAACTGGATCACAAGCTGACCATTTCACATGAAAAATATCTCGCCTTCATGCATTCATACATCAAACTTAATGAAATATAAGAGTGTTAAGAATTTGTATGGCGATTTGTAGTTCTCGATAGTTACCACTAGAGGGGCTGTGCTTGTTTCCATACTAAAACCTTAACGCGCTCACGCTCGAAGGTGACCGTAAAAATCAATGGAATTTACACTAAACATGCTGAACCAAACAAGTAAATTGCATACCTTGTCAAAACAGTCTTTTGACAATAAAATAGATTTTGACAATTCGCTTCTACTTGGTATATATCTAACCTAGTGTTATATTGTTCCCACTTAAGGCGGTCAAAGTGGTACCTGGCAGCGCGGCAATCAGATGCAGAACAACCGGCCGAATCCGCCGCGACCAAACCAACCGGGACAACGACCGCCCAACCAGAAGGTAAACTAATATATTGTTATGAGTTCGGCATAAAACTTAACGCCACTTGAATATAAAATCCGATTTCTTTTTACTTAAAAAAAATCACAAAAATAATCTGTCAAAATATACATTTTAAATGAGGAAGTATAAAAAAAAACGAATGTACCTCCACTAGATGGCGACTCTAGCAAAAGTTGATTTTTGCAGGAAACGAATGGACCAAAGACAGTAATTTCCATTCCTTTTAACTAACATTTTAAAAAACTAAAATTTGAAAAGTTCTAAACTTACAAATTCAAAAAAGTACAAATAGGAAAGGTTGTCATGGAGAAATCAAGAACGTACCGTGGCGACATCTAGTTAGATTGCGGGAACAAATTTTTTTGTAATACTACCTCATTGGCAATTACTACGCTGAAACGATACAGAGTAATTCTATGTATAGCGATACATATCATATACAATACTTTAGTGTAACATGAATGTATCAATTTAAAATACTATAGGATGGTGGATCAATGCAGAACCAAAACAGTCAAGGGCAAGGTGGGCAACAGCAACAGAACTGGAACCAGTGGGCCGGAGGATGGGGTGGATGGGGCAACTGGAATCAGAACCAAGGTTTGTCATGAACATTTATTGGAATTCAAGATACGTACTCGCTGAGAAGCTCGATGGTGCAGTAGTTGGCACATTCGATTTGTGATTGCAAAGATCATTGAATTAATAATGCCCAAAAAAAAAATTTTTCTCGAGCCCTTTCGTGCTTCGGAAGGCGCGGCGTCCGTTGGTTTTGGTCTTGTTAACACCAATTTGGACCGTGCAAGCGTTGGGAGTTATTTCCATTTTATAGGTAGAATGTAATGTAATTGTAATTCTACCCACAGGGAAGGTATTTGCACTAAAAGTTAGAACAATTACAGACTAATGTACTTACTTAGCCAGCAGCCAGAGTTCAATACCAGTGTTCACAATAAATAATTAAACGGTTGATTTAATTGTTTGCGGTTCTTCATTCTTTGTGCTACTGTGTGTCGCTGTTTCGATGTAAAGTTATGGCTTTGTTCCATTTACAAAAAAATATTATTTTATTTTTGAAATCCTGTACATCAATTAATAATATGACTGGGAGTTAGATATTCAGTAATCTATCATTTATATCTTTTTCAAAAGAACGACTTTAAATACTGATTTTATTAAAAATCAGCATCTTTTATCCTTTCCATCTCTTTGCATCTTTTTTCCATCTATTTGAATTGAAAACACTTTAAGTGAAACTGGTCACTATACACCATTTAATTTTGTGATTCGACTAAAATGTTCCTAATTTAGAATATTTTCTTCTGTTGTGAAAACCAGGACTATATTAGTCAACAATATTTGAGGATTGAAATGTATAAAGTAAAAAAGTATATATATAAAGATAAGCTTCTTTGTATTGTTTCATCTCAATTGTTGGTCCTTATAGTTATAATTATTTAGCCTGATATTGTTTGATGCTTCTCGGTTTAACAGCCATGATATAGTTTGTACATGCTAATATGTAAAAGAACATATGTATATTATTATTATAAAGAGGAAAGAGTTGATTGTTCGTTTGCATCGAATAGACTCTAAAAGTACTGGACCGATTTAAAATAAAAATTGATAGTAAAATTGTTTGAATGTACATTATTACTCTAATAATGATAATTAATAATTCGTAGTGACGTAGTCACCACAATAACCTACAATTCCTTCTATGTTGAATTGGAGAATGGACAGAGAATTATGAAATCAGCGGGTGAACCTTTCATGTTTAGTATTTGTTTTTCTGTCTCATATTTTTAGCCCTCGTCTAAGAAGCAGTTTTTGACATTGTCATATTTTGTTTTGTCTGGTTTATTATTTGTTTTGTGAACACAGCAGGTTGGGGCAACTGGGGTAACTGGGGCGGTTGGAACCCTAACGCGGGCAACGCGGCTGGGCAGGCGGGCGGCGGCGCGGGCGGCAACGCGGCGGGCGCGGGCGGTAACGCGGGCGGCGGGGGCGTGGGCGGGGGCGGGGGCAAGGCGGGCGCGCAGCAGGGGGCGGCGCAGGGGCAGCAGGGGCAGTGGCCCGCCAACTACACCGCGCAGCAGTGGTACCAGTGGCAGCAGTGGCAGCAGCAGCAGCAGGGCTGGCCGGGGGTATGTGCGCCGTTATATATAAAGCTGAAGAGTTTGTTTGTTTGTACGCGCTAATCTCAGGAACTTCGAATTGAATTCGGAGGTTCGAATTGAAAAAATCGTTTTGTGTTGAATAGACCATTTATCGAGGAAAGCTTTAGGCTATATAACATCACGCTGCAACTATTAGGAGCGAAGAAATAATGGAAAACGCGGACGAAGTCGCTGGCGGCCACTAGTCTCTATATACACACCGCGTAGGGTTATACCAACGATGTATTGAAAAGTTTAGACGGTTTATCTGCGCTCAACATTAACAATAAGAAAGCAAGGCAGTTGCCCGAGTTTCGATAATAATGTTTCAATAAACCTTTGGTGCTAATGTCATTTTCACTCGTAATTTTCTGTGAAAAGTTCACAAATAACTGATTGACAATGAGAAAAGCAAAATGGATATTATTTAATGAAATTGTATATATATTTTTTTTTCGTTTTAATAAAAATAGTAAAAAGTCATTGAACACAGCCTCTTTTTCGTGAATCGTATTCTACGAATAGAGAAGATTGGAGTTGACTCGTTGAGCGAAAGTTAAGCGAGTATATTTATTTCGTTCTAACAAGAGGTATGCTGTATAATTCTAATATGGAGATGAATATTTTTGGTTTCTTTGTGCTCTCTGTGGTTATATTTTAACGCTACCACAATAAAAATTGCGACGTTTTAAAACGCAATAACAGCTACTTGACAGTTATAACATTGAAATGCAATACATCGGTTATACTTGTATAGTTGAAATTTATTTTAACATTAGCTGATCCGTTTTTTAAATATTTTTATATAAATCATGTTAATTGGGCATAGCTTTTTTTCGAATTAAGTTTTCCAATGAGAAATATCTGAGAATATTGCAAATGAAATGAATTAATAGAATATTTACTAATAAAAATCTTATTTACAGTACCAACAAGGCGGTCAAGGTACGGGTAATGCAGCTGAAGCTTGGGCACAATATTATCAGGTAATTCATTTGAGCTTTAAGTAATACTTGTACATATATTTAATATTACCATATATTATCAAATGTGATATAGATGCATTATTATATTGGGTACCTAACTGTGATAATAATTGTAACCATGAAATAAATAAATAATAAGTAGTATTTCTATGCATTCACTTTCAATTCTAATTTAATGTTATTCAGATTTGTCCATTGTTGATTGAGTGTCGATATAGACACAATTGTGCACTCAAATTTATATATCCATATAAACAAAACATTTTATTTGTACATGTAAATTTATAATTATTTTTGATGGCATTTATTATGTTTTGCAGACTTACGGTAACGCTGCCAACGCTGCCGCTGCCGCTGCGGCCACGCCTGCCGTCGACAAGAAGTGACACGCGCGTACATACGTATATAACCCGTAAAACCTGTACGTTGATACACACCATCTGGATCAGTTCCGTGTATACGGTAAAAATACCTTGATTAGTGGCACCGATCCACTTTTGTGCCTTTAGTTTTACAGATATAAACAATTTCGTTTTGTGATGCACGAAGCCGAGTGTTTACTCCACCACATAATAGTTTGTAAGACTTGTAACTGATTTTGCGTCACGAAATCAGCCGTGTGATTGACTATTTCCATAATAAAATTTATTCTATTTTCGGTTACATTGTAAAAATGTAGGGTGACAAATTATTAGGAAAATGTGAACGTGTATATGCGTCCAATTTCAACTGTGGAGTTAGTTCATCATGCGCTCAGTTTATGAATAAAGAATCTGTGTGCATAAAAATGTTTTTCCTTGGAAATTAACGGGTACTTGGTAGTATATTATCAATATGCTTCTTGAACCATAAAATAATCATTAACATTCTTCAGAAAAGCTGAAATATTCAACGATTTATAAATCCAGGCAATTAACAAGTAACTGTAAACTATTTTAAAATGTTTATTCAGATCAAAAAAGATTTATATGTACCTTAAATGAATTTGGAAATTGAAAATAGAAATGTTGAGATAAATCTCAGCTGATTTTTTTTTTTTGTCATCAGAGCATATCTTTTATATGCTGGGTGTTTTAATTATCAAATTAAACTTTTGTTTTGTTTTTTTTTTTATCTAATATATAAAAGTTTAATAATATTAAGATGCTTATTTACGTAATAGTTTATACTATAAACAAAATTATCGACGTCAAAAACTTACGGTACTACTAGAAAAGTTGAACCGGTTGCTTACTGGTCAGAAATTCACCGCAATTGATTAGATCATTTAAATATTACCATGTCAAGATTGACTCAGGTGGACTAAAGATGTCTGATTCATTTAAATATTAATACTACGGTTAGTTGTACAAACATCCATTAAAGTTTATAGACTTAATGAATTTCAAATTCGTATGGGTAATGTCACTTTAAATTAATGAAAAATTTTATGTACGTTTGTGCAACGGCTATATGTCATAAGTTCCGAATCGACAGCGTAATTTTAAACTTTGTTTTAACTCTTGTTTATACAATATCCAGTATAACGCTGGTCGCTTGGATTATTATATATTTAAATAGTAGTTGTTCTTTGAATGTTATCCGCACTTTGTTTTTGCTCAGTTTTAAGATGCACAAAACGAAACTAGTTTGATATTTGAAGTGACAACTTCCTTATGTAATAAGTAGTTTAGTCTACACACAAATCCTGTATAAGGTTAAACGACAAATGTAATTACAACAACTAGAATAAGTTGTTTGCAACTTGTATATTTTGTACTGGTGATGTTTAAGTAGTAACTTTTAAGTTTTCAATTGACGTTGGTTACTAGAGTAACTGAGTGGACGTGTGCAAGAGAATAGGCTATACGAGTTTAATATGTAGTCCTATAAGAGTGCAAGTGTACAAAATTTTTAAAAATCTTAGTTTTAAGAGCTCTGGGTCTTTTCGTTTGTCAACTGACATTTAATTTTAATAAAATGTATTGTGTAAGAAGTTTCTGTTTTATTTCACTTCGCAATACTTTCACCAATGCCTACATTAGTAACATAGATAATTATATTGGAGTGTATTTGTCGCATTTTGTGTGAATCTGCCGTTTACATATGGCGTCGTCAGTTTAGAAACGCTCGCTGTTAAGTAATTTGCCGAAGGCAAAATGACATCTCGTTCAAATGTTATAATTTTAATGTTTGTTGTTGTTTTAGGGTGACCATGAAGAAAACACAGTTTGGAATAATCAGATTTTATATCAGCAATTATAAGTATGCGCTTTGGTTCTCATAAAGTAATTACAAAAACGACATTTATATGATAACCAATAATTAAATAATAATAAAATTTCTTAATATAATACTATCAAATAAAAACAATTAAGTGGTTACATTAATAATTTTTTGAAGTCTTGACATATTCATCTAACTTATATGACATTTCAAAGTTACCAAATGTTACTATTTTAAAATATATTAATTTTAAATTGTCCTTGTTATCATTTTTAATGTTTTGGTTAGTTCAATATGAATGTAAAATCCGTATTTCAACGAAATCACTTAATATTTCCCAATACCCTTACATAATTCAATACAAGCAATGAAATCAAGAATAATAATAGGCGGGTTTCAATAATTAAATCAAGAATTATTTATTTGCGCATGTCAAACTTGAGTGACATTTGGACCCACTAAGAATATTTTTTTTAAAACATGCACATCGGTTATTGTGACACTGCCTTTTAGCCGACATGCATAAGCATTTGCTAAAACCTTTTCCGCCAAATAAAGATTCTTTAGAAACAGATTCTCTTAACAATATATTTAAAAGAATTTCTTACACCAAACTTAAACCAGTTTTTGATAATCCCATTATTGTGTCAATTTGGTAAACGCCGTGTCTCATGTCCAATACTTTTCCAGATATATTTTTAGTATCTAAGGACCCTCTGTCAATTTTTAAAAGTTAAAAAAAAAAGATATCTCCAATATCTAGAGCTGTCTTGATGCAGTAAAATTTACACATCAAACACAAAACATTTGAGTCATAACCTTCTTTACCAATTGTTTCTCTGCAAATAGTGTGAACTGGTTTAAGAAAAAAACATCAGTTATGGGCACCACTAGTTCAGTCTTTACATACAAAGCATCTCAAGTCATTTTAAGGGTAACCTCTTTTAAATCATGTATCAGAATTGAAAAACAGAATTTGGTAAAATAATGTTGCTTTCGTCATTTGATGACTCACTTGTATGTTGAAGAGAGGTGCTGGTATTAGTAATATTTAAAAAGGGATTAATTAGCACAGGCAAAGTTATTAAATCATTAGAATATATGATAACAGAACTGTTTGCGACTTGGGCAGAATACTCTTGAGTCTCATCTGATACATTTTTCGAATACACATCCAAAGAGCTGTCTAAAACTAAATTCCTATTTTCTACTGGCGGCACAGCGATGGAAGCAAGTTCACCTACGGGAGGGGCATGATTTGTCATCATCGTCTATGAGTTATTTTCATTACCTATGTTTTTGAAATCATCAATATTTGAAGTCTATGAATATCGAATATTTAGTCATAATAATCTTCTGTTATTACACGAACCTTTGGACTATCAAGGTTATCCTTTTTAGAATAAGGTAGTCCACATCACCAATATTCATATTTTTTTATCGATAATATTGGGCAGGCGTCGTCCGAGTGCCAGATTCTATGGACACTTTAGCATTTTTAAGGTGAGTTTAGTTTTTCAGTCCACAGGATGCTATATCGATAGCTTTGCACCTATCGACAGATTGTGTTTTTATTTGAAACGTAACATCTAACGTATGTCTAATGAAGTCAATTTCCAATAAGACTTATCTGCGTGAAATAAATCTAAATAAAAACAGCCTATATATATAGGGAGATAAAAACAGCCCCTGCCGAGATTCCTGGCGGTTATTCTCAGTACAAGATCTCCCGCCGCAGATCTACGAACCGATGGCATAGCTTTCGACATTCTCAAGTGCTTGTAACTTGTGAATGAATGACATAGAATTTTAAATATGCCATTAAACTATTACGGTGTTTGATCACATCAAATAAAACAAATGGACGTTTTTTTACACAGTTTACTTGTTCAAAAATTATACTGCCAATATTTTTTAAACCTTTGACAATATTGTGAAAAACTTCAGAATAAGGTCATTCGATGAGCCTTTGTCGTCCACAATTTAAGTCTCATCAAACATACACATTATACTTATTCACATGTTTAACATTACCTCTATGTTAGTTCGTTACAATGTTTATCCAAACCTTAAAGATTAACTCTGAAAATAAATTAAGAAAAAATATCAAATACATCGCTCACTGAATAGTACAGTGGCACAACTCAAAAACCATAATTTCGAGAAACGCTCTCCGAAGTTAGGAAAATTTAATATATCATTTTTTTAGCATAACAGTTAAATCGTTTGTAGTATATTATTACTGTTAAGTTTTTTATTTTTTCTTTTAATTATCTATGGGATGCCACCACAATGTTGTGGCGTTTTCTCGAAATAATGCTTTTAGAGTTGTGCCCCTGTACTATTCAGTGAGCGACATGTAAATGCAATGAACGTTACATATCCCATTTTGAACAAGGGAAGCAATCTATGTGGCTCATCATTTTTTATATAAATAAAACCAGTTAATTTAACATAAACGTCCACATAAAACCGTTCTGTAAAATAAATGCAAACCACAAAACTATATTACAATTTTGATGCTTATTCGACTATCGAACTTAATTAAAATCTTATAATAAACTTGAAATTAAAATTAATACACGACATGCTCTGGATAATTTTTCGGATACCGGTTAAATCAGAAAAATATGATAATTTTTTTACGGACAAAGAATTAATTAAGGAACAGAAGTGAGACATACGCTCACTCAAACAGACTTCTCGACTCGGTAAACGTTGTTTAAATATCATTTTTATAAGTCATCGAGTTTTCACTGCATACTTTCAGAGAATAGAAATCAATGAGAAAATCTAGTGTTTTAAAATTAAGTAAACGTATAGACAAAACTGCTGGCCTCTTAGAGAAGCTCAGAGTCGCTCAGCGAGGCATGGAGAGAGCTATGTTAGGGGGTTTCTTTGCACGATAGGATCCGAAACGTGGATATTCGCACAAAGAACTAGAGTGACCGACATAGCTCGCAAAGTTTGTAAGCTGAAGTGGCAGTGGGCAGGCCACATCGCTCGACGAACCGATAACCGATGGGGACGAAAGGTTCTCGAGTGGAGACCACAAACCGGAAGACGCAGCGTGGGTCGACCCCCGACTAGATGGACGGACGACATCGTCCGAGTCGCGGGCGGCCACTGGATGCAGCTGGCACAATGTCGTCCGTCGTGGCGTTCAAAGGGGGAGGCCTATGTTCAGCAGTGGACGTCTTCCGGCTGATGATGATGATGATGATGATAGACAAAATTGCAAAAAAGCTTCGTGACTCGTCGTAACTTAAATGATAAATATATTACTACGAAACAATGATCATAAACTGCCACAAAAACTGTTACATAGAAGCTCGCGAGCTTTAGGTAAAACGTTAGTTTCTAGGGATGTCTCAGTAGGTACTACAATAGTTTGCAGCGCATCTTAAGAGGTTAAATCGATGCGTTGCTTTCATTACCTGAATAAGTTAATAATTTTGTCTTACTTTTGTTAGGAATATGTCCTAAGGAATATGTTTGATATTTTAAGCCGTTCGCTGAAAAGTGTATGCTTCTTATATATGAATCCAAGTTAGTTTCCATTAGAAGGTATGATATTACTACGGAGAACCCATGGCTATATTTGTCATGTTGAAGCTATAGAATTACAAAATACAAACTGCTATACATTTTGATTTCGAATAGTAATATAAAAAATTTTTTGCCTTTTAAATAATCCAATCAAAATCTAATGCAATTAACATCTCAAAGGATATAAATGAAATTTTACACTGTGGCATTCGTAAATGCCAGTCTTTGGTTTAAATAAAATGGTTTTGTTTTTTTTTTTTTGTTATTATTTAACTATAACAAACACCATTTTAAATAATATTTTAAATTTAACAATAATATGTATTTATTAATCAGTAATCACCTAACTGCCTTATTACATAAAGTACCATTCCTTGTAGTGACATGATTTTTAAAAAGTTAAAACTAATGAATCTTATATGTGTGTATTGACTTAACACGATTCAAATCATATCAATACAAGAATGTTGGTCTAGTATCACCAAGATAAATATAAATAAGACCCATAATTCAATATTCAAAATCCATAAACAAATTGACCTATTATGTAGGTTTATAAAACACAAGGCTCATGCAGATTAAGCTGAAAAACGCTCGAGCACAATTAGAAATAAAATAACAAGTTACGTTATTCATTCGTGTATTTGCTTACTACAGTCACAAATCGCCAATCTTTCAATGACGTCATTCACACAGTCACCTGTCGATTAAACAATGTGTCAAGTATGATTTTTTTTATAATCAAACATATATTATTACAAACATACATCATTCATTACAGGCAAAATATTTGCGTATATTATTTTGTGTGACGTAACTGACGTACAAGGAACAGCGTGGTAAGAATAAATATTTCTTACAAAGCTGATTCATCTGCTCAGCAAGATGGTAACACTCGATTTATTGCAAATCAGTGCAATATTATACTCGCATACTTTGTATAATCATTTAGATCTCGCATGCTAATTTCAGTTTTACCTTAATTGAATAAAGTTTATACTTAAGTATATAAGTGCTCCAACATTTTTCAGTATGTTCTCACTTGACACTAACATTTACTCACTGCCTGAGCCCAAATCTAAAACTAAGTGTCCCTTAACTAAAAAATAACTTCATTCTGAATTGCTCATATTATATATTAAAAACCTATTTTAGAATATATGACGGAAGATGCGTCGCTGACTGCATCATCACCAGCACATCAGGTTATGTAAAGCTGTAAACATTTCTCGAATTGATTACAAACCTTATTGTGATGAAATTAAAGTTCGTTTACTGCCGAATCAATTGATGAATAAATAGATTTGATTTATTAACATCTTTAGATTATGTAACAGCGATCAAAACGTATACAACCATTCACAAATTTCATCAATCTATTATGGATTTAATTGCACAGGAAAATAAGGTCTACATCGATCGTTTTGTACAACCTCGACATAGTTTTAGCTGCACTATTCTATAAGTATTATCTCACCTAATATTTGATCAGAAGAGTCCACGTACATACTCAATCACAAGTGTTACACAGAAAACAATTCAGAATGAAGTCCATTGGTTACAATTTGAAACACCGAAGTGAAAGTGGCACATGATTAGTGGGCGTTTCGCCTTCAAACATATTCGATTCAAGACACGAATATTTAGTTTGATAAAAACAAAGATTAAAGCTCTTTTTTAAATAAAAAAAAGTAGGTATACACAATAATTTATATATCTAAAAAATTAAAAGAAAAACGGTTTTATTGATCATACCTTAACACAAACCAATTACAGTTTGCTTTACTGATGATTTTAAAGAGCTTTTCTACAAGACGGCGTAAGTAGAATATCATACATATTAAGTGATCGATCACAGAAATTCTACTACGTTCTTTGTCCCATTTCGACATACCTGTTTTGTTGGCGCATTGTCAAGAAAAAAAGTAATTTTCAATATAAATATTTATAGCTAATTATTCGTATCGATGATTCTATTAACAATGACGACATAACGTTTTAAACATCAAAGTGGGTTATAAAAGTTTTATTAATATTCGGATTTTACTAAATGTTTGAATGCCAACAGATAAAAAAGGATATTAACAGCGTTAAGAAGGTTCTCTTCCATTTTCTGCCACCAAATATATTTTAAACCGGACAGTAAAATTCGTTGTAGTATAGAAGTCGCTTTCCGTCTGTCTATCCCTATGTATGATTAGATCTTTTAAAACTTCACAATGGATTTTGATGCGTTTTTTTAGGGTTATTCTAAAGTAAATGTTTTTATGTATAATACATGACCAATCTAAGCGGAAAACTAGTTTTAATATAACCTTTTTATTAATTTGGGTATTAATGTTTCATGCCAGAATTGCCACATGCGGCTCTAAAGAGTCTAGGTTTGGACCGACTAATTCTCATCGGTCTATTGACAGTTGATCTAATAGACACAAAAACAACTTATGTTAGTTAAAAAAGACAACTTAAATATATTTAAATTACCATCCTAAGTTCCTAGAAGTCAGTCAACTGTAGCAAAGCGATACCGTAAAAATACGAAACCGAATTCGAATTCAATCCGCTCAATCTTGAATTGGCAATAGCGTTTCGTGGCACAAGTGAAGTGAGTTTCTGAATTGAATATCTGAGACCCGTATATTAATTTAATTTGTTTTAGGTTTTAATACAAAAAATGGACTAAACAGAATTCATTCACTGAACGACGTGAATTCAGACACATGAGTGAATTCAAATTAGGGTTCGGATTTTAACGAAATCGCTCTTCATACCGACAATTGAAACCTATCTCGGTTTATATTTTTACAACACTGGCTTTCAAAACGAGTTCCTCTATCTGTCTGGCCACCACTACCTTAGTCCTAATTTTATCTTTATCCATTTAGTTCAGATTAGCTTGTTACATTCCGATTTTGAGTACATTTAATTACAAGAAACTATCAGATGTTGGGAAGAATTACTAAAAAAAAAATAATGCCTTTTATATTTTCTGTGGAAAATTAATTTAATTCTACTAAAACGACAATCTAAAACAGTTTGAAATATTAATATTTGCATCAGTTTTTTTTTCCATTTTAATGTTATAAATAAACACAATTAAAACATTCCAGACTCATTCTTATGGCACTTGATTATTATTTTTCTGCAGATATAAACAGTTTAAATATAATGTAGTTCCGTTTGAAATATGTATACAATTTTGACGTCACAATTTACTTTCTGAAAAAGTGCATACATATTTTAACATCTGACTGCAAAATTTCATTACCAATATATTAATTATCATTATTTATATGACATTTTAAATTATTAAGTGTATTTCAGGAGAAAATTCATTTATTATATATAGTGCAATTTAGCATAAGTAAAACAACATTACAATGGACGGACCTCCATACGTACATATTAGTAAAAAACGGTAAAGAAAAAGCTCGACCTTACATTATGATTATAATATGAAATGAAATAAATATACTGTTTTAATTAAGTAATAAGATTTTTACCATACCCATATTGTATAAAATTTTGACAAAGTCAATCTTATTGCAAAGAGAATAAGAAACATGAAATTTTAAATTTGGTACACATACTTTTACTCTAAGATAATTGTTATAAACCATTTTTCTAATGCGTCGGATAAATTATAAATTATTGTTCGCATATTATAATGTAGTCTTCGTTATGTACTAATATTTATTTATATTTTTACACAATATAGTAAAATTACTGTTTAAAAAAATGTGTGCATTTTCATACAGACAAAAGAGACTCATTTATATAAAAAGAGGACGCGTGTTAATATACAATGCGTCAACATTTAACTAAACAATGAAATTAAAAAGATTATTTTATATACAGTCACAGCTTCACGCTGGTCCCTTAAATAGGGAACAACGATATTAGTTTACACTTTAATTAAATACATTATCACGACGAGATAGAGTTCATAATTCAAACTAATCACCCATCAGAGAAGGCTTAATTTACAACATCGTTTACGTACTAGATTAAACAACAGGGCAGTCGACAATGCGCCAATATCTTATCTAGATTTTATTATTATTATTTTGATCTAGCGTTAATTTACACAACACTTTCTTGGTAACCGCCCACCGGCAGCGGATCGTCTGAGGAAAAATTTACGAATAATTTATCAAGAGATGTATAAAGTACCTTTTACTATTCGCAAATCGTTACAGTAGTAATGTACCGTGAGTATAGTACAATGGTAATGTATATTGTAGTATAGTAATACTACAATATACATCACTACAGTGATTGTGTATGTAGTTAGTACATTGTGATGTATAGTGTAGTAATGTACAATATAGTGTGTAATTCGCGGCACATAAATTGATCTAAAATGGCGGTTTCCCGCATTGGTAATGGTCTATACTGTGTTGCTATAGTTACTAGATGCATCTCTCGCCCGCATCTTAAATGAGACTCGAAAATGTCGCTACTTTGGTTGAGGTTACGTGCCCAACATTACAGTATAGTAAAGTAAGATGCAATTGATGTGGTTGTTGTCATTGTTGTACCTACGCAGAAAGCTCAATATCGAATCCCGGTAAATGTCACCCAATCAGAATGATTCAAGTATCGCGCCATCGATCCATACACCTGACCTCCATGAGTGTGAGTGAGACAAACACCTAATACTTTGTGTTTCACACTTTATCCGTTATTGAAACAAGACTCACAAAGGTAGGTAGTCGGAATTGGTAGGTCTGCTCCTGTGCAAACGAATATTCACCATGCGCCACCATAGATAGAAATTGCACAGCAGTTATAAGTCTGTCATGTTGTTATAGTGCAATTAATGATGTGTCGTGTAGTAGTAGTGTGTGGACTTTAGTACAGTAGTTATGTATTTACCTTGTAGTATGGTACAGTAGTGATTTATCGTGTAGTATAGTACAGTTGTTGTCTGTCGTGTAGTAAAGTGCAGTAGTTATGAATTTGCCTTGTAGTATGATGCAGTAGCTGTGTGTTTGTCTTGTAGTATATTAGGTATGTGTTTACCTTGTAATTTGTACAGTAGTGATGTATCGTGTAGTGTAGTGCAGTAGTTATAAGTTTGTCTTGTATCGTTTAGTACAGTACAGCAAATGTGTGTGTCGTGTAGTATAGCACAGTAGCTGTGTGTTTATCTTGTAGTATAGTACTTATGTGTTTGTCTTGTATTATGGTACAGTAATGATGTACCGTGTAGTATACCTACGTTGCTAGTGCGGCGTGTGCGGCGAGGAGGAGCGCGAGTGTGCCGCCAATGATTGCTGCAGAGCCGCCGGAGTCAACCACTCCCTAAGACAATACACATACATTATATTATAACTTCCCATAAATACAAAAGCAAAAAAAGAGATGTAATCAACACCCCAATGACATACGGAGATAAGATTTCGTGAAATAAAACGTCATAAACTATTTTTAATAATTATCCGCATATAATGATTGTAAAAATTCTCAATTTCACTCCTAGGAACTCGCATAGTTACAAAAAGAAATTTTAGATTCAAATAACTTCAGAATGATCTTTATACTTATGCGGACTGTTTATTAACAAACTATTTAAAATTACTATTTTGTCGTTTCAACACACAATTCTTATCTGCTGACTTTCTTTGATTCGTCTATTGTTTACTTTTCAGCACGGAAGACTTAAAATTGTCGAAAATTGTTAAGATCTCACTTAAAAGTCCAATTTTTTCATCCATCAAGTGACTTCAAACACGACTGGTCAAAATGTGACGTCATGTCGTCATAAAACATTACGTAACAGTGCTATCTAATGGATGCATTCACGATGCTATACTTAAAAATATTCTTAATGAAAACTGCTTAACAAAATTAACTTTGACCCATGACCTTTCGCAATCCACGCGTCTGCTCTAAACACTGAGCTACCCAGGACCTAACAGAACTGACGAATTCTTCGAGCAATTATTACTTTTTCGCTAGTACAGAGCGTATTTTCATCAATATTAAGGCAATCTTTAAACGTTTCCAATCCAATTTAAACTTTAAATCCACTTTAAAGTTAAAATATTTTCAAAAATATTTCTTTCGGCTGTTTTGGTGGATTGCCTGAATATTAATGAAAATACGTTCTGTAGTAGCGAAAAAAGTAACAACAGCTTGAAGAATTGTTGCTTGGGACAAACTGGATTTTTTAAGCATTTTTCTTGAATTGAAATTTTAAAGTTTTTTTTAATGGGATAGGGGGCAGACGAGCAGACGGATCACCTGATGGTAAGTGATTATCGTCGCCCATGGACACCTGCAACACCAGAGGGGCTAAAAGCACTGTCGGCCTTTGAGGGACGAATATGATCATAGGGAGGGAAGGGTTGAGGGGTAGAGGGAAGGGAATAGGGAGGGGTTGGGCCTCCGGTACCCTCACTCACACGACGAAATACAACGCAAGCGTTGCTTCACGTCGGTTTTCTGTGAGGCCGTGGTATCACTCCGGTCGAGCCGGCCCATTCATGCCGAAGTGTGGCTCTTCCACGATTTAAAGGCAAAAAAAATAAGAATTCGAAATTCAGTTCAGAGACCTGGTGCAGTGAAATTGTTCAGATGTGTTTTCTATAATATAAATATGAGTATTATGAATGCAAAATTTATTACATATTAATAATAAATACATGTAAACAGTCGTGTACATACTTGGGCAGACATCGTTGCAGGAAGGGGACGCACGAACTGACGTATGCTAGCCGGTTCACCCATGCGGGTATATCACGTGAACACAACGCCTGCACAAAAGAAATATTATACATATTAAATAACACGGGTCTCGCATATATGTAAATCCATTTCATTTTCAAATATCGTGCCTTTTTGTTTATTTCGTGTTACAAAATATAAGAGAGGTGTATGTTTATATACATTTTTGTTATTACGGTACTGTTTATTTATATATCGCACACCTAGATCTAAACTGAGACAACTCAAAAATTTGATTGAGTTTTGACTTAGTACAATATTCAAATTCTCTGTGATCATACGCATCTATCCAACATAACAGATTCAATAAAGGTTTGGGGATGAGCCGCTAGATAACCTTAGCTTTCTTTTGTTAAATCAACAGTGGTCGTGCTCCTGCCACGTAAACAAATGTATTGTCAGACCTCCACATTCGTTTTTTGAGTTGTCTTAGTTTAAATCTAGGTGTGCGATATATTTATCATTTTTCTAATGCGAAATTATTTCTAATATACAGTGCTTTGGCGTCTCATGCTCTCTATGCAGGGATTTGACTTCTTGTAGGCAAATCGTATCCTGAGCCTTGACCCTTTTGCATTGCTGCAGCACACAACCCGACATATTTCTTGTTCTTCATCTTATTTCTATTGCTTTCTGATTTATTTGTTTCAGTTTATTTTAATCTTAAACAGTTATAAATTAGAACGTGTTTTTGGAAATTCAAATAAAGTTTATTATTATTATTATAACATAGCTGTAGTTCATTTTTTCTTACAAATCACGAGATCACAAAAGAATCGCACAATGTAAGCGGTTACAGCAACTTTCATACACTAGTTTATACCGTTATTCCCACTGAAAAATAGCATGAAACCATCTATAATAATTACAGTAGATACTCAATCATTAAAGGCTGAATTAACAAAAATGTAGCCAATCTTTTTCATAGCTTCGTTCATTATATAACTCAATGTTTTCAAACCCTATGTAATGTCAAATCTTATAATGACGCCATGTTTGTATACTTATTAAATCAATTAAGAAAAAACGGACTATACTTATTTGTTTGGAACAACCTTTGGGTCGAAACGAGTAATATTGAAATGGGTGACGAAAAATTTTGATTCACATCCGTAAGCAAACCATGGCTTATTAGTTAAAATAATGCTGGCTTGAAATGTATTTGTTTTAGATCGCCAGTCAATAAGGCTAAAAAGCCTTTAGAACAGGGGTTCTCAAACTTATGTCGTATACTACCCATTTGGGAATAAAAAAAATTTAAACGCCCCCTTTTTTCACCTACTTAAAAACAACTATAATTTAAACTATAATTTAATTTAATTATTTAGAGCTATATTAGCGGAAATTAAAAATTCATTCTAAACAATATTCGAAATTCAATAATATAATTCAACGATATAAGAAAACTCAGTCAGTGTCGAAAAGTCCTCGTAGATGAAATTACAAATCGCCCACCTAATCCTTTACACAACGCCCCCATTTTTCTTCTTGGTATCTTGCCGCCCCCTTAAGGCCTGCAGTGCCCACAGGGGGGGGTTATTACCCACTTTGGGAAGGACTGCTTTAAACTATGTTGCTTTAGACCATTGTTTCTCAACCTTGTCGTATTATACTCATAACTCGATATTGAGATGGGTCGCGAGAATTTTTAAAAGATACTGTGAGCTAACCATGGCCACAATTGGCAATGGAATACCCTGAAATACAAGCGCACTAACAGTGTCAAGAGAGACGTTTCCAGTTTTTTTATTACCTCTGTATATCAAAGATCTTTGCATTTCTATTCTCTAGTCTGGGTGGGTATATATATTTAATATATTCCGTTTTTTGGTCAACGAAGATTCACAATGAATTTTTAATGACAGCCCTGACCACCGACAATGTCCTTCAATACATCATTATTAGGGCACTAATCGATAAAAACGTTCATATAACGATATAGTAATATGTCATTTATTAATATATTGTCAAAGTTCATTTATCAATAAATTAAGTTTGAACCATTATTATTATAATAATGGATAGTGGTAATTTAAGGAATAAAATCCTATTTTATTACTATTATGATATTCTGTGAGTGAAAAGACTTCTAAGATCTATGAGTACATCTATGAGTGATATAGCATGAAATCCGGGTAACGTTGTAACTTAATTAAATATTTAAGTCTATATTTGTTACTCCTAGTTAGTAATAATAATAATAATTTATTAATCAATCAAATACATAAATCTCAGTATATTAGAGATACATGAAATATCATGACATGCTCAATAGGTAGGTACAAAAAATTCATTCATTAATTACTATTTGAACAATCGTATACATCAATAAGATGTATCTGTATTTCAGACATCAGTGCTCTTCCATAGAAATACATTACTTAATTGTTTTGGGAAACGATGTCCAATAAATATTATTTTAATTGACGTCAGTTTTAAAAAGGTACTATAAATTTATGTAAAATACTTCAACCAACAATACAACTTTTGATCAAAGGTAAAATATAAAATATGTATTTAATTAAAAAATCGGAGTAGTAAGTTAGTAGTTTGCAGATGTTAAGAACTTCATAAACTCTCAACAAAATTTAACGACAAACTTATAATTATTGCAAATATTATCACTAGTTAAATTAAAGAAATATTATTTACATGTATTTATTTCTTTTATTATAGTATTTTATATTTCTCGTGGTCCTGTATTATACATATGTCGTGGTTAGATCGTAGAATTGAACAATTCATGATGCGGCCAGCTATGTCATGAAATCGAAAAAACTTGCTGCTCACATCATGACGTGGCCTGGCCAGATAAATGACAAATTTTCATTAAACGATATGGGCAACTGACCTTATGATGTGGCCACACATTAGTAATCTTATCGGTAAATAGTTACGTTAGACTCGGTAGGAGGCGCTGATGTCGCATTTTTTTGTGATAAATGATATATTTCAATTTTTAGGTATACACAAATTAAAGAAAGTAGGGCGACCGAGCAATGGAAAATAATTACTTGATTAAGATGGATATGTCGCAAGGTTATGATAGAGTCAGTATAAAGGATATTGATCTAGCTCTAGAGGACGATAAAAATATATTTGAAGATATAAAAGTTTCTGAGATATGAACTGCACTATATTTTCTATATTACTCACTACTGTAGGTCACATGATAGGTTAGACGATCTCGAAGCGTAGCATAGCGATATGGTCAATTTGAGCTGCCCGTGTTAGCTGCCATACCCAGACTGTTTGTACTGTACCATCTCGTACAAAAAAATTCGGCACATCATATATTTGCCGTTCTATTAAAATGTGGAACAGTGTCATATCCCACGTGTTTCCAATTAAATATAACCTTAGGTCCTTCAAAAAAGGTGTGGAAAAACTCTAACAGGTCAGCAAGATAGCGATGGCTACCGGGAGTAGTTTCAATTTTTGATAGCAGACAGACTGTAATATCACTTCCCATCAGGTATATTTCAGTCACTTTGTCGTGCAACAAAAAAAAAAAAAACAAAAAAAGTCCTGCGATAATCGGCGGAATCATGATTATGATGAATTCTACGATATGGCCATGACACGTACAAAAATACCCTCTGTGTATTTATGAAAACTGCATTAAAATCAGTTGTGTAGTTCAAAATATAGTTATACTATATATAGATTTAACAATACATTAAAAAACAATAAAAAAATAAAAAACAGACTTCAAAAAAATCGTGATACAAGGAAACAACTGAAAAGAGAGAAATAGTACCACAAAATTTTTCTTCTTAACTAAAATCAAAACACAACCACCAACAATTTATTTTGAGGTCAACTTACAAATTATACAGGCGCTCCGCTTACTAGTATAATTTAGAACAAATTAATAATTTATCTGTCTGATCTGTTTAATAAAAGCTATATACTAATCAACACGTGCAAAAGTAATACAATCTACGTAAGTAAACAATTCAATTAAATTGCAGCATTTTTTATGGTTATTAGAACAAAAGAATTGCGCGCCGATTGGCACGCAATCTATGCCACCACATGCGTTAGTTATAAATCAGAGTGTTGCGTTCGTCAGTTTCATTAAAATTAGTTTACAAAGATTTTCCAGACCTTTACATATAAATATCAAATTCAAAATCTTACAGTAACAAGACTTTAAAATTATTTTTAATTAAAAAAATAACTTAATATCAGTTGTTTTTTTTCTGGCCCTTTTCCGTTGATATACTTATTATTATTATTATTTATTTTAATAGGTACCTACATTGACAGATTGTAATCAATAAAAAGATATACCATAGGGTAAAACTGATTTAATTTCTGGCGTTACAAATATTGTATATTTATATAGTTGGTTTAATTGAAATTATAACCAAACTTCTGATTCATTTTGAATTATCTAATTAATACGATTAATTTATAACATTTAAAAAGTTTTCATTTCAACTTTATAGACTCCTTCATCATCCATAAGGAAGGACTGAGCCCTGCAGTGTAACAGTAAACTATTAAAAGTAGAAGTAACATTTGAAATTCTGGTTATAAATATAACCAATTAGACGACGCCCAGACTTATGGACAGGGAACTGTGACCCGAAATAATAGTAGCTTGCCTTTAACCTACGAGTATTATAAGCCGATCCATATTTGAATGTTCGACTTGTGCTTTAAAATAAACCCCTGACGGCAGTGTATTTTCCGAACTTTAATTATACATTTATAACTAGTTTCGACATCCGAAAATATTATATTGCTATTTCAATGTTACTAAAATTATTTTTAATATTTTTTTTTAATTTTATTTTTCATGGTAATACAGCAACTGCTGATGTTAGTGATTTTACAATATATTACATATCGCACACCTAGATCTAAACTGAGACAACTCAAAAATTTGAGTGAGTTTTGACTTAGTACAATATTCGAATACTCGGTGATCATACGCATCTATCCAACATAACAGATTCAATAAAGGTTCGGGGATGAGCCGCTAGATAACTTTAGCTTTCTTTTGTTGAATCAACAGTGGTCGCGCTCCTGCCACGTAAACAAATGTATTGTCAAGACCTCCACATTAGTTTTTTGAGTTGTCTTAGTTTAGATCTAGGTGTGCGATATGTCTGTTAAGCAGTAACAGATCTACATGGTTAGCTGTAAATAGTGGGAGGAAGATAGAAACAGAGAGAGAGAGAGAGAGAGAGAGAGAGAGAGAGAGAGAGAGAGAGAGAAATGTCAATATTTATTAAAACACAAAATACACTTACCAAACAGAAGGCGGACGTGAAATGATTGCAGTTATTATTCATAAGATGGTACCTGCAAATAATAAGAATTATATAATTCCAAAAGTCAATGACGTAGGTATTATATACAAGAAAAATTTGTGGTCAGTGCACAAAATTTAATATTCGTAACGGTGAATCATATTCACGTTTTAGTATTACTTTTTATTTTGACATTGGAAAATAAAAATGAAAAAGATAATATGACCACTTTACACGGGGGATGGTATTTTGTCAATATACTTAGAGATCTTTGATATTGTTAATAAATTTGCAAATAATAAATTAATAACTTATTTTAAAAAAAAATTAAATAGGAAATTTAAAAATATTTTAGTCATGCAAATTTACGATACTAAACCGTAGTCACAAATTGCGTACTGACAACAATTTTTACCTGTACACAATGAACTTTGTAGATCATATAATATGATACATGGAAAATTTAAATATTTATTTTCAACTGCATTAACAAGAAATAAAAATGTATAATAATTGTAAAAAAATGTTAGTTGACTGCATAAGTGCGGTGACGAATTCGTAGGCGATTCACTTTGACGCCCTAGGATGAAGGTACGTATTTAAATTAATGTGTCCTTTGCGCAAAAGGAGGCACATCGAAATTTACAATTTTTTTTTTTTATTAAAACCATAGTTAGTCTTCTATAATTAACTTAAAACATTATTTTCTAGGCAATTCATCATCAGCCCCACGACAGGTGCTCAAGCCTTCCTTACGGATGTTGAAGGAGGATGGATGACTCTCCACGCTTGCTCAATGTGGTTTGGAGATTATTAACGACGGCAAATACAGCCGGAACCAACGGCTTAACGTGCCTTCCGAAGCACGGAGTAGCTCGAGATAATAATTTTTAGGTCACCCATCCCGTGACCGACCTTTGCGAAAGTTGCTTAACAACTACGATCGGGCTGCGGCGCTTATCCACTACGCCACCGTGCTACTCGGGCAATTATAATAGACAATTTCCCATTATTTGCTTCGGTTCTTCAATAAAAAGTTTTTATGCATGTAGTTTTTATTTATATGTTGCAATATTTTCATAACTCATTCTGGTTTAATTGTGGCGGATGAACAAATTGTTTTTATAGTCGAAAATACTTCGATATAGATCCGTGAGTGTATTAGTATAATGTCATATAACTATCTAATTTACCTGTCACCGCGGAACTGTTTGCCAAGCTCTGCTACTAAGCGTCTCACTTCCTCCTCGCTGAAGTCTGTATACCCTATGTGTACACTTTGTCTGCAAACAATATGATAATTATCATATACCTGCACTAGCTTTCCACTATGGGCTTCTTCGACGTGGTCATGTATTTATATAAACATTGTATATATTGATAAAAGCTGTTTAACTTCAAAGGGTACCCCGGCAAATGGTAAACAGTTGTCATTGGAAAATGTTATAAAGATATTTAAATAAAAAAATAGTTAAAATAAAACCATAACAAAATTAAAAGGGAATATGATAAGTGATTTTTTTAAGTATGTAAGTAATTATACGAAGGCCAAATAAACCACTTAGTTACCGCAATTAAAAATCTAATAGGTCTTTACAATTTGTTAATGTAGGAAAATTTTGTACTGTCCTGCGATTCTGTAAAAATCCGAACGCGAACTCGAATTCACACATGTGTCCCAATTCACTTCAAAAACCGGCATACGCTCGACCTTAAATTAGTCATACATAACTTTTCGTGGCATAAGTGAAGTGAGTTTGAGTTACTTATAGAATATTTGAGGCACGTATATTCAATCAATTTTGTTTTGTATTTTTATACAAAAAAATTAATCAATAGAATACACAAAATTACGTTAATTCGGACAAATGAGTAAATTCTAATTTGGGTCTGGATTTTTATAGAATCACAGAGCTGAGAAGAGCCGGCAGAAATATCGGCACGGGCTGCTTTATTTTACCGCTATCCTAATATGCCCAGAGCATCAAATTGGTTAAACATGGCTCTGGGTGTGCTCCAACAGTGAAGTTGATGATGATAACGAACTTATAAGATAACCTTTTGACAACATTATATACAATCCATCTTTTTATAAAACGAGAACTAATTTTAGTGACAGGTTTAAACCATTCACTGACCAAATGAAGTTAACGCGTCTTAATTTGATATTCTCTCTTCTTGTCATCGTCAATTTGCTTTAGGCGGTCAATGGTTGAAACATCATCATTATAAGGTTTTAAGTTCCCTACTGCTGGATCTCAGGCCTTTCTTATGGATGATGAAGGAGAATAGGTAATGAATCCCCACGCTGACCTAATGCAGAATGGAGATTAACCTCTCAAATGCAATAAAAATTTCACATATACAAACACAGTGCTAAGTTAATGGAAAAGCGGGATATCCCAACACAAACAAAGATTTGCTTAAAAGGAGTATCCAAAACTTATATGTATATGATATTGTCTAGATGATGAAATAAACATTCTTTCTTTCTTCTTTCAAATGCTCGAGATAACAATTTTTTGGTCACCCATCCCGCGGTCAACCCTAGCAAAAGTGGCTCAACAACACGAACTACTTAGTTATACGGAATAATGTTACCTGAACCGGAACTGTTCGCCTAACTCCCGTTCGTCGCGGGGCGATATCTCGAACACGCCCGTGAACGCGTACGGGTGCCCGCCGTACGCCCACTCCGAGCCGTGCACCTGCACGCCGCTGTGAAACACGCCCACCCCCGCGCCCGCCGTGTACCTGAGCAGACCAGTCCTAAAGCTTCATCCAGTATTCCAAACAGTGGCGTAACCACACGGTGGCAAGTCGGCCACTGCCGCACACACAGAGGTCAGAGGAGAATTCCAACTCCCGACATTCCCAGTAGACAAATCCTGCTAATGTTTCCGTAATAATCGCAACCTCAGTAACATTTCAACGATTTGCTTTTTGCCATTGTAAGTCCTATGTTATTATATATATGTCACCATTGAGTTGTGAGGAAGACATTACACTAATATTAGACTTCAGGTAGATAGAACAATGCGGTTGAGATTCTATCATCATCAGCCCGTATTCGTCCACTGCTGGACATAGGCCTCCCCAATTGCACGCCATTTAGTTCGATCCTCGGCTGTTCGCATCCAGCTCCTGCCAGCCATCTTGCGCAAATCATCGCTCCACCGTGCCTGAGGACGTCTTACACTACGTTTGCCGAGACGCGGTCTCCACTCAAGGACTCTTTTACCCCAAGAGTTATCGGTTCTGCGGCTAATATGGCCAGCCCACTGCCACTTCAGCTATCGAGATGCGATTATTACCGAAACATTATCAGAATAGGGATGACACATGAGACACGTAATTTTTTTTCGTAATCATTAAATTACGTCGGTACATCGAATTAAAATGTCGCGTGACGTCACGCATTGGTACATTTTCTACAAAACTCTGACGTAGCGAGCCCCTACTCCTCAACTTTAATGCCTGTTATCTAAGGTACTTCCTGTTAAATTGAGGTAAAACATTCGTATCTAATATTGTTTTGAATGAATGAAAATGTTCTTCATTAACATTATTTCCAGCATTTACAACCTTGAAATTATCCCAGTAAGTAATATAAAATACTTGTATTGGGATCATTTCGCTCCAGCTTTGTGGCAAGTACATATTTTAATGTTAACAAGAACCAACATTCATGAATGAATGAGTTCGTGTGTGAGTATTGTGTTGTGAATGTGTGTATTGTGTGTTGTGAGTGTGTGTATTGTGTTGTGTGTTGTGCCTGTGGGTGTGTGTTGTAATCTACATATATATTATATATATATGTATTTGTATGTATATATATGTATATGTCGCAGTGTTGAGCGGATGCCGGAAAGCGGCAAGCGGAAGCGGCACAATCAGCCAACCAACCGGGCGTGTTTTATTAATAGAATTTCCTTTTTTTTTACCCAGTCGTCATCCCTATTGGCCTGCAGTACGTTACCATTGAGGTAACACTACCATGTACGTGTGAGCAAACACTGATTACCGTGATAACGGCTTATGTGAGTAATACCCGCAGTGAAGCTACCACAGTTTTGTACCAAAATGTACCAAAGCGTGATGTCATGTGACATTTGAACTTTATTTATCGCCGTAAATGAAGGATTCAGAAAAAAAATTCGTGTTTAATGTTTTTCAATGATCTACCTGACAAACAAACAAAAACTAGTCGTCATCCCTGTTGAAAAGCTAAAGCCATCTATTTAATTCTGAAATATGTTAACGAAACACGAATAGGAAAGCCGTTGTTCTCATTTTTTATAATTAAATTTGTGTATCTGCCCTGCGATTTTGTAGAAATCCAAACCCGAAATCAAATCGACCAGGTGTCCCAATTCACTTCAAAAAGCGGCATCCGCTCAACCCTGAATCGGTAATAACGTTCTATGGTATAAGTCTACGGTGGGCATCAGCCGGCAAAACCTTATTTATAATAAGATTTTCGTATTATTTTATGTCTGATCTATCGCAAAAAATTATGAGCACTACAACACTACTTTTAAACGCAGCCCGCGAACGTATTTCCACACTAAAGTTTGGCCCACAACATGTCCAAGGTTGCCCATACCTGGCATAAGTGAAGTGACTTTCGAAATGACATAGGAATAGAATATCCGAGACACTTATATCCAATCAATTATGTTTTGTGTGTGTGTTGTGTATTTTTACATGAAAATTGGAATCAATAGAATTTCTATACTAAACTACGTGTATCCGGACACATGAGTAAATTCGAATTCGGGTATGGATTATATAAGAATCGCAGGGCTTTTCTAGTGTCACTGTATTATAAACGACCTACGTGCCGAGCGTGGTAGTAGCCGAGTGGTTCGCACGCCGATATCAAGGTGTCGCAATCTCTGAGGTCACGGTTTCGATACCCGGTCGAGTCGATGTATAAAATTATATTTATATATTGTCTATACTTTTATATATTGTCTCGAGTCTGGGTGTAGTAGTACCTTCGTTGTCTCAGATACTACTTAATATGGGGACTTTTACTACTCATCTTGGAATCTGAACAATGTTTGTGATGTCGTCTTATATATTTTTTTGTACTTGTTTAAAAACTATGCTGTAAATTACAACGCACTAGTTTACCGACTCACACTGAAAGTGTAACCGACGGAAGATACAATAGCGTAGTAACATTAGTAGCGAGCTTTGAAATTCAACCACCCGCGCAGTTACATAGGCAAGCTGTATTAGTTGATTCTAAGGATGACGACCAATTTTTTGTTTGTCCATAAAGTTGATTATTGAAGAATCTACACGGTATTTTTATTTTACGCATTATCAATCAATTACGAAGTTACGTCGAGTTAAAATGTCGCCTGACGTCACACCTTTGTACATTTTCTACATAATCGTGAGAATTACTTTAATGCCTTTTATCTAAGCAATTTCTTTTTAAATTTAAATAAAATAAAAAATACCTATAATATTTTTCTATTATCTGACTGACGGACTAAAAATATTGTTTTATAACCAAGCATCGTCCGTATTAATTCCAATGTAGACTCACCAGTTCGTCCAATACATGTCGTATACGTTGAGGACTACCGCCGCCTGTCCGGGTCGAGGCTGCGGTGCCTGCTCCCGTCGCGACAGCAGCGACATGCACGACGGAAACATCGTGCAGATCCCGCACGACTAAACAAAACAATGTTATAATTATATCAACTCTATCTACTTTTATTACAGTACATAATAGAGTACCTATATAAGCGCTCCTTAATGCTTACATAGACCCAATTTCTAAATTGAGAATTTAAAGTTTACGTTTCTGATTTTAAATTGTTAATGATCAATTGAATGCCGTTTGTTAAAACTCAGACTTTTAGACTTATGAAACGTAAAAAAATTAAGTTATTGAGAATAGTTAGTTAAGATTTGGTACTTTTCCTAATACAGAAACCGTCTATGACTCAAGTAGATACCGTTTATAAAGCAATAAATGAACTTTTTTATGGTTAACAATTCTATTGTAAGTGATCAACGATGGAGAATAACAGATGTTGCGATATTTCTCTTATCCGGGCTAATTCTTATTCGATCTTATTCTGTAGTAATATGTAGTGTTCACATGTATGGAACGGGCATTTGATTATATTTTGACATATTTAAACGGTGTGCTTTGCCGTTCCATGTCGGTTTTTAACCCACATTATTAGGCGCCACATTGGCAAGAAGTCCATTGAAACTGAGTTCCAAGCGAAGTTAAATCTTTGAATACATATGTGAACACTTATCTGGCAGGTACTGTTAACTGCAACGCCAGACTATAACGCAAAACTGTAAAATTTCCCCCACTCGATTTTAAACCTAAATACATTGACCGTAGAGGCAAAATCCATCGCAGTAATTTGACATATTGTGATAACCTCACGTGAGAAAAGGTTTCAAAACAGTGAACAATTAAGCGCGCATGTTTGGCGCAGGCTTTACACATCATAAAAAGTCGGTGTAAATATTTAAGACAAGGAGGAATAATGAGAAAAATATAACAAAAAATAAATTACAAAACAAGTCTGTGGATGGTGTTCTCTCTCACTCTTCGATTTCTGTCAATTCTTGATAAGAAACGATAACGTCAAAAAGGACCAAAACTGGTAATCTTCATAACTACCTTTAACAGTTAACGTAATATCTTAAAATAAAGCTGAAAAAGTTTTCCAACTTCCATATGAAAAGAAACGTGAAGAGCTAAAATGTAGACTGAATCACAGTATAATGCAAATGTTTCAAAATTAGTACCTTAATAAAAATAGAACCATTTTTAAATTTTTAGAAATTGAATTTAAACTGCATTTGTACCCCAAATGGTGTACTGTATGTCTTAAAATGGTTTTAGAATACACCAAATAGAACTATTTTTATTACCAGAAATTATCCCACAAAATGTAGAACTTAACATATATTTATTTACAATTGAACTAATGTGCAATTCATGCAATTACATTACTTATTAAGTACAATGTTTAATTAAATAAAAAGAACATCCATACACATACATGCATGCACAAATACTAAACTAACGGAATAACAATAACCTTTTAGCACACATTAATTTTTTAAAATACAATTTTATATGAGTTGTCTGCTAGCTTAAGATTTAACAACAAAGGCATAATTGACAAATATTAGGGTTAGAAATTCATAAAAAGATTCAGATGGAGTTTTTCCATTTAATTATTCCTTTTATTTCATTTTACTCATATTACCTTTTTTGGAGGTGATATATATATTTTCTTTTTCATTTTACAACCACTTAAACTACAACAAAATCTAAACAAAAAAGCATTATCACTTCATTATACATAATTTACTAAAACATATTAGGATACAACAATCAAGTCCCATCTCAACACGTGTCTGATCTTTAAACTATGATACAACCTGATTGTTTGATAAACATGAGGAGACTGCTCCATTTGCTCATTAGAGAGGACAAAAAACTCAACAGCTAACACAATCAAATTAGTTCACAGAGAGTCGACATAATTTGTTCTATCTAATAAAGGGACTGATAAGATACAAGTGCTTTTATTGCTGGCAATAGCAATATCAAACGGAATGATACTACAAATCTCAACTTTAACTATTTAGTTTGTATATATATTGAACTTTATTTGTGTTTTATTTTTTTATTTCAGAACAATTCTATAATATAAAAAAATGACCCACAAAATAGTTCTTGCTGAATTTCTTAATATCTCTCTGTATATCTATCTAATGTTATGGTTATTAGGGATATAGTTTTTATGAGTGGATCTTATCACACATTGAATATTTGGCACTTTAAGTAACATAAAAGAAATTATCAGTCTAAGTTTTTAAGGTTTAAGATAGCAAAACACATGACTAGATTAATAATTGAAGGTGAAAGTTTTGTTTCAAAGAAGTTTAGGTATTAATTTTATATTTAATCAAATTAATTTCATGGACAATATATTTGGTGATTATATTCTATACAGAGCTTGTAATCTATAATCTGTCACACAATATTTGAAGCTGGATTAAGGCCTGATGACAACAACTTATCTAGACAGTTAATGACTCATTAATTGTTGTACTACGATTAACTCCTATCAACTTTGCTTATGATCCTCAAAATGATTACTTTTTAAAATCTGATCATGATCAAAATGAATAATTAAGTAACATTAAAATTGGTGTACACAATAAAAAAAAATTACAATTACTAAATAAAAGTGTATGCATAATTAACTAAAGTGCACAGTATAGGGCTTGTGCATCTACATTGAACATTTAGCAGCTCTTACTAAATTGCAATTATCGTGGGGTTCCTCCTGGGAGACTACCGGGGAGTCTATTAAGGGGTCACGGTCACCCCCCGGTTCTTCAGGATGGGGCTCCGACACCCTTCTTTCAGTGCGGTTACGGCACACATCGCATGTCTTCATTTCTATACATACTTCTCAACTGTGGACTGCCAACAAGAGTCCTTCAGTATTTTTGATGGAACACTTAACAAATTTTAATTGTAAAAAGAAAGTTATCTTATTTGAGTGTTGTCTACATTTATTAAATAATGTAGAACTACAGATATGTTTTCACAACTACCACACTATTAGCTGCTTTGAAAAATGTTTAGCAGTTACCCTCTTAATAATTTTACTGATTGACATGGAGAAAATTGAATTTAATCAACTACCATACCATTTAACTTCTTTAAAAATATATTTTAAATTAAAAATATAGGTACCCATTTTGTTCGATATGTTTAAGGAGAACATGTAACTTTTTCAGAGTCAAACTAAAACATTGTTCCATAAATTCAAAACTTAAAAATAAAATCAGTAACAGAATAGCTAAAATCTAATAAAAAACAAGAATAAACTAATATTTTACATACATAAAGGTAGGGATCGAAACCTGTTACATGAACACATAATAGTACACAATAAAAACTTATTTGGTTGAATAAACTATCCACCAGGCAGGAAGAAATTATTGTATGCAAATTAAATCGTTGACCATTAGCGAAAAAAATGGATATTGAATATTTAAGTGTTACGACACGCATATTATAGGAGCCTATAATCCTACAACTACATCTAAAATTTATAAGATGCGATAATTATAATTCTACTTACTATAGAAAACTGGGCTCGGTAATATGTGATCGTATTCCATAAATTTATCACGACTTCAAATTATCAGCTCCATTGTTTTTAATACATCTAAAGCTAATATATTATTTAATTGTGAAAGGTCGAAATAACACTTATAAAAGATAAATAGTAAAAGCTTGCAATGTAAAATCTCGCATAGCCTTCTTCTTCTTCTTTTTTAATTCATGGCCTATTTGCATTTACACAATTCCGCCAATGTCACGTTTGTGGTCTTTACACGTATAGAGACAATAATAAAATATGAAAAATTTTGAATTTCAATAAAATAAAAAAAAATAGCTCTGAGCGCGTCTATCTGATTACATTGTTAAAGATAATACAAATAGAATGTATATAGAAAACAAATATATTTATAAATTAAGACTATTATTGATTGCAAAGAATTTTGCTAAAATTTTGAATGGGCTGGGATTCTCCATACTCAAGATACATTTTATATTTGTTGGACGTGGAACTTTTGATGGTAGCAAATCATAAAGCGAAATGGATAAATTTGAACAATTAAATAAAATATGATCCGTAGTTCCTTCCTCAATGCCACAATCGCAGAGGGGGTTGTCTTTAATTTTAAATTTGGCAAGTCGAACCGGCGTACACACATAGCCAAACAACAAAATGTGCTCTTGCCTCTTCTTGTCTATTTTTGACACATTGTGTGTGTTCTTTGTTTGTTGTCCTTGCGGACTTTATTTACTCTATAATATACCGATTTTAATAAACCGTTTTACGATTATTAAAAAAAATATTATTTTATCTATTTTTCAAGGGGATTACAGTCGATAAACCATACTTGTTATGAGTACTATCTATAGTAAACAGAATATTTATTTGCCATGAGTCAAAAATATTGGTGAACCCCAATTCTGGTCCACCAATGTTTCAATGAGGAAGTATTTAAAAAATAAAAATTAGTTCATAAAATCATACTAGATGTCACTCGCGATGTTTGGATTTTGTTTATGACATTCATTCAAATTTTGTTTCTGACGTAATAAAATAAATTGACTATCGAAAATTAAAAAATATGTCGTATTTAATTTTGTGTTTCTTATATAACTTTCAAATTTATTTTAATAGTAAGTTTAAGGTGTTTATTATGTTACGTGTAAAGGAACGATGTTTGGTTGATACGTCAACATTAGTGATGAGCCAACTTATTGGTTGCTCGTAACTTTCATTGGAATTCAGGATTGGAATGAAGAACAAAAAGCGGAGCGCAGAATTCAGTTTGTATTTGTATGTGTCATTATGCTTCCACGAAACGAATGATATTAATACAAATATCAAAATCAATTCAATCTAGGCTTTAACGTCATAAATTGGCGTTTAGATCCAACAATTAGTGCTGCTATCTTGTGACATAAATTTTTGTAGTTTCCTTATTTTTTACATACCTCCTCATTAGATTTAAAGTGGATACTATGCATATGCAAACAATATAGAAGTGAATTAAAAAAAACAATAGGCATGGACAGCTAATCACAAAAACATTGGGTCAAAAAATAGATTAGAAAAGTAAAATTGTTCTATAAAAAGTATTTTATAGACGAGTAAAAACTCCTTGCTCTAACAAAAAAGCATAAAAATAAGCGTCTTAGTCTCCTTCGCCACAATGAGAAAAGTATTTAAAAAATAAAGAAACTACAAAAATTATGTCAATAGATGGCAGCCCAAATTTTAGGATTAAAATGCCATTGAGGTAGTATTAAAAAAAACTAAAGCACAAAAAAGCACCTCCACTAGATGGCGACTCTAGCAAAAGTTGATTTTTGCAGGAAACGAATGGATCAAAGACAGTTATTTCCGTTCCTTTTAACTAACATAAAAAAAACTGAAATTTAAAGAGTTAGATATCAATATAAATACGAAAAAGTACAAATAGTATATGAGTTGTATATTGAGTTTTCAAAACTAATTTACTTTTAAACATGAAAGAAAACCGAAAGGGTTATCATGGAGAATTCAAGAACGTAACGATATCTAGTTTAATTTCGGGAACTATTTTTATTTAAATACTTCCTCATTAGGAAATAATAGGTGTTTTTTAAAGATTTTACATACCATATTCGGTGATAGCGGTCGGAAGGCAAGGGACCAAGACACTGGTCTGTTTAAAAGAGTAAGGAAGCGATATCTTTCGGTCACTCACACAAACATTAATTTTTTAACAGTTTGGTAACAGTCTAGACAAAATAACAAAACAAATGAATCATTAAAAAATGCCCACTTTATCTTATTTAATTCTGACTTGAAAAGTAGTTAATGGGCTCTATGTTGTAATCTGAGCCGTATTACAATATCAAAGAGTAAAACTATTTGGGGGTTGCGTACATCGTTCAATTCACCAGAATATTCAGTGTCAACTTCGACTAGGATGGTTTGGATATAGGAAGTTAAACGCTTCTTAAGTATTCAACGAATTTTATAATTATCAAGACCACTGAAAATTATCTTCTTGTGTTGCTACTCACTCGCTTAGAATATATAATAATCATTGTACACCAGAGACATAAACAATATGAAAACTATAAAGAGTATAAATTCTAGGTATATAAATTTCGCTACACCCCCCCCCCCCCCACGGAGTGGAAAAACCTACAACAAAAAAAAACTATTTCACAAAGTCGTTAAATTTTTTGAAACGTACTTGTCTTCCCGATCGGGTAGTGTATGCAGGTTCTTTGGAGGAAGTGGTAGGGAGCTGAGCTGTGGACGGAGCTGGGAGATTACGAGCTGGAGGAACTGCAACAGTGGTTTGCAAACAAGTGTTGTCCCTAAAAGGGTCAGCTTCAACGTAAGCAGGCTTGACTCTGTCTAAGCTTACGGTGACCTGTTTTCCACCCAGATCTAGAGTGATCGTTTTCTCCTGTTGTTGTAGGATGCGATGGGGACCTGAGTATGGAGGCTGCAGCGATTTGCGAATTGCATCATCACGAAGAAAGACATGAGTTGCCGATGCCATATCCTTAAATATGAAAGATTTTGGCTTGGCATGACACGACGCAGGAACTGGTCGAATTGTCTGCATTTCTTTTCGCAATTGATTAACCAGATCAGATACCTCTGCAGAACTGCTAAAATCTGACACTGGTGCCAAAAACTCGCCGGGGAGGCGAAGTGTTTCACCATAGACCACTTCAGCGGATGAAGCTTTTATATCTTCTTTAAAAGCAGTCCGCATGCCAAGAAGAACTAGTGGCAACGCTCTAGTCCACGTATCAACATGGCACATGAGTGCTGTCTTAAGTTGGCGATGGATTCGCTCCACCATGCTTTTATATATAAAATGAAACAATCATTAATGTGTGGCTGGACGTTTAATCAACATAACAACCATTCACAAATTCACAATAGAAACTACAATACTGTTACAAACGTCAGACATAGTCTTTTTCTAGAACAAAAATAAACCATAGAGTATCTAATCACTAAAAATCATCATAGATTAAAACTCACAATATGGATTAAAGTTTGTACATAACATTTACTTTCCCTGTAAAAGATGATAACAGCTTATTCGCCCAGAGGATTCCATAGTAATGAACTGACAATTGATTGCAGAGGTGTATCTATGAATTTTTATAAATTTAGTTTGTCTGGTGCTTTTATTTGTCTCTTGCTCCGCCTCAACTGTATAGGCTCGACCGTTTCTGAAAAAACTGGACTGGGACTTTGTAACCTCTGCTGATGTTGCTGCTTAATAGTTTCAGTCTCTTTAATGTCTATCTCTGCATTATTTTCAGAACTCTATATGTTTACAGGAGACTCAGTATTACCATAAGAAGTACTAGGTATAACTGAATTCTTATGATCATGATTATATAAAAATTCCTGTTTGAATGACTCTATCATTGATCGTTTTCTTATGTTACCTACGTGTATGGTTTTAATACTTCCCTCTATGTTTACTAAATAAGTGACTTTGCCATATTGTTTTACTATAAGCCCTGGAATCCATTTAATATTATTATTTTTAAAATTTTTTACCCATACTTTCTCTCCCTCTTCAAAATATTTAAAATATTGCTTTGAATACAGATTAAGTTCTGAACTACTGGTTGTTGATACTGCATGAGACATACAAGAGTTTGGTTTGATTAAATCTATAAGTGTTCTTGGCTTAATCTTAAATAACATTTCAGCTGGTGATTTGCCTGTTACAGTTGAAGGGGTATTTCTATAACTAAATAAGAAATTATCTAATTTTCTGTTCATAGACAAACCTCTTTGATTTGAAGAATCAAATAATTGTTTAATCAACCCATTTTTTATAGTTTGAACTGCTCTTTCGGCCTGCCCATTGGATTGGGGATGGTAGGGTGGTGAAAATATATGTTTGATTCCATTACTTTTACAAAATAATTGGAATTCTCTAGAAGTAAATGGTGGACCATTGTCAGACACTAGCACCACTGGCAGACCAAAAATAGCAAATGAATTTCTTAGTTTATCAATTGTGTTCAGCGCACAAGTACCCTTATTCATAATATACACATCTAACCACTTACTATAACTATCTATAATTAATAAAAAAGTGACACCATTTTTCACAAAAAAATCTATATGGACTCTATACCAATTATGAGGTGCTTTTGGCCATGGCTGAAGACATGCATTATTTGAAACATTTCTGGTGGATTGGCACAACACACATTTATTAATCATATTTTCTACATCCTGGTCTATTCCAGGCCAATAACATGTACCTCTCACAACCATCTTAGTCCGAACAATACCTATATGCTGCTCATGTAATAACTTTAAAACCTCTAAACGCAGCGATGCTGGTATGATTACTCTAAGCCCATACAACAAACAACCACTTTCAATAGAAATAAGAGATCTCTTTTGGTAATAGGGTTTGAATACAGGTGAGATGTTATACTGTGGCCAACCCCTCATAGTATAATCTAAAACCTTACATAATACTGGATCTTTTGAGGTTGCTACTGCAATGTCTTTTGAATCTAATGGCAAATTATTATCAAAATTAAAATAATTGATATTCTCTTCTGGGAATTCTTCAATTAATAAAGGTAATCTAGATAAAGCATCAGCATGGCCTAGCAAGGTACCTTTTTTATACTTAATTTCATAGTTGTAAGCTGACAGTAAAACAGCCCATCTCTGTATTCTTGCTGCTGCAACTACTGGTATACTCTTATTTGGATTGAAAATTATTTGCAGGGGTTGATGGTCCGTTTCTAATACAAAATTGACACCATACAGATACTTGTGAAATTTTTTTACAGCAAATATAATAGCATAAGCCTCTCTTTCTATTTGAGAGTACTTTTGTTGAGATTTAGACAAGGTTGTAGAAGCAAACATGACAGGCCTTTGTTCTCCTTCTACAAGGTGACTAAGAACTGCTCCTACCCCATAAGAAGATGCATCACATGCCACAATAATTGGTTTCTTTGGATCATAGTGTGTTAGTAACTGGTTATTTAACAATAAGTCTTTGCTTTTTTTAAATGATGAATCACACTCCAAATCCCATTTGAAAATTACATCCTTTCTTAACAGTCTGTGTAAGGGTTCTAGAACCATTGATAAATTTGGCAAAAATTTACAATAGAAATTTAAGAGACCTAAATAGGATTTTAACTGTGTTACATTTTCAGGAGGTGGAGCATTCCGGACCGCCTCTATTTTATCTTCAGTGGGATGAATGCCTGTACTATCTATCCTGTGTCCCAAATATTCCACAGATTTAGCAAAAAAAATACATTTATTTAAATTTAAAACAATATTATACTTTGATAGCCTTTCTAATACTAAATGCAAGGTTTTAAGTAACTCATCCTCACAGGCCCCTTTCAACAAAATATCATCAAGATAACACACCACATTTGGTATGCCTGTTAGTACTTGATCCATTACAGATTGAAAAATAGATGGTGCCGGTGATGCACCATACGTTAATCTTGTATAACGGAACAATCCTAGGTGGGTATTAATAGTCATTAGGGGTTCTGAAGACTTACTAATTTTAAGTTGTTGGTACGCTCCTGATAAATCCAACTTACAAAATACATTTCCACCAGAAAGTGTTGCAAATATGTCTTCTAAATTTGGAAGTGGGTAGTGCTCAGTCTTCAGGACCTTGTTCAATGTGACCTTAAAATCAACACAAATTCTTATTTTTCCCTCATTTTTAGGGACAATAACAATAGGACTTGCCCATGCACTATGCTTGACAGGTACTAGAACACCCTGATCTACCATTGCATTTATTTCCTTCTCTACTTTATTTTTTAAAGCATAGGGCATGGAGTAAGCTTTATGAAAAATTGGTTCCACATTATCTTTTAAAATTAAATTTGCTTCAAAATGTTTAATAGTACTATTTGGTTTCAATTCAAACACATTTGGATATTTAGCTTTCACTTGCATCTCAATGGAATTTCCACTTAATTTATTTATGTTTTCAGAAAAGCTATTTTTCCATTTGGGTAAAATTATGTCTAGCCAATTTCTACCGAGTAATGGAACAAAATCTTTACCAGTGCAAATTACTGTTAATGGCAATAACTTGCTAATTCCTCTAAAAGTTATCCTAATTAGACATGTACCCAAAATGGAAACATAGTCTCCTGTAATCACTTTGAGCCTATTACTGGCTTTTTTTAATTGTAAGTGAGGAAAATAAGTTTTGAAATCATTTTCAGACATCACAGTGTTACAAGCCCCCGTGTCAACCTCAAACTTAACATATTTGTTATTATTAAGCTTTAAATTTAGGTAAAATGCATTACCCAACTGATGGATTGAATTATTCTGGTCCTGTTCCCTATCTTCTTCTAATGCACTTATCTTGAAGGGCTTTGATCGGCACATTTTGCTAGAATGACCCACTTTATTGCATTTAAAACACTTCCAATACTTTGCTCTGCACATAGTAGGATGGTGCCCTCCTCCTCCACACCTACTACACCAATTAGTTTTTGGTTTCTTTTCGTCAGTTACCTTGTGTAACATAGGCATTGGCACTAACATTTTCATTTCTTTTGTAGCCGTTTCCAAGAGCAGTGCTTTCTCTAACACAGCTTCGAATGACAATAGTTCTGCCTCTGACAGTATCTTCCTTTGGATATTTTCATCCGCCAATCCACACACTAACCTGTCTCTCAATGCTTCTTTTAAGGTGTCTCCCTGAAAACTGCATGTGCTGGCCATTTCCTTAAGTTTTACAACATAACTCTTAATAGATTCTCCGGATTCTTGATCCGTTTTATAAAATTTAAACCGCTGTGCGATTAAATTTGTTTTAGGCGTAAAGTATTGTTTAGCCAAATCCAATAATTGCTCGATGGTCTGTTCATGGGGCTTCTTGGGGCTCACCAAATTCGCAAGAATCTTGTATGATTCTGGCCCAATAAAAGTCAGGAACAATGCAACAGTTTTTTCAGCTTTTATGTCGTTGACGATCTTGTACTGATCAAACCTTTCGACCCAATTATTGAAATCCCCGTTTATGGGGTCGAAGTGTTCTATGTGGCCAATGTATGCCATCCTCGTCGCCAATTTTATATATATAATGAAACAATCATTAATGTGTGGCTGGACGTTTAATCAACATAACACATGCCATTGGCACATGGATGGTAGCTAGTAGTGCGTATTCGCTTGGAATCACAGAAGTTCATCAGCCGCTGAAACAAGGAGGATTCAAATTGACGCCCCTGGTCGGTGGTGATTGAGCTGGGTACACCAAAACGACCTACCCAGCCAGATACTAATTTATCAGCGACTTCCTCGGCGGTCATTGAAACCATTGGCCAAGCCTCTGGCCACCGTGTGAAACGGTCGATAGCGGTTAAACAATATGTAAATCCGTTGGAGAATGGTAAGGGTTCAATGATGTCAATGTGAATATGGCGAAATCTACCAGATGGGAGTTCAAACTGTCCGATGGGTGATTTATTATGTCTTGAAATTTTATTTCTCTGGCACTGTATGCAGAAACGTGTCCATTCGCGACAATCTTTGTTTATATTTGGCCAAACATAGCGTTCTGACACCAGACGCGCGGAAGCCTGTGCACCGGGATGACTAAGTTGGTGACAGCGGTCAAATGCAGATCGACGGAACTGTGGCGTTAGATAAGGTCTTGGTCTGCCAGTGGAAGTGTCACATAATAAGGTGATACTGGTTCCTGGAATTGGAATGGGCTCCAGTTTCAGAGACGAGGTTTTGCGAATGTTCGCCAGTTCTTCATCTGTTTGCTGTGCCTTGGCAAGAGCTTCGTAATCTTGTTCCAAGGTCACAGCATTAATACGAGATATTGCGTCAGCGACAACATTTTTTTCCCCTTTAATGTGACGTATGTCAGTCGTGAATTGACTAATAAAGGACAATTGGTTCAGTTGGGGGGGAGGAAGTTTCTCTCGGCGTTGTACGAAAGCGTACAACAGTGGCTTATGGTCAGTGTAAATGGTACAATGTTGGACCTCTAAAATGTGTCTAAAATGTTGTACACTTTCGTACACTGCCAGAAGTTCCCTATAATATGCCGGCCACTGACTCTGACGAGGAGTTAGTTTCTTGCTGAAGAAAGCAAGAGGTGCCCAGTGTCCGTTGATTTTCTGCTGTAAACAGGAACCGATGTGAACGCTGGAAGCGTCAGTGAAAAGGTCAACTTCTGCACCGTTTACGGGGTGTTGGAGAAGTGTCGCATTGCTAAGTCTCTTCTTGCAATTCTCGAACTGTTCAAGGAGCTCAGGTGTCCATGGGAATGGTTTCGCGCCCTTACCTTGAGTGGAAACAATGGCGTCAATTAATGAAGCTTGATATTGAGCAGCATGAGGAACGAATCGGCGATAAAAATTTATCATGCCGAGGAATCTACGCATGCCTTGCACTGTTTGAGGTGGAGGAAAAGTTAATAAATTGCATACATCGTTCAATTCACCAGAATATTCAGTGTCAACTTCGACTAGGATGGTTTGGATGTAGGAAGTTAAACGCTTCTTAAGTATTCAACGAATTTTATAATTATCAAGACCACTGAAAATTCTCTTCTTGCGTTGCTACTCACTCGCTTAGAATATATAATAATCATTGTACACCAGAGACAAACAATATGAAAACTATAAAGAGTATAATTTCTAGGTACATCAAATTCGCTACAACTATATATGTATATGTATGAACATTATGGTCCGTTGCTTGGATACATACAACTACCGTCTGAAGTTTGTGATTAGGGTTGTTGTTTGTTGTGTTGAACAAACTTGTAGGCTCTATTCATTTTATAATATGTAATCAAAAGTTTATTTTCTCATAATAATTATTAATAAGAATCTCGTTGGAAATTAATAAGTAATGGCTCGGAAAGAAGAACCGAAAAGTATATAATTCAGGTTGAAAAACAAAAAGTACATTATTAAAAACAGAGCGTAAAACACTAACTTGTAGTATTATTTTAGTTCAACCAAATAATGATTTGGAAAAGAAGATAATGGAAGCATTTGAAGTATTCGATCACTCTGCGAAACAAGTAGTGGACGTACGAGAAATAGGAACTATTCTTCGCTCTTTAGGTAACCTATACAATAGACTGTAGGACCTCGGTAAGTTTAGTGAATAATAAATATCCGTCGGATTTACTAATTTCCCTAGTAGTTGTAGAGTCTGGCAAGCGAAACGTGTCACAAGAAAAGGGCGGCAATTTCAAAAATTCTTAAGCAGTAAACACTGAATGTAGTACTGCAAAATAATTTTGATACTTTTATTAATTATATTTAATCTTAACATTTAGATATCAATTAAAATTATTTGTTTTGGAACATTTGACTAAAGCGTGACTGTTCTTAATTGTACAGTTAACAGCATATCAGTAGGCCTATTCACTAACTCAACTGACAACCAAGAATCGTCATCACCGTAAAAAATAGACACTTTGATTGTGTCAAAATCACTATTTCGTATTCTCTATCAATGATGAGCAATTTCGAAATGTCAATATCGGCATTCTCCACTGGACTCCATTTTGACACTTGATTTCGTATCGATAAACTGTATTAAAGTAACATTGTTGCAAAGCATATTTGAAGTCGTCGCATAGTACCTCTTAAGCCATTTGTTGTTAAATTAAAGCGAAAAAAAATACGTATCCAATATTTTTCTATTATCTGACTGACGGACTAAATCGAATCTTTTTTTTAACCCATTCGTTATACCTATTGGCTAACAGCACTTATAATATTAAAAATTCATATTTGTCATTAATTAAAAGGGTGTTTTTTGCAACGACTTCTTTGTTTTTTTGTAATGAATATGGGCGACTCTGGCCACATTTTTTTAATAAATGTGATGTTAGCCAATTTTGATTTCTGGCCCTTATATTTATAATGTGTTCATAACACATACATGTCTCCTAAGGGATTTTCATCACAACCTTTTGCTCTGATCCAGAACCACTATCTATCAAATTAAATTAGTCAATATAAACACCAGATTTTACAATTAAGTGCCATGGATAAATTACATAATACAGGTGTCACAAAATCATCATGTTAATCACAATAGAAAATTTAAGATAAGATTTTGACTATGAATCAGACTAAAAATACTTTAGTCTGATTCATAGTCAAAATCTGTTTCTAAATATTCTACACCTGATAACAATGACAAGGAATCATCAGAGTCACTCTCTTCACTACTGTCTGCACCAACAGATATAATAAATTTTTCAAGTTCGTTTTCAACAATGCCATCTTTTAATTTGTAATCATTTTCGACATTTAAAACATGATCAGTGTATTTCTTCCAGTCACTAGGGGTAATTAAGTTAAAACACTCTATTATTAAGTTTTCCATTTCCTTTCCTGGTATTCCAATGTTTCTGCTTGCAATTTTTCTTTTTGCTTGACTCCAAACCATCTCTATTGGGTTTAAGTCACAATGATACGGTGGCAGCAATAAAAGTTCATGATTATGTTCTTTTAAAATCTCTTCAGCTTCATATACAGGCAATGTTTTCTTATCATTAACCAAACACATTAACTCTGCCTTTGTCTGATATTCCTCAAAATGTATTCCATTATTTACAAGCCATTTACGGATATCTGCTTTGGTATTAGACATTATAGGCGGTTTATTGATTTGTTTTATATGGTAGCTGGCATTATCCATAACAATTACACTGGGCTTACTTAAATTTGGTATTAATTTTTCTCTGACCCATTTCATAAAGTTCGATGAGTTCATATCATCATGATAATCAGCAGATTTGGATTTACTACTGAACACTAATAATGCACCAGGCACAAAACCTTCCTCAGATCCAGCATGCACAACAATATGCCGTTTTCCAGAGGATATCTTTGTAGTGACACCAGTTGTTGAAGGTCCTTGCCAAGACTTTTTAACTTTATAATTCTGATGTACATAAGTTTCATCAAGGTACACAATTTGCTTTCCTTCGTTTCGTTTTATATTTATTTCTCTCAAATACTTGTGCCTCCATGCAGAAATCTGGTATTTTTCTATAAGCATAGAACGTTCATTTTCATTGCTTTTAAAAGAAAATCCATTCTTAAGCATAATTTTTCGTAAAGTCTCACGGCTACCACTGAATCCTATTGCATCTTTTAATTCATTGTGAAGGCTTCTTAATGTTGGAACAATTTTTTTCACACAGTAAAATTCATTTACTTTATTCCGAATTGCACTTAAATCAAAATTATCTAAAGCAGACACTGTTGGTTGATGAGGTCGTTTTTTCCCAGGAGTGTCCCATTTTCCTTTATTAATTAAAGCTTCATTTTTTATCCTTCTTAGTGTCCTTATACTTATATCTATAAAAGATTAAACACTTTGAAACAAAGATATGTTAAATGTATTTAAAAGCAAATAATGATAGACACATACATCAAAATAATTTAAATACCTATTCAACTATGAATGCAATTTATGTTTAATTTAGTTAAGTTTATGTGCATATTTAGCATGTATAACAATTACATGGTTTGATTAGTTTCATGAATTCTGTGAATTTCCTTGTTAAACAAAACATTCTTATGACATCATTGGATGTCAACAATAAAAACCAATACATCATAAAAAACCTATGTAAATATTATAGGAATACTATCAATCTATCTTAAATCAAAACAAGAAAAGAGACCTGTCATTGAAGAAATTTTTTGTAAGTACTGCGTTTCCGAATTCAGCATTTCTTGTTTTTCTAAAGTTTTTATTGCATTTATCTCCTCCATTATTGGTTGAATATCACCATCACAGTTATCTGAAATAGAGCAATATTTTATAAAAAATATCTGTTTAGTTAATTACAGAAAATTAAAACGAAAGTATCAAAATTATAATACAAAACTAACCTAAAAAAGATACAACTTTATCTAATCGTTGTAATTTCTCCATGAAATTTTTATTTAATTCAGTTTTCACTTCAGTAAACTTGTCAATCATGATGGAAAGAAGTTTCCTCGATGAACTTTTTATCGGCTTCGACATAATTTTTAACCAAAAACACAAGTTCAAATTCGCAAAAACAACAAAATTCAATATTCTTGAATTGTCTAACGTAGTGTTCTACATGTCAATGTTCACTTTCATAATTCATGTATTAATTTCACGATGGTAGGAAGTTTTTTGGTCCTAAGTATAAACTAGAGCCTGTTCAAACTATACGACAGTTGTAGCTCTGGCTCAACTTAACTGAATGTCGTATTTTTTGCTTTGTGAATTTTGAATTATAGAAAACAATGTTTAATTCTTTTAAAGCATCTGTTGTAATTTACTCTGTATAATTTAATTTAGTTTAAATACATCGTCTATAACAAATCACGTATTTCTGCAATTGTTTTAGAGTTACTTACACATTACTAACTTTCATGTTTTTTTCAGCACGTAGCGTTGGTCCATCTTCCCACAGCACAAGTTGGGACACACTGATCTAAAAGCTATTAATCTATTTTCAATCAAATGATCCTTCGAGCCGTATCTAAACCATCGACCTTTGGATATATATAATCCAATCCACAGCTTGGCAACTTGTCTCAGTTTCATCGTGATTTATTTTATAGGATGCTGTCCGACCGAAGCTGAGATTCAGGAAGTAATCTTAGCGACTGAAAACAAAGAGGCGACTGGCAACGTGCCTTTAACGAATTTCTTGCCTTACATGTGTAAAGTTATGTTGGAGCACAGGTTCGAATATGTGTTTTTTAGTTCAAATAATTATCACAAACAGTAATCGATATAGGATTAGCACTAGTCTCGCTAGGACGATAAAATAGTTTCGTTCAGATTTTTGAGAGGGTAAAACGATTTAAAATAGGAAAGCAATTTTCTGGTAACCTGTTATGTTGTTGTTTGAATAGCAGTTATGCATAGTAAAATTTTCAAATACATTTCCAGATATTATCCAGCCAGCGCAGAAATGCTTCTAGCCGCTTTCAGATACTTTGATAAGGAGGGAAAAGGATACTTGACGAAAGAGAAATTCTCTCAACTGATGTTGGAAGAAGGCGAGCCTTTTACCCAGGTCTAATATTTATTCGAAACTTATTTAATGTCAATAAACGATACGATGTCTCATATGTGGGCTTATTAATATATAAGAATTCTGCAGGTAATAGAATTATCTTGTTCACTCAATACATACTAATATTGTAAGTAGAAAAATGTGTTTTTACCTAATTTCACATTCGCATTGTATAATTATTGTGGAGATAGATGTAGTAACTTTCACCAACTGTTATGTTTAATAAATATACCTTTGGATTATAAGAACTTTTATTTTTATTTGAAACATTACAACAATTACAAATTTAATCATATTGCCAGTACTATTTTATATAACTAATCGACATTTACTTTTTTGACAGTTTTAAGGCGCGAATACTTCGTTCACAAACCTTTCAATTATACAATAGACACAGGCTTTTTTAATGTTTTTAAAATACTTTTTAGTCATAATACTTAGTCGTGGTCGCAGTGTCGGTAATAAAAACTAGTAAATAAATATCTTTACATTACGAAATTTGCAGGAGGAATACGACGAAATGATGCAGATAGCCCTCGACCCGGTGACAGACACAATTACATACGAATACTACATCAATCAGCTGATGGTAAGTCTTTTATAACAACACTAATTAAGCTCAGTAACACACAAGGGTGGATCCAGACCTCAAAAAAGCTTGCACTCACAACCACGTCCAAACAGGCTAAGTATGAGTAGGAAAAAGCATGCAATGTGTTCCTTCAAAGGATGAGTTCAAAATATACAATGCCATGCGTGATCAAGATTTTGAACAGTTTAGTTACACGCCTATGACGTACCAACTATATTAGGGTCATGGGCATGCCCCTCGTGCCTATGACGGTAGATCCGCCCTTGTTTATACTGATTGATGGGATCAGTACACGGAGAACGAATGACTTATGCGGTGTCATTTCACTGATCAATAAAATAATGACTGACCAATGAAGGCGAGGATGCGGGATCGAAATCACTCGCACGCTGCACGCGGTAGCAACACTTCATCGACCAATGTAATAGAACCTACGACGAATGGTTTCTAATTCTAACAGAAGACCACAGGTAACGAATGGAAATGATTAGTGTGGAAGCAGCCTTTTCCTTTTTCATTTAGCATACATCCAAATGTTATGGCTGGGTACAATTCCTACAACTGAAGGCGTACCTATTCGCTTAATCAATAGAAAATCTAAAATCGTAATCACCAAAAAATTGGGCAATTCGAATGTATCAAAATAACAAATGCGTATTTTTAAAGGGTTCGCAATTTTGAAATGTTAATATCGGCGATCTCCACTGACCTCCATCACATGGTGATGTATCGGTAAATTGTTATTTCGTATTCCGTACGCATCAGTGACCATAAAAATTGGCTTCAATAAGTGATTTCATCTAAATAAAAAATATGTACTTATAACTATGGAATACCGATTAACTAAAATGAGTTACAGAATACTAAATCGAGCGATGACAGCTTGCCCACACAGCTCTGAACAATTTATTTCCTTAATTTAAGTATAATTATTATTATTTAGCAGATAATAGCTAAATATTCGGCGAATAATCTTTAAATTTATATATTTTTTAACCACACACAATTTGATTTTTATCTAATAGGGCATCGGACAACTTTCTCAAAATTATTTTTAATTAATAATTATGGGCGCTTATTATGTAAATTAACCACAATATGCACAAACGGCGACCCGGAGGACGTGACGAATTTGTGGGGTAGGGTGGAAAAATGAATCATCGTTTGCAGTACTTTTATGTAAACTCACAAATATAATAAAACAGTAAACCGACCCTTGTGACCAGACCTTGTGACCCTTGTGACCACAAAACAAAAAAATCATTTAAATTATTTTGCACTTTGAATGTTTCCGCGCTTTTCCTAGTTACATTTACTACCAATTTACCCAGAAAAACGTCACGCGCTCTAATTAGTGTTTCATTCGACGTGAGACACAGACTGCAAATATTGAAAAATTATATTTTGTTTTATTGATTTAAAAATATAAATAAATGCTGTTTAGCACAAACATTCGGCAAATAATGTTTAAACATTATTTGCAGAATGTTCGATTCGAATCACGAGTAGCGCGTTCGATGTCTATAACTGAGTCACAGCCCTGTGACATGACGGACAGGCAGAGGATAAACCTTTTGAGTGTGGAAATCTAAAAAAACTACCACGGCTTTGGACAAATAACATAATAAAAAATAACCATTTATTAGGATGCACTTTATTCTATAGACATTATAAATCTGACAGGCAAAGAGGTACAAATCAGACAGAAGATCCTTCAAGCGTCTCATGAAACTATGCGTTAGTAGTAGACGGATTATCAGTCAAGTTTGTAAGCTCGAATGTCATATATTTGTCAGTTCTAATACTCGACGACCGATTAGGCGCGCCACATCTTCCCACAGTTATGTACCGACCTATATTCAACTCATTACAACATCATGTAAAAGAACAAGTAAAGAAATGTGATCAATACTATGTAAAAGTATCTGTAGATCTACCTAAATTAAGATGAAACTAACAATTACTCATCTAGGTTTTACCAAGTAAAATGTATGAAACCTGAATATTACACTAATAAAAATGTTATTCTTGTGCCAAACGGCTTGCGCGTCTCGTGAGAATTCTACTGGGTGTTGCATTATTAATACGAGCTGATGACCTAGTTGGCGTCGCCGTACCGGATGACTTTACGTCATTCTTCAAAGGCCCCAATTTGTCGGCTTCTTCATTAACTATCTTCGCCGAAGATTCCTCAGTATCCATCTCATTATTTTTAACATCAGCAGACGCTTCATCGGCTTTTCCGTCATTATTCACTGATGTCTCTATTTCACCTTGATCATTTTTGATTTCATTAGATTTTGACTCTTCATTTTCATCAGGTTTTGCATCGTCGTTTTCACCAGGTTGATTATCAGTTGCAGTACAACCCTCTTTTACTGCGTCTTCTTCTACCTTTTGACCTTCATTATCATCTGGAACAGTATCTATTCTAGATTCAGTATCAGATTGGTCATGTAACTGTTCATCCTTTCTTATGGACGTCAGTAGATCGTTAATCTGATCGTCTAGATCGGAATTGATCAAATTGATGCTTTCGCTTCCAGACTTATCTTCACTAACCAGTTGTACATCATCATCACTGCTGACTGTCGATACATTCAATGATTCATTCTGGGTTCTACCGACTGCTTTTTCACTGAGTTCACTAACCTTGATATAAATTTGTGCGTGACCTATGAAAAAAAGTAAATCAATGACTTTTCAAAAATCAATTAAACAGTATAAAGTATATAGAACTGTAAAATAAGTATACCTATTTCAGTTTCTTTGACAGCCACTATTTTCTCGAAGTCTTCCTTGTTGTCGAATCCAACAAACAACAAATGCATGTTTCTATGTTTCTTAATCGATTTTGGTTTAAACTGTTGCAGAAATGTTTGCATCTGCTTCTTCTTTGGAAGAGCTGGTCGCCCATGAATCTGAAATTTATTAATTGGGATAGAACAATTGAAAGTGGGAGAAATAACATGTATATATAATTGATAAAATTTTACAGTCACAATGTTATATGAATATTTTTCAATAGGTTTCATAATATTACCTTAACATAATAGGGTAATGGAGGCGCCGTAGCTGCAGCTGGCGTAGATACTGCTGGAGTAGCCTCTGTCGGCTTCTCAGGTACAGATTGCTCAGTGGCGGCCTTCATACGACACTCTATAGATAGCTTGTCTTGTAACTTCGATAGTATAACATCTCTTGTAGTTTTATACTGGTTGTTTGCATTCAAAATTTTCATAATATTCTGCAAAACAAAAATAACCAATCATATAAACATTTAAAACATTAATAACGCTTCATTAGTTTATTGGTAAACATTTTCATTGCAAGATATAGATAGATATGCGATAGATCTTCATTACTAACCGTTTTTAATTTTGGCAATACAGCAGCCAATTTACGTTTCATATAAACAGTTAAAGTGCGATCCAATTCTTTAATCTCATTTTTGGTTTTACGAGTAAACTTCAGCGTATTTTTCTCTGCTACTTTCTCTTCTGGTTTACTCTCTATTTTTGATTTATTTTCATCAGTATCCTCTTTTGCATGATCGTCATTCTGGTTCTCTTCAATTTCATCTTCTCCTTTACCTTTACTATTGGTTTCGTCTTTAATTTCGCCTTCCCTTTTACCTTCACCTTCTCCTTTACTTTGTTCAGAAACTGGAACTTCTATGTTTTCCTGAACATCTGCACTTTCCTTATCTTTATTCAAATCATTGTATTTCTTTACAACATCAAATAATGCTGCACATTCAGTTTCCTTATCACATCCATAGAAATCTTTTAACTGAAATGACAAATGAAAGATACATTATTAATAGTACAAGTATAGTATTATATTATATCTGTGCTATTAATAATAATTTTACTGAATAAATTAAGTCTATTAGATTTATTACCTTATCAAACATTTCATCCAATGTTGTATTAAGTAGTCTCTCCATATTCTCTTTAAAGTAGTGTTCAGGTATGTCTGAAAATTAATTATTGTTATAGGTATATCAAAAGTTTATTATTATAGAATTTTAGTAAGAATAACATATTCAATGAGGACTTTCAAAATTAACAGAAAGATGCGAAGTGATAATATAAGTCCTTAAAAATTTCACACATTATGCAGATCAATGGAAATCCAGATCTCACATAGTGGCATTAAAACAAATTCCTGATATTTTCCAACTTATACTGTTGAAGATGAATAACAGTATAATGAAAAGTTTAATAAAAACAAAACAATACATTTAAACTGTTCCAAAAATTAGACATATCTACCTTTCTCTTCGATCTTTATGGCAAGCAAGTTGTGGTTGGCAGCTTTCTGTGCTTCCAATGCAACTTTAACTATATCCGAGTCAGATTCGAGCGGAAACACTTTTCGGTATTCCTCGACAATGCAGTCGACTTTGCCGACGTGTTTCCCGATCATGACGGTCCGTATGCGTTCACGTATTGCCTGTTTCACTTCCCGCAAGAAGTGGTTTGACAGGAAACTATGTTTATACAGTTCATTATCAGCATATTTGGATCTAATATCTTTTAACAAGAGGCCAAGTGCTAATTCTAGACGGCCAGCTATTTGCTGTGACGGTACGACGTCAGCACGTAATATGAAACTCTTCGCCGAACCATCAACTTTATTTACAAACTTCGACGCATCCTTGGATGTCACCGAAGTACGTTTTGGCGACTTTTGGTTTGGAATTGGATATGAAATGAGTTTATTAGCCAAATTTACTGGATTCACTTTTAGTTTAGTAACTTTGTTGGGTTTGAAGTCCCTGTTAGTTGGTTTAGCTTTGGAGCTTTTGAATCGTTGACTAGGAGGTATATATTTTGTGCTGGCATAGAAAGGCATTTGAGCCCAAGGTTGTGGTTGTTGGTTTGGTGTATTATTTTGGGAGAATTGTTTCATATTAGAGACTTGTAAATTCATTAATGGGGTGGGCTTATCGTGTGAGAGATTTGACCTCTTATGAGGGCCTGCACTAAACTTTTTCTGGGAGCTGCCACCATTTGGCCCAGAGAATTGTTTAGATGCAGAATGGGACTGCCACTTAGTTTCATTTGGTCGCTTGCCAAGCAAACTAGTTTGACCACCATCAAAATGGTTATAAGGTTGAAGCGATGATTGTCCAAAATTTTGAGAGTAGTTCTGATTTGGACTAAATATTTGCTGTTGTTGTGCTTCGAACATTTGGGATGGCTTGTTAAAATTGTATTGTCTCTGAAATATTTAGAAAAAATCAATAATAAGTAGAGTAAAACACTATCTTCAGAGGAGACAAAAGTGATGACACTGTTTGTATCATCAAATTGATGTATAGTTTTACTAAGATATTCTGTTCGTTCACCAGGTGAAATACTTAAAAACAAATCAGCTTGAACATTTTCCAATTATTCATTGTTTGTTTTTATAACGGAACAGAAGATCACAGTTGTATTAGGTATTAAATGGTTATATATCATTTGGATAATGGACAATAAGAGCAAATGAGATATAAAACACCTCAGCTACAATTAGTTTCAGATTAATAAAACAATAATATTATTATTTTTGGTTTGATGATAATTCACTTAAAATACAAAAGTTTCCTTTTTCTATAAAAGCGAAACTAATGCCACTTATTAGGTAAATTAAAATTATAGTTTAAAACATGTTATTAATTAGTAGATAGCTTCAATACAGAGGTTCCTAACCTAGAGCTACCTCTGTGGGGATTCATGAGCTATTTTGTGGGGATAATAAAGAACCTTATAATTAAAAACAAATCTAAAAATAAAGAATAAAGCTGGATCAATTTTGAACACAGTTAAAAGATGTTTTAAGTGAAAACACATGAAAAGGCATGACTTCCAATGTAGACACTGCAGAGGGGCCAGTAAAATAATTTCCTTAATAATAGCGGTAACAAACATGGAAAGATTAGAAACCACTGCTTTAGAAGATAGTAACCCTATGCTCAGAACGATATTCCATTCTGATCATGTTAGAACAAAATTCCTCTCAATTCAGATGTCACTGCAATTATTCTTCTTATTCCTTTTTTAGTTATATTTGATTTTATTAATTTACTGTATTCCACAAATATACTAATGTATAAATAAACCCTTGCAAACATCTTAAATGGAAAAAAGTATATGAGACAAGAGTGGAAACTAACCTGGTGATGGTTATACTGCTGTTCATTGGCATACTGCTGTTGTTGCTTCTCTATCATTTCTCTTTTGCGTTTCAGCAACTCTAGCTCTAGATCCAAATCCTGTCAATAAATGTTTTTATGAATTATAGACACACAGTTTACAATGACATCTATACTAATATTATAAAGCTGAAGAGTTTGTTTGTATGAATGCGCTAATCTCAGGAACTACTGGTTTGAATTGAAAAATTATTTTTGTGTCGAATAGACCATTTATTAAGGTTTTAGGCTATATAACATCACGCTGCAACTATTAGGAGCGAAGAAATCATGGAAAACACGGACTTGCTGGCAGCCACTAGTAATTTAGTACATAAACCAACTGAATTGGAAATTCTTGCTGAACATGTGTTTTTTGACTTCTTATATTTGAATGGGTACTTTGCTCCAATTTTGCATTTCCACATTGGTGACCATTAATAAATTCAAAGACCTGTCAAAAGATTGATGCACTTTTGACAGTAGATCCATGAAGAGTATCAACAGAAGTATTAATATGCTTAACAGATAGAATTTTTTTGGTACATATATAAATTAATATTGCATTTATTCAGATGTGTATTGGTACAATAAAGTCCAAAGCTTAGATGTAAAAAATGAAAATGTGATTTTACATAATAATTTGGGGTTCTCATTCTACAAGAACATGTTAGTATGTTAGTAAGATGTAAAGGTAAATTAACCACCAAAAATGTAACATTATGTAAATCATTCTAGATTGACAATATCATATATGATAGATTTATTAAGTATGAATAGTTAATAACTTTCAATTCCGAGTTAATGTTATAAAATGGAGTTGCACATCATGATTACATTTTCCTTGTCTCTGATCCTAAGCAAGATTACTAGTTACAAATTCATTTTAAAGCAGTAAAACAAAGAGCAAAGATCGATGTTTATACTGACTTTTATAACCTTAAGTTGAAAATAACCATTGTTTTAGTTTTAAGATATAAAATGAAAATCTTATTTTAGTTGTTGGCCTCCACTAACACTGTAGTCAACCAGAGCCCCTTTTTATTGTTTTAAAAAAGAGATTAAATGCACGAAAGCATGTTATTCTTTGTTAGTTGTGCGTAATAACAATTAAGTGTACAAACTGATGCTGTCACATAAGTCAGATTGGCTAACTGAATGAATGATTTTCCAAATAAAAGTTACAGAATACAATACAAATAGTCGGCGACTAGCACTTAACAGTTCAGAGGTTATACAAAGTCACAATATTCAGTTATATACAACCTATATCTTACAATGGACGTAATCCATTATTCAGGTTTCAATCAAATCATTCTAGTTTGGGAAGCATTTAAATAGATCTAGGGGAAGTTAATAATTTTTATCCAGCCCCGAAAAACAAAGCGTATAACGGGTTCTCGGTTAAATGACAAACGTAATATGTTTGTCAAAGCTAGGAAGATGTTTTATTCAAATACGAGTTTTATAAAACCACGTAAGGGTTACTTTAAAAATTTTTGGTATCTAGCTGTTAATCTAAATTCTTCGGACCGAGTGAAACTATTGTAAGAACAAAGAATAATTACCCGTAACTCGATGTGATCGGTCATTAACGGGCCATTTTGTGGAGCAGGTTTGTTGTGAATCCCTGGAAAATTATAACGTCTCATCCTAAATGACTTATTACGGTCAACTATATAATAATTTCTTCAAGAACGTTATTTCGTTTCTTTGTATTGTTTAATAGAATTAAACGAATCCACCGACGAACGCAACAACTCAAACGATCGATCTTAGTGATGTGCACAGACTAGTAAGGAGAAACTACGTATGTTATGTGACTCGAGCCAAGTGGAGTCACTCGAGTAAACTTTTCAAACTCGTACACGAGTTTACTCTTTGACACGGATATGGGAATATGGAAGTATTTCAAAACTAAAAATTAGTTCTTGAAATCAAACTAGATATCAATAGAGATGTTTGGATCTTGTCTATGATGTTCATTCAAATTTTGTTTCGTCATAATAAAAGTAAAAACTGAGAATCGAAAATTAATAAATATGACATCGTTTCGTGTTTCTTATAATATCAAACTTTCAAATTTATTTTAATTTATTTGAATCGTAAGCTTAAGTTATTTAATATGTTACGTGTAAAGGAATGATGTTTGATTTATACGTCAACATTAGTGATGAGCCAACTTAACTATAATTGAATCGATTCATTAGAGTTCAGGTTTAGAGTCAGGCACAAAAAGCTGAACGCTGAATTCAGCTTATTTTTTTTTTATGTACAGTACTTCCATATCTACCACTATGCATCTACACGTCGAATTATATTAAAATAAATATCAAAACCAATTCAGTCTTATTGTTACATAGTACTTGTGAGAAGAACAGGCAATAAACTCATAAAGGGCTGCTTTTTTCTCCCTGTTTTATTTCATACAGAGAAGTCTTATTCGAATGCGTCTTAATTAGATTATGATGTCACTTTCCATTGCAATTTCAGAAATCCTACAAACTCATTGACAAATCAATATACAATATCCATAATAAAAGAAAATGGACAAAATTAAGTAGTCCAGCGTAGACTCACCCACACTGGCAGCAGCTGTTGACGAGCTTGACACATGAGTCATCCATCGCTACGCTCATCTATATTTGAGGGAACGTAACGACCCCATGGACACGACACCACCGCATGACTACTCTAGTTACTTAATAAGTAATATACTTCAAAGTAGGTTAAGTAGGAAGTCAATCTATTATTGATAATATTATTGTAAGAACCAAATAACGTCTAATTCTTGACGTCCAGCTACTTGCTATGACAGCATCAGAGATGTGATTTATCTTAGATACAAGTATTTGAAATACAGATACAAGATACAAAATACGTATTTTCATCTTGTATCTAAAATACTTTTTTTAGGAAGTATTTTGTATCTTGTATTTAAATACTTTTGTTTAGTATCTTAGTATCTTTTAAATACTTTTTCTGATAAAATACTTTATAAAAAGATTATTTCTTACATTTTATAAATATCACAAAACATTCTTTGCCTAAAACATACATATTTACAAAAAGAAAGTGTTCAATTATCAACGCAATGAATATTTAGTTAAAAATGACTCGAATCCAAACATTGTTTGGTGTCATTTAAAAAGTAAATGCGTAGAACTGAACGTACGGTTATACCGGTGTAATACACCCTCCCTAGTAAAAATTGATAGATGGCGCATAGGGCTTGAAATCGAATAACCATTTACAAGCAATAAAAAATCTTGATTTATGTAAAAACCCGGTTATATGCTTTAAATAAAACTCAGTATATCAATTAAACTCATTATTAAATTTTATTACTTTTTTGCACATTATACTTTTTCCACTAACAACAGCATTCAAAAAGTTTATTTTTAAAGAAATTTCACTGTGAAATTCGATACATGGCAAATGCTTGAAATTATATCCCGTGAGCAAAGCAATATTGCCTTTATTGACTCAACAGTTAATCTTTTTCTATCTTTTGACCACTGCATATTCATGAGCGAAAAAAAAATCAATATTCGCATTATGAGGCATAATACAAAAAAATACTGACAAATCTTCAGTAGTTCGGAAACGAGTGCTGTCATTGCATATATTGAAAATAATTACCCACTGCTTTTCAACTAATTCGTCATAAAAATAAATTTGTTAATAGAACAAGTTCTTTAAATAATTTCTTTGACATCGTCAATTAATACTCCTTTATTTTTCAAAAATACAACACAATCTGTGATGTAATCGTATGGTAGATTTTGCTTTAATAAGTAACCATTTAATTCAAGAGATCTTTATTGAGAAACAACAAAAAAATGGGCGGAGACCTGTCTTAATATTAGGTCTTTACCTATGTAATTGCCGTTCTACTGTACTAGCCATATAAAATTTTTTTTTTTTGGCTGATAATTCTAATATCAAATTATTTTTTCTTAAATCGTCATTTGTTCAATAGTAAGTGTTTTGTTTTCAATGAATTTGAATATTTTTCGTCGTCATGGATAAGTTAAAAATTCGAGTAATTATGGAGTATATGTGCCATCGTGGCAGCAAAGCGGCACGCAACATTACAACGTTTGCAGAGCGAACACTACAAACGAACGCACCACCCGTTATTGGTTTGCCCGTTATTGGTTTACGAAAAGGTTGCTGTTTGGTGGTCTAACGCGGATGTATTTCATCACAGCTTCTTACCAAACAGGACGAGCATAACTGCAGATTTACTGTGTGTATTGTGAAGAACTGAACACAATGACGGAGAAGCTGGCACAACTCCAACCAGGTTTTGTCAATCGTTCGGTTCCACGACCACGTACGACCTCATACTACACAATTGGCGGTACCCAAGCTACAAGAGCTGGGGTTTGAAGTTCTCCGTCATCCGCCGTACTTAACAGACCATGCGCCTACAGACTTCTTATTCTTCCAGAATTTGGATAACGTCTTAACGGGAAAAAAATAAATTCCCGAGAGGCAGTACAAAATGCCTTTGAAGTATTTGTTGCCTCCCGTCCAGCTGATTTCTTCAAGAAGGCATCATTAAACTACCAATGCGTTGGCAAAGATGTATTGATTGCATGGGTGATTACTTTGATTAATAGAAATAAGAAAATAAAGCTTCATTTATTTTATTAAAACCGGAAATATCATAGATAAAGACTTAATTAATACTTCAAATCCGGTTGAGACCGGATTTATCCGATCAGATTGGTAACTAATGGCGCATTACCAACAGTACCAGCAATACCAACTCTACGTCTTTTTAGGTACATCTACGTATTATAAGCCTTTCCTACAAACCAACGTACTATAATCAGCCACAGAAGCTAAGTATTTTCTACTAAAAATTTTCAACTTAGCTTAACGCACTAAAGGGGCATAATTTTCGGTAATTCTGCAAAAAAAGTTAATATACGTTCCGTTACATACTATCGCACATTCACCTCGTCACAAGTCACGCTATTAATTTTAAAAACCAAGTACTGTATTTATTTTTACCCATTCTCTTCATCTCACTAGGAAAAAATGAATTTTCATTTCTCCGTAATTTTACGTCGTACGTAAAACGAGCTTTTTAATAAATAATAATTTTATAATTAAATTTAAATAATTATTGTTGTTGTTATATTTCAGCAATTTTTCATTCACCATGCTATATTGAAAAAAAAAATATTATTAAAAAGGAACTAAAAAATTTAAAATAATTTAAACCTGATGTATTAAATATTTGTATTTTTATATGTTACATTGTGATTGACAAACAAATAAAACGGAGGAAAATTGGGTGAAATTTAGCTTGTAAGATTTGAGTACAAACACAGGTGAAACTAAATAAAAGCTTACAAAAATTGTTTCTAATGAAAAATGCTTAAAAAATCCACTTACCATCTGGTCTAAGATTTAGGTTTTTGTGGTCTTTAATAAACAAACTGAAATTCAAATCTTTTTTTAGAAAAGTATTTGTATTTATAAAAAGTATCTATAAGATACCTATTTTGTATCTAGTATTTCAAATACTTTTCTCGAAAGTATTTTGTATCTGGTATCTGAAATACTTAATTTAAAAGTATTTTGTATCTTGTATTCCAGATACTTTGTACAGGGTATTTTGTACATCTCTGGACAGCATGACGTCAGCACGTAATATGAAACTCTTCGCCGAACCATCAACTTTATTCACAAACTTCGACGCATCCTTGGATGTCACCGATGTACGTTGTGGCAACTTTTGGTTTGGAATCGGATATAAAATGAGTTTATTGGCCAAGATTCCCCAAAACTTTTGCTTTTCACTCATTTCTGGTATTGATGAACACTTAAAAATAAATGTGTTTTTTAAATATGTCTATATTAAATATTAATTAAAAATACTGGAACGTTTTCTACTAGAATAGACATTATTAAGAGGTTAAGAGTGAAGAAATGCTCAAAATTTTTTTTTATCTTTTATGAATGACCCTTATAATAATAACATAATTATTATATTAATATCAGTTTAAAATTTCCTTAATCTAATAATACCCCAATGATTTAGATAGATAAGCTTTTGTACGACATTAGGAGAATAATCAATTTTTGAAAGATAGTTCTTTACGTCATCGATTTTATCCCGAATCGAGTCTTCGATCGGAAACCCTATGAGAAAGTGTTTATTTTAAAATAATAACACTTTACTTGACTCGCAGAAATGAGAAAACAGATTGAAATTTTTCGTAGTTTTATGTTACACACGTAGTTTAATCTCACTGAATTTGACTTCACTTCCGCACAAATATGAGCACTCTTTTGGGAAGCAACTTATAGCAAGAGTGGCAATCCTTTACAGCGCTCTCCAGAGCTCTCTCCAGATGTGGGAAGTATCGTATTTACATACTCTTCCTGCCCACTTGTCAACTCGTTTTTATAAATTTAAATTGTAGTAACTACTGTACTTTATATAAATATATTAGCTTTCCACCAGCGGCTTCGCCCGCGTGGTCTTGTATTATACATAAAAACCTTATTTTTGAATGAGATCCTATTTATGAAATAAAAACCGAATCAAAATCCGTTGCGTAGTTTTAAAGATTAAAGCATACATAGAGATATAGGGACAGAGAAAGCGACTTTGTTTTATACTACATATGTGATACCTGTCTATAATTCCACCGTTTTAGTTATCTACCTATCACTTTATCCAGGTGGCCTCTAAAGAAGTTTATGATCTTGCCGATGCACTAGAGGCAGAACGCAAACGGATCGAAGCTGCGGCGCCAAAGAAACGCAGAGCCTCTGAAATGCTCAGAGGTCTATGAACACATGAACACGTATTCGCTGGTACTTTGAGCCCATGTTTGAAGAAAAAAACAGTGCAATGATTATTATTACAACTAGTTCATGTATTTCTACGAATCTAGTAACCTAGGTAGTTATCATGATAAAACATCATCGACCATCAGATAAATCGTCTTGTCCTTAATGATGTAGGCAATAATATTACAATAAAAAAGGGTAGATAGGTCATGTCAGTACTAATACGATATCAAAATTGTCCCCAGCATATATGCACGCGCATGCCACGATACTCTCCAATTATAATTGAATATGTCACATCAATGATTTAACGCTCAAACGTATAATGATTTAATGCTAAACGAGTTAAAGACTTCGACAGTTCAGATGTTTAACATTATTATTTCTCCTTGTCGTTTGTGTATATATTATTTGCTCGTGTATAAATAATGAGGCTTTAAACGAAATATAAACTTGACACTGCTATATAATATGTATAATAAAGAGGGCTTCGATCGAAATCGGAATCAGAGTACTTTTTAATCTCCGGAGTTAGGTTTCAATGCTCCAAATTCAAACCCCGGAGTTTCAGTCTAAGGTCGAATTGTCAGTTCTGTTTCTTACTTAATCTTTGACAGATCTTTTTCACAACTTGTAACCGAAGTATTTACTCTTTCTTTTTATGACACAATATTTATTTTTCTGATAAATTTCAAATGTTTACTCACGAATAAAATGTGACTCCTTGGTCTTTAGAACACTTACTTATGTTGTTTCTACAGTTTTGCGTAACACAGGATGGCATCAAATGATTACGGTACATAAACGGACACAATAAACGCTTTCGCTAGACTGCTCTCATGTATGCCAATTAGCAAAGTATAAGATGAAAATTTTAAATTCAAGTTAATTATCTACCCTTTTTTATTGTAACATCATTGGATGTAGATGATTGAAATAACGGACCATTTTGTGCCCGCTGGCGGTAGGAAGACAGAAAGTTATTTAATTTCAAAAGTGTACTATTAGTGAAACTACTTTTAGTTTTATTGTTATAACTTTGTATTTGTAGCTTTTACAACTTTACTTCTTATACTCTAAATACTACCTTAACTACGCCATCTTGTTGTGTGTTTCCCGCTCTCTCTCTAATTGCCAGCTACATGACACACCAAAAAGCCACAAATTGTTTCAGATCATTACATGTACGGTGAGCGTAAATCCTGTAGTCAAAATTACTAACGTGCATTAACTACTGCATCACATTCTGCGCGAAAGAGGAAGTATTAAAAAAAAAACATTAGCTCCCGAAATCACATTAGATGTCGCCACGATATTCTTTTTTTTTTATTACTCTTCTTGATTACAAAGAAACAGAAATTACTAGGTATCTTTAGTAAATTCGTTTCCCGCAAAAATCAACTTTTGCTAGAGTAGCCATCTAGTGAGGTGAATTCTAAGTGCTTTCTTCTTTTTCTTAAAATACTTCCTCATTGCGATCTTGACGCGAGCCACAGCTAGAGATGCAAGTTTTATAAAAATATCAAAATATTGAGTTCGATATATATTGCTTACAGTTGATATCGAAATGTAGTTCACAAAGCCGATATATCGATATGAATCCACATATGTTTTGGTGCATAAAAAAAAACTTGTTTGTAGAAACCTAAGTAAAAAAATATGTTTATATTAAAGCTATTTTAAAAAATCGGCTTATAAAAGGTGGCGGCTACTATGCCTGTTCTTACATCTGTAATGTTAGATCCTGCACGCGTGGCATGACGACCTCGAGAGCGTTTTGTTTACACCTAACTGTCACCTTCTCCGGTGCACCCACGTCATACCTCACTCTTGACCCGAGAAACAATTCTCCCTCAATCTTGTCATTCTAAGCGAGCTGCTTTTAATAATAATAATAATATGTCTTATATATAGATTAGATTGGAGATACCACTTTATGTTTAAAATAAAGTACAAATTATAATAATAAAAACTACTACAAATTTCAAAGCAAAAAATTAAAATCACAATTATGTGACACGTGTTTCACATGTGAAAATGCCCGTGGATATGTATATACATACAAACAACTGAAATAAATTTATTTTTAGAATTTCATTCGATATTTCGGTTCCGTATGTTGATTTTTCAATATCGATATTTTTGTGTAAATATATCGTTGCATCCTTAGCTGCAGCCAGCTAAAAAGTTTTCAATTTTAAAGTAGAAGATAAAGAATTTTGAATGCAAAATTAATCTATATTTGTACATTTCAATGACTCATTTACATAAGGCGACATTTACAGCAGTCGGTTAACAGATATATAGCTCGCACTCCGTATACAGGCCTTATCAACAACCAGGGGCACTGGGAAGCGTCGCCGCTTTACTGTGGAGATTCCATAAACTCGCACCAAGCGAACTGCGAAACTGTGGAATTCGCTACCGGACTCGCTGTTTCCGGACAAATACAATCTGGGACTGGGACTGGGAACCGATTCACTCTTGACTTGAAGAAGTCAAGAGTGAATAGGTTCCTTCTAGGCAAGGACGTTCCATCTTAGACCACTGCATTGCTTACCATCAGGCGATCTGTGGTCAAGTGCTTGCCTATCAAGAATAAAAAAAAAGAAATGTAAATGAGTCATACATAACACAGCCATTTTCATTTCAAACTAATTTAAATCCATTTCGTGACACTAGATGTCACTAATTTCAGAAAATAAATAAGAAAGTCCTAAAGCTAGACAAATTTGTTTTGTGTTTCAGGTGGAGGATGAAGTCGTAGAAACTGCTGAACCGCCTAAATAAAATTCAACAGTGAATCTCAGACAACATAATTAATACTCAACCTTTTTCTTGCACCACTCAAGTTTAAGATGCAAAAAATATAAATGATAACACATCTTTTCTTTTATTATTTATTCCCTTTTATAAAGCTATGGTAATATTATATTATCTATGTTAACTTAAATCTAGTCATCGTCAGAACCGCTGCATTCATCTAACACGATTCCTGTAGACATAAGATATTGATATAATTCATGGTCATCTAATTCTTCAAAATCATCATCTTTTGACGACAATTTAGTATCTGTCTGCTTTTTAACATTAATCATGTTAGACTTTTTATTTGTTTGTTTCGAACACGTCACATTATTTTTTGTAGTATTAGTAATTTTTTTAGCTTCTACTACTTTGTTAGTTTTTATGTTAGTCGCAATTTTAACCTCCGTTGGTTTGGCGTTGATAGTAGTAGCAGTGTTCTTTTTAACTATTTTGGTTATATCAGCTTTGACATTCGAGGATACCGTGGTAGTAGTAATTACTTTTGTATTGGCAGGCTTGACTGGTGTGGTAGTTTTAGTTGAAGTAGTAGATTCGTTACTAGCTATTTTTATATTGACAGGTTTAACTGGTATGGTAGTTTGAGTTGCAGTAGTAGTTTCAGTACTCGCTATTTTTGTAGTGGCAGCCTTGACTGGTATGGTAGTTTTAGTTGCAGTTGTAGTTTCATTACTAGCTATTTTTGTATTGGCAGGTTTGACTGTTGTGGTAGTCTTAGTTGTAGTAGTAGTTTCAGAACTTGTTATTTCTGTAGTGGCAGGCTTGACAGTAGTGGTAGTTTTAGCTACAGTAGCAGTGGCATTACCAGCTGCTTTTGTATCAGCGTTCTTAATTGCAATGGTAGTTTTGTTATCTTTTTTATTTGTGGGTACAGTTTTATTATCACTGTCACCTGATGTTGTGATAACATCTATTTTGCTATTTGAAGTATTTGTCTTTGTTGCTATTTTTGGGTTCTTATCATCATTAGTTTTAGGATCAATGGCGAACTTATTCGTCTTTTCAATTGTTGTATTTTGGTTTTGGGCATTTTCAGTACTTTTTGTGACAGGTACATTTGGTGTCTTGTTTTCTGTGTTATTAGTACTTTTAACTTCAGTTGAGACGTTCGATTTCTGAACGTTAGGTTTCGCACATACAGTTGGTGCAGTTTTAATATTTTGATTTAAATTTTCTTTAGCAGAAGTAACTGTTGCAGCAGTTGACACCGATTTGAGTTTTTTATTATTAATAGATTCTTTGGATTCCTCATCAATGATTTTAGATTTTGCTTGCTGCTCTGTCTTCGCAGTATTTAATTCTTTTGCTTCATCATTTTTCAGAGAAGACTCTTCAGATCCCTGTTTTGTGATTTCTTTGTTTTTGGTAGGATTATCGTCCTCTGGACTGCCATATATAGTTTTTATATTTTTAGGACATTGTATTAATCGATAGCACGGTGTTATTGTAATCTTGGCGGCGCCTAAAACACAAAAATATAATAAATAAACTAAACGCTACTGTACCAATACAAGTTAATGTAAATCAAAATCACATAGTTACAGATCTTTGATTTTCGTGAAATGATATTTATAAAGATGTGAAGTAACTAACCGCAGAATATATTTTTGTCGTTGCAAAGATTGTCGTAGTCTTCTATAGTTTTCACCTGCGCTGCAAACGTGTTCATAATTCCGACGATACGCTTGAATGCAACAAAGTTGTATTGCTTCAGAAAGTATTTTAGATATTTCCTTTCTGGTTTTGTCGAGAAGTGTACCTGCAAGAGGTTAGATTTTATTATATTTTTCTTTTTAAGATAATAGTCGTAGGAAGAATTGGATTACAATATTTTAGTAGCAGAATACAGCTAACATGTGTGTATATCATCATAACATTTATAACGATATACTTCACGATCCATGTGAAATAAATTATTTTGTTTTAAGTTCTAAAAAGCCAATGTATTTCAGAAACCAAAGTTCAGCTTTGTTACGAAACTGCAGAGTATGCAGAGGCTCAGACCTTCCCTGTGGATCGTAAAGAAAGATGGGCCATAGCACCCCCCGCTGGCCCAATGCGGATTGGAGGGTATTCAGGACTACAAATGTAGCCGGGACCAAAGGCTTTACGTGACTTCCAAAGCACAGGGTAGCTCGAGATAATAATCTTTTGGTCACATCCATCCATCCCATGACCGACTCTTGCGAAAGATGCTTAACAACAACGTTCGCGGGCTACGACGCTTATTCGCTACGCCACCGAGCTATTTCACCACACTTTATCAATTATTTATTCAGTTACCATGTTCAAAGAAACTGGCTGACAAAACTTACTTTGACATTAAGAGGGTTGAAGATATTCAGCAATCTTTTAGTAACATTTAAGCCTAATGCCTGAAACAAAAAAAAAACAAATGTTATACGAAAATTACTATTGAATAATCGTAACAAAACAAAAGGCATACTCTGTTTCTCCGAAAACGAAAATTCGTCTATTTTTGAAACCCTAATACGACCTCAAAGGAACACATTTTTCGATAATTAATATGAAACGGAGATAGGACCCTGACACTGCTTCTGATGCACTGATAATATTGACATATATGATTGCAAAAACAATTCGAAATTTTTGTAACTTTCGTTCGTAGACAAACAGAGTAGACCCTCAGCTTTTTACGTTTATTGCTCAATCACATTTCAAAACGCCTGTACGGATTTGGTGTTATTTTAAAATTTCATGATATAATGGCGCAATATTTAAGAGGCATATTCTGAAGATAAGTAATAGAGCCCTTTTTAATGTATAAGGGAAATTCTATAAGTGTTGGGGGGGGGAACGGGCCAAGAGGAAGACCGCCCACACAGGTGAATAACGATGAATTAAGAGAGATGGTGGAAACCGATCCTAGTCAAACTACCCAGGAATTAGCGGCATGGTTTAACGTTACCTTTCCCACAATATTGACTCATTTGCGTCAAATCAATACAATAAAAACATACGAAAACTTTAAACTGATCTTCAGAAAGAAACACATGTTTAAACTTGTGTTGCCTTGTTGAATAGGTACAGGACTGAGGGAATATTGGATCGAATTGTAACATGCGATGAAAAGTTTATCACCACTTTTCATCGCATGTGACCCCAGGTCAAAAGCCACAAGTGTCCTAAAGCAAAACTTACCAATAAAAAGACAATGGTAAGTGTTTGGTGGTCCCAGCGTGGTGTTATTCAGTATAGTTTTCTCCGATCTGGTCAGGCAATAACGGCAGATGTCTATTGTGTCGAACTCCGAACAATATTGGCAAAACAACAGCAGTAAAACAGCCCCGACTTATGAATCGATCTTCACCATTAATGCTCCATGACAACACGAGATCTCAAACACAACGAGAAACCGTTTTGACCCTTCAGGAACTGCAGTTAGAAATTCGTCATCCTCCGTATTTGCCAGACCTTGCTCCAACGGACTACCATTTTTTTCGTGATTTGGACAATTATCTACGTGACAAGAAGTTTTCTTCCCAGAAGGCAGTACAAAATGCTTTCACACAGTTTGTGCAGTCTAGATCCTCAGAGTACTATCGCAAAGACATGAATGAGCTTCCTATTAGATGGTAGCAATGTATAGATTATAATGGTAACTATTTTGATTAAATAAATTTGTTAAAAATTCAAAAAAATAGCTATTTTGATTTTCAGTACAAATCGGCAATTTCAAACTTTAACCCCCATTATTATAGTTTCTCAAGTGGCTCTAACTAATTTTAAAATGTATTATAAAAACGTAAAATTTTTCATTTTGTATGTTCGTGGAGGGTAATCTTGGGAAATACTGATACGGTCATAGAAATTATTTCACCCACCAGAAGCTACATCATACGCAGGTACAATTATAATCTTTTCATTTATTATCTAGTATTACTAGTATTTATTATAATACTAGTAATGCTACTCTAATATACTCTATAATAATGACACTCAAGATGATACATAGGTTACAGGAACATATTATATAAGAGATTGAGTAAACAAATGGCGGCCTTATGGCTAAACAGTAATCTCTTCCAGGCAACCTATGGTGGAAATAGATAACGAATAAAGACACCATGGGGAGTGGGTGCAATATTGAGAAGGACAAATAAATAGCGTACATAATTTATAATAAATAAAAGAATATATCAATATGAAATGGATTAAACAGGTCTACAGTGAATTGATATTATGAAAATAGTTTCAAGATGTGTAAAGGATATAATTTCTAACTTGATTCTAGGGTGATTGGGCCTATAATATGTTTTGTACATAAACATAGTTCCTGCATGTAAATAAAATATACTATAACATTATATATGTTATAGTATATTTTATTTACATGTTGAAAAACACGGAATTGACAGTCAGCTAAAGTTTTCGAATATCATCAGTCAAAATAATCTTTATTCAAATAGACTTCTTAAAAGTACTTTTGAATCGTCTAAAATTTTTTTTCCCTACCACTCGTTCAGGACGTCTTTTGGCTGATAAGAAGAACGAGCAAGAAACTCACCAGCTCTAATAGCTCAGCTATATATGTTATTATTAATAATCATTAATTCATGCTGCCCTCGTAGTGATTCACCCATTCACTCGATTAATTCAATCGACAGTAAATATATGCGCCCCAAAAATGGAGACTTTAATAGGGATTAATAAATTAAAATTATATGGGGAATGACAACGATAAATTTGTCTGCAGCGGTGACACTTATATTTTACCAAAGTAAGTACACTTACATTTTTGAGGTCATCGCTAGCTTTGTTTCGGAACTTTTCAATCACCATTTTCTCTTCTTCTGTTGGCGCGTCATCCGGTAGAGCTTGCCACACCTGCAAGCAAAGAAAATTATCAAAATGATATTTTGTTAAACCTTTTTAGTGTGCATAGTAACTTTTTTTATATATTTTTAATCTTAATCTAAAAATAAATTTAATTTTCTAAATTTCCCGCGAAAACGCCATCTTCTGTCATGGCGTTGCTATGACGTCTCTAAAGTAATATCGTTCTATGTATGCTCACGGTTTAATACTCTAAGCTGAGTAAGCTGATGATATGAGTAGAGGGGCGTGACGTCACGCACTGTTTGCGGTCACGTGACAACAAGTATACATATTTGTTTTTTGTTAATAAGAAAGTTTGATTGTCTGTAATATTATATTAAACACTACCGGAATAAAAATGTATTTATTTTCTTTTACTGTCTACACCCGTAATACCTGGGTTTCAAAACGGAAGACCAGGGTGTTTGGCCAGTGATATCTTACGAAAACGAAACGTGCTTACTTCTTCTTCTTTTTAATTACTGGCGTTGCCCTTATAGCATACAACGGTGTAACGTATACTGACCTTTATCATAATCTTCTGCAAGTCGTCCTCGAGAAGTCTAGAGGTGGTCGCGTCAAGCTCGTAGAGCCCGTCCGCATTCGGTTTAACAGATAAATGTGGCACTAATCTCTTGGGACGCTCCACTGTAAACAAGCCAAGCAAGTTAAACTCATAATTGACACTATAATGCAGATGGTCATACAACGTCAGATTTCTACAGTGTTACTTTATCTTGACAGTTAAGTCCAAAATTTGCCTATCTAAAGCTATATATATGCTGCTGTTGCTGGGTACAGAACAAACTAATATATTTTTTTAAACGTATTCTTTGGCCTGGATTGCATTAATTTGGCACAATTTAACAAAAACCTACTATTTTGTCTAATTAACATAAAAGGGAATCGTCTTTAAACGACTTATGTATTTTTTTTGCCAATAACTACAGAAATCAGATATTTATCGGATAATTATCCAAAAATGTAATTATCTTAATAATTATGAAACTGGTGGGCTAGACAGTGACATACTATTTTTATTAAACTTTTTAACTCATAATAACACAACTATTAGGTACTTACATTTAGGTTTCGATATTGCCGCTGCTCTCAGAACAGGTTTCTTCGTGATGACCGGTTTCCTTACCGAACGAGCAAATCGTCTTGAATCTGTAAAGACGAGACAAACTGTAAGTCGACAGGAAAATAAAAACAACATTTAAAATTAGGTATAGACAATGAGACTTCATTAAAATGGACCATATTTTTAATGTTTTTTAATAATATAAGCTTTTAATCGTCGAATCAATTAAAAACGCAAACTTCTCCAGAAAAAAGGTGAAGCTGCATTTTTGGGATTTGTTCATAGCCATGACAGATACGATATCAAGCAGCTAATATTAATCATAAGAGTTGCTGGAAAGGACACTCGGTTGTATCAGGAAGAACATATCGGCATCCATAGCGTCGCGAAGCTCTGTCGCCTTCCCCAGGACAGAGCAATATGAAAGGCCTACTGCTACCTACACTAGTTGAGATGGTACTTTAAGAAAGAGCTCTTGAATTCTATATAAGTAAATTTATAAATAAATCCATTAATAATCACATTATGGTTTGATCTTCTTCACATGAAAATAGACTCGACAAAATTTCAAGATATTTAGTTAAAGTCAAACTGAAAGTTTTAAGTTAGATTAACATACACATAAATTTATCACAGTTGACGGTTCCCCAGGGAGAAGACTAACCTCCGAAAGATGCTTAAACGTTAGCCAAATCCACAAGTAAAATTAAGTAGTAGCATACCTGGCAGCACACGCGCAAGCAGAGTATGTACAATACGTGGGTCTGACCAAAGATTCCTGACGCGATATGACGCTCATTCATACACCTACTTATTTATTATTATAAAATAAATGTTAGGATTAAACAAGCTCAAATATAATGCTTAAATCCCAGAGACCACATAGATTTCGACAGCTTGAAACGACAGCGTGTAAACACTTCAGACATGGAGGTGTATGAATGCAAAAAATGTGTAAACGGGATACAGCTACAAGCCACTTAAAGCACTATATTATAACACGATATTGCTCGAAGGATAGCTAGCAGTGGGCAGTGACACATAGCGTAAAGAATCGATGGTTGTTGGAGTAAAAAAGTTCTTGAAGGCAACCAAATGCACTAGACGTCCAACCAAGTGGATCGCTGACCTGATACATGTCGCGGGAAGTTGCTAGATGCTGGGCAGCACAAAAATGATCATCGTGGATATCTATGTTCAACAATGGTCGTCATACGGCTTACGTAATACTGCTATTGCATCTTCGTTGATAGTGACGTAAGACACCAGTGTGGAAGAAACTCGTATTTTAACCAATTTGTTGAAGCAACAGAGACTTTTCGAAATGTTTTATTTGGAAAATCCGAACTGTTGTGTCATTCTAATACAATTTCGATTTTGAAGAAGCCTAAAAACCTGCAGCTTCATATACCGATGTACTAATGACCAAATTGGTTTATTGCTGAGAAAAACTATTAACACCACTCTATTATTTGAAACTTTTTTATCTCAGAATGGCGAGCTTCATAAAGGTACGCTTTGAGTGCGAAGTTTGCCATAGTCAAAGACGTAGTCCGATACTGAATTTAAAATTTCACTGTTGTGAAAGAATTTATACTAATCCAAGACACCAAATACTATAACTAAGACGCCACCAGAATTAAAGGTTTATGATGCTCAGTCACCACGCCACAAGCGAAACATTTGCTCATAGTAATAACGACGTAGCTGAAAAAATAAATGAAGATATTCTTATGACGGAAAGGACGTATATATTTTGGATATTGATGGAGAAACTAAAACAATTGCGTTTTCACACAATGTAAACCTTTGGCGTATCTAAAATGTCGACGAATTCGTTTAGCAATTTGTTATGGTTGATTACAGGAAATTATTAGTTTCCTAGTGCAATCTGCCAATATCATTGCCGACCAATGTTTGTGCTAAAATTAAAAATAATAGAACACCTTTAAGATTTTTAAGTTAGTTTGATATCGGTTCTAAGCAATGTTGTACAACGTTACCTGTCACCTCGTATACAGCCCAGATGTCTAACATCTGACTATACACGACTTCTCCTTTCGTGCAGATCAGGGGACAATCAAAATCCTATATACGACAAATTATAAAAAAAATACTACCTTTTTCAGGAGCTGCAAGACCACCTCTCTTCATAACCGTCGTCAGTTGAAAGCTTTGTACCATTATACTGTACAGCACTTTGTAAAATAAACAGGAGTAGTAAATAACCTTTCGTGTAGACGTGGATGATGATATCAAACAAATCAGGAGCATTACTGGCAACTAGAAGGAACACCGCTAAATAAATAAGAGACAATGAATTTTGGAAGGTGTACGTACACAAGCACTGTTGTAGCTGCACGTATATCTCTGAACGTTGAAACATCTCATATGATCTCTGACCGTTGAAAACTACAATATCTCTCCAAAATTCAAATGAATGCTGCAAACAAACGAAAATTACCTGAAAAGGTCTCGTTTCTTGACAGTTTTGATTTGAACAGCAAAATCTAGTTGTGCCAGCAAAACCCCAGTCTTCATAATAGTAGACACGTTTGTCTACTGCTAACAGCTTGGCCTGTCTTAGTATCCACATACAAATACGCCGTTGTATCTGCACTAGAAATCATAAAATTTGGGATAAATTTTATAGTAAAATATGACTTTAAGCAAAATAGCAAAACAATATACGATAAAATCACAAAAAGATAACTTACCCGAATTAATACAATATTTGTGTCTGAAAATGTTCTCTATAATGAAAACTACGTTAAAGTAAAATGTTAGTTTATTTCAAACACTATATGATAGATACATCAAATGTATGCTATAATTAAACACAAACTTACAACTAAATTTTGCGATGCATTACAATCTGAAAGAACTGAACGAGTTTAAAATTCAAATTTAAGCGTTGTCTAGACAAATAACATCTCCCGATTCGGAGTCAGACGACGCTAAGTCCATATTAGCCACGTCATAGCTATCAGTGAGTTCAGCTTTTAATCTAGCAATTTTCTCTTCGAATCGACCATCAGAACAATAAGGTTTAAACTCTACTGTTCTATGTATGTTATGGCAATCACTTAAGTAATCCAATTTATATTTGTTTTTGGAAATAGTCTCCGCAGATTCTAGATCTAACTCCACCTCACAATTATACTTACTCCTGGTTCTATGATTTTTATCATTAAGTAACAGTATAGGCTTCCACAGGGCGAAATTAATCCCTTTAACGCCTTGATTGGATTGTTTTAGCCTTTCTAAAATCATTGCAGGTTGGATCGCAGTAAAGGTTGGGACGCTAATCAACATTTTCAAGTAGCGAGTTGTCCGGTCATCTCCTCCAAGAACCACTATAGGCTGACGATTCAATCTTCCGATGTCGGTCGACGTTAACCATCTCCTCGACTCGTGATTTTCTGGTAACACACCAAGAGCGTTTGGCGGGCAAAAGCCGTATTTAACAAAATCAGTTTTACTATTGCCGTTTTGTTGGTGATATTTGAACAATTGATATATGACCATTTCTTTTATTTTCCTCGCGTGTACTAACGTCAATTTCTTGGTGCCTTTTAGTGTCAACTTCACTATATTTGCGTCTTCTTTTAATACGGGCATATTAGAATTTTGTGCGGCGTTCATTATATCCGATTGGTTTACCAAGGATGTCACTAATAAACCGGCATCGAAAGCATCTTTGTCAACAGCCACAGCCTTAAGAAATACGTTCACTTTTTGTAGTTCGTAACTGAGCATCATTTTGTGCTTTTCCAAAGCGCGTGCAGAAGAAGGAGGGATGTCGACGTAGATTCGGGTACCTTTTTCGTTGACTATCTTCTTCACCAACTTCCACTTACCTATTTTGACATCTTCCAATTTTCTATTTTGAAGTTTGAGTTTGTCGAGAGGCTCGATGTTGCGGCACCTGGAATGACCGGGTAGCCAAATCGCAGCGCGTTCATACCACAACTCCTCCTTCGTATACACGAGGACGCTGAAAAGTGTGAATTGGGAGAAGTCCAAATTCAGGAGCCAGTCTTTCGATCTCTCATCGTGCGTGTGAACCTCGTACCGGAAATGACTCTGCAAACCTTTCAATGTGAAATCTGGAGCCCAGCCGTCCGAAGTCTCCGTCACTTTAAAAATTTCGGCAATCAAAAACTTTTTCAGGTAGTTCGCTTGGTTTTCCGTAAACTGTTTGAAGTCATCCTTACACAAGTACAGATTGTACCCTATTTCCTTGGAAGGGACCGCGCTAAACATTGCCTCACTCAGGCCCGGGTATCCCTCCTGATCTGGTACCGCATACATTTCCTGTGGCTGTCCCATAAACATCTCTTGAGCATGCTGAACTGCATTATGCGTAGGATAAATATCCTGAGCTGAGAACGGTGATGGCACCATCACAGGTGTAGGATTCAATAACAAAGGTAAGGGATTACCACCAAATTGCGGCATTGCCATTGGGACAGCTTGTTGTTCAAACCCAATATTCCAATCTGAAACTATTAAAATATTTTTTTTTTTTCAATGTTATGTGATTGTTAAAAATGATAATCGCTGTTAGAGAAATAACCCAACAAAACATTGGAAAGTTTTCCATGTTTTGTTTGAAACATCTTTAGAAAATCAAGTACATAATCACTTATTGCAATGAAATTTTATATTATAGTAAATATCTATAGTTTTATTTTTGATATTAAGGAATATTTATTACCTTGTTCCGATTGAGTATCAGTGGCGAGTCTAGAACTCTTCTCAGGAATATCACTTTTGTCGGTTTCTGAAAGACAGCATGCGTTTAATATCTTCAATTCAATAGTTATCTGTTTTATTTGGACTAGATATCTCAATATGCTTTCTTTATAGACAAAGATATGATCAATATTTATGTTAACGAGTGTTGATCAAAAAGTTCACGGAGCGGGAGGTATGGAAGTAGAAAATTTCACCTTTTTTACCTACACTAGTGAATAAAAGAATAGTTTTTTGTTACATCATTACATTAATATAATAGACAAAATCTCAGAATGTGCTGCTTACTATTCCTTATGCAATTCAAACAGCGGTGATTTTCAGCCGTCACATCATAAAAGCTACAACATCGTTTATTAGATTAATATACCTACATTTCAGTACGTCAACGCTGTTGACAAAATAAGGAAAATGTTATTTGAATTACCCAAAAAGTAAGGAAATACTCATCGGGATTTTGGAATATAAAACAAAGTTTCATTAAAAGCAGGTTATTTTAAAAATCAGGAAGAACAATTAATACGTTGAAAAAATTGAGTTTCGCGCAGTTATCTATACTACCGCAGTTATCGCGCAGTTATCAAACTAAACTGAGTTTATAATTAGATTTCTTCGGCTAATAGTGACTTTGATCCAAAATAAACCAGTAACATTATATTCATTTCAAAAGATTGATACTATTAATACTAAACGGCTTATTACAGCAATTTTCTTTTTTTCCGTTTACTTTTTTCCGTTTGAGTTTTGACGCTTATATCTACTTTATTACTTCCTTCGTTCTTTTTCCTTCAGCGGCGAGTGAGTAATACCATTTGTTGCAAAAATATAAATTTCTTATATCCAAATTAGTGGTGTACCAACAGGGGACCTTCCATTTCGCGAACTTTTTAAAACTCTCGTATAAAGAATTATATTAAGGGTAAATATGATTTGACATTTTCGAATTCATAATAGTCCACAAATCCTTCGGTTCTCGTTACATTAACTATATTCTGTATGAACTTGATTTGAAAGACAATGTTTGCAAAATTATCTAACAGTAGAATGAGCAACGCTAAACATTTTTTTTTTAACTACCACCAGTTTGTATTATGGTAAATAAAGTTAATGAGCGGTACGTCAGTCATAAATCGATATGAATTTATATAATTGTAATCACAAGGGAAAAAATCTGTTTATCTTACCTTGCGCTGGTCTCTTCATAGCCCTATGATGTTTAGGGAAACACGACATCACGTCCTCAAATATCTTCACTTCTTCTCTCTCTCCGTGCTTAGAATTGAATTTCACAACTAGTTCTATAAACGAGATATCCTCATTGCCGAACATGTCGTACATGATTCGTGCTATAGACAGTTTCAGTTCATCTAGCACACGGTTTTTAATTTCTTCGGTCATCTCAAAGTCACCATATTTATGCATTAATTTGTTCGCTATTTCATCTACTGCTTTGTCACGTTTTGCCTTAACGACCGACGGCAGGAAGATCTTCCTAGGTATTATATTACGTGGTTTCCATTCTGGCTCTCGTTTGTCGCTAGATTGTCTCGAATGAGGACGGTCTTCTTGATGGCGGCGTTCTCCTTCTGTTTTGCGATCTGAATGACGCCCGTCTTCGTCCGTGTCACGGCGTCGTTGATCACGTGAGGGCTCTCTTTCTTCCCTATTTCTCTCAGCTCGTTTTAATTCCTCTACCTTCTGTTTGAACTCTCGAGTTCGCTTGTAAATATCTTCGAACTCTAAGTCGAATTGATCATGTGGTTTACGAATATCCTTTCTCTCATCCCGTCTGTTTGGTTCCTCTCGTCTTGAGGTGTTGTCACGACTAGGCTCCGGCCGTTTGCTACGGAAATCATCTCTGTCTAGATAAGATTTTCTCTCTGGAGACTCAAGCGTGCGACGATGATCATTGCGGTCAAATTTCGATTCGCGGGCTCCGTATTTAGATTCACGGGGTTCGAACTTGCTATCACGAGTTCCAAAGTCTAACTCTTGTTGTGTAAAATCGGCTTCTACGGGTTCAAATGTAGGTTTGAATTTCTGATCACGTTGTTCAAATTTCGTATTTCGTGATCCGAACGTGTCGCGAGATCCGAACTTAGGTTCGTCACGTGGTTCATAGTTAGGCGGTTGACGTTTATCACCTGTATGATCAAAACTACTTCTGAATTCGTTTCCACGTGGTTCAAACTTCGGGTCGCGCGATTCAAACTTCGGGTCGCGTGGCTCAAATTTAGGTTCACGTGGATTAAACTTTGGATCGCGAGGCTCAAATTTTGGTTCGCGTGGATCATACTTTGTATTTCTTGCTTCGAACTTTGGTTCACGCATTTCGAATTTCGGGTTCCGCTGATCAAATTTTGGATCTCGACTGTCGTATTTGTTGTCACGTTCAAATTTGGGTCCGCGTGGTCCAAACTTAGGATCATGTGGTTCAAACTTAGGATCGCGAGGTCGGTATTCTGGGCCACGTGGTTCGAACTTAGGGTCACGTGGTTCAAACTTAGGGTCACGTGGCTCAAACTTAGGCTCACGTGGTTCAAACTTAGGGTCACGTGGTTCAAACTTAGGCTCACGTGGTTCAAACTTAGGGTCACGTGGGATAAACTTAGGGTCACGTGGTTCAAACTTAGGGTCACGTGGTTCAAATTTAGGATCCCGTGGTTCAAACATAGGGTCACGTGGTTGAAAATTAGGGTCACGTGGTTCAAACTTAGGGTCACGTGGTTCAAACTTCGGATCACGTTGGTCAAATTTAGAATCACGCAAATCAAATCTGGAGACATGTGTTTCAAACTTGTGTTCACGCGTTTCGAACTTGGGATCGCGTGAATTAAACTTAGGATCACGTGAATTAAACTTAGGATCACGTGTATCAAACTTGGGTTCACGTGGATCATATTTTGGATCCCGAGATTCAAACTTAGAATCACGCGGCTCAAATTTGGTGTCTCTGTTCATATCTTCATGTGGTTTGAATCCAGGGCGTCTAGGCGAAGGCTCTCTTCGGTTCGAAGGTGGAATTGCATCTCTGCGACCAGCATCTCGTCTCATTCGCATTTGTTCTTCATCATATAAACGATTCTCTCTTCTCATGGACGCTTCTGTTTCTTGAAAAGTTCTATGATCCCACACAGGAACAGGTTTGGCACCCTCTTGTGTTTTGCTTGTGGGTCTTGTGTAGTGATCTTCTGGGTTTTGTCCTGGCCAAACAGGTGGTGGAGGTGCTTCACTTATCTCGGGACTCCGACGTTTCTCCAAAGCCCATGATCGACGTGGCGAACGAGGTGAAGGCGAATGTCTCCTGTAACGATCTCTCAGTGGCGACCTTTCCCTCACGTCTCTACGGTTTGGCGACCGAGACTTATGAATAGGAGAACGTTTAGCTTCAGGCTCAGTACCTCTGACCATTCTTCTATCTTCATCTTGTTTCTTACTTCCGGGATATGTATTCTTGTCTCTATCTTGCCACGACGAACTCCTCTGATCAGTTTGACGTGACGGATACGATACGTTCTCGTGTAAGTTGGGACGGTAACCATCTGAGTACATAGCTTGATTCGGTGCCTGGAAATTGAAAGTTATTTTGCAAACACGAAACCAGTATTTTATTAATAAACAAATTTAAATTAATAACCCTAACGTAATGGTTACGACAATCATGCATCTTATTTGTGTAAGCTAAAACTTATACAAATTGTGTCTTCATATTCTTTGACACACATTGTTTTGGATTTTTATTTGCAGTTTGTTAACAAATTGGAGTACTAAAAAGGGTCCAATTCTCGGGACGCTGTATGACTATTACACTATTCCAAAAGTTATCCCCTTATCTCAGGTTATTTATCGCCATTTCAAACTTTTTAAATTACGCTAAAGCTTAAAAAATAATAGTTTCGCAACTGTATAAACAGCTTATTAATATTTTTTTCATAGTATGCTCCGCTATCACAAGGAAGTATTCTGGCTATAACTCGTGGTATATCATTCTTTATACAGTTCCAGGATACTCAGATATTTATGTCTCAAAACTGCTTCAAAGGTTGGAATATAAATAACAATTGGTCTTATTAAGAGTATTTCTAGAATAGTAGATTCTTGCTTGGCCGTAGAAATAGATATTGGGGTACTGTAACATAGTGGTTTCATTGTCTAAGAAGTGAAGAGGATACTCTTGAGTGAAGAAATAGCATTAAGGGAGCCGAGACCAATTCCTCATTGAGATGACATCCGATTTATTTCACCTGCTTGATGCTCGCAACCACCAATTTTGTAACAATTTCAAATTTTCTGTAAGGTTTGAAGTGTTGATCTCCCATATTTTGCATAAATTATGACACATCTCCATTAAAAGTAGATCGAGATAATGTATTATCAAAATATATTGTCAAAATATAATTGGTTGGTTTCAGTGCACGGGAATTATCTGGCAGTATCAGTAGACTGAACAGATGTAAATGGTAGTAATTTTGTCTAGTGATAATGCTATTATTGCATTATCACATTCATGAGAGCTTGTAACAGCCTAGATTGAATAATTGATCTGAGTTCGAGTTCCACTATATCTAAAGCGTATATCGTTTGACAATAAATCAGGCAGGATACCTTTGCTAAGTATACCTGTGCAGGTATCTCAGATCATTCTTAGGATTAAATTACAGGTCTCTCTTGATTTCATATCGGTGTTGTCGTAACATACTAATAACATTTCGGTTGAACATCTCCAAATTACATATATCATCTGCCACCATTATCATCAATTTTCCATAATATTGAACAGCTTATACAGCTAATGGTGTCTCTTGGTGCCACTTGATTTTATTTCAGGAATCTGTATGTAATTATAACATCCTTCTATAATATATCACTGTCTTCAGTTTCGGTTCTTAAAAAAACAAAATATACTGCAATGTTTTCATGTGTTTATTTTCATATATCACATGAGTAAGTTGTTTCGTTCGCCTGGCTCATAGTTTATCACCTGGAGTACATATATGATTGGTAAAAGTTGATACAAGACCTTGACAACAATTTTAGTTTTCTTTCTGAAAGTTAACTTTGCAGTCTTTTGAGGAAGTTTTATTTCCAGGGTCGACTCTTCCCATTATACCTATATTTGGTAACACTTCAAAAAATATGTAAATAAAAATAACTAAACTTCAATAGATATATTCATTTCTGTAATTCATATGAGTTCTTATTAATTGTGTTGTTATTACAACATGATTTTCTGTTAATTAATCTTTAAGATGATATGATATCATCTCTGACCGAAGTTACTATTCCATCATTATGATCACAACATACTTCACCCATACTGTTTTAATTATTCTTCAAAGTCTTCAAAGATAAACCACCGTGTTTCGGCATATAGTGATCATGGGCCAGATCATCAATCAAGACATAATGAAAAAAAAAATTGAATTATTGATCCTTTTCTTTGACATTATTTTGTATTGTATTAATGCGACTTAGTGATAAGTACTTCCAAGTCTCAACACATATAATACAAATCAATTCTCAGCTTGCTTATTCTGGATTCCTTCTTCTGTTTTTCTTTTAATAGTTGCTTTGTGTTAATCACAATTCTGCCAAATTCACGTAGGGATGACCATTACAACATTTAAATAAATATTCCTCTCAAAATGATTCCTTCTGCATGATTTATTTAGATATCCAATCTAGCTTTATTAATCTAAATTCACTTACAATCCGCTACCACGATTATTGATTTTAGAAGCCGATGGAATGATCACTATTTTTTTTTAAACACAAACTCACGCTTGTTATATGAAACAAGAGGTTGATTTGCTAGTTATTTATGTACTTACCTTAGCGTCTGCTTCGTAAGCGGGACGAATCTGCTTAGGTCCGCGGCTGTCAGAGAAATCTGACTTGTCGTGCCGACGGCTTGGAGAGTACCTGATGATATAAAAAAAATTAAAGACATTCGATTCGGTTGATAATCTTAACAAAAAAATTTAATAGGCTGGTACAAAATATTATTTAAAGCCTAGTTAATATACTGCTGTGTCATCATCAGCCCTTTTAAGTCTCCACTGCAGGGGATCAGACCTTCCTTATGGATGGTAAAGGATAGGTCGTGAAATACTGCAAATGGAACCGGGAGCAACAGCTTAACGTGCCTGAGTAGCTCGAGATAATAATTGTTGGTCACCCATTCTTGCGAAAGTTGCTTAACAACCAATCACGGGCCGCGGCGCTTATTCACTGCGCCACCAAACTACATCAACCCCTACTTAAATTGTCAAGCACAAAATATTATTTAAAATCCAGTTAATATACCACTGTGTCATAGAAACATCTTTTTCATAGAATCCAAACATACGAAAGTTACATTTCAAGTTCGTCCTATTATCGTTACCTCAAATTGTCCCTCCCAGGAGAAACTAATCTGCGTCCAGGGGAAGACCTCTTGTGGGGTGACACTCTACCAGGGGACTTACGGACAGGCGCACGTCGATCATCTAAGATAAATATATATGATTATTTGGCAGTTGCATAAACGTCCATTAGGGTTTAATGCCGACTGAAGCTTTAATGAATGTTCTAAATTTGAAAATTTGTATTGGTAATGTAGCTTTAAACAAATGACAATTTTAATGAATATTATGCAACTCAGCGTACATCCTCTGAAAATTTTTTGAAAGAACATTTTATAGAAGATTCTGATATGTGATACATACTATAAAACCAAATTCTTCATCAAATAAAATACAAAAACAACAGATTTTATTATGATTTAACCTAAATTAATGTTTGGTGGGAATATAAGAATAAAATAACTATAAACTTTTGTTTAAGTACGCTAAAAACTAAAAAAAACAAAAACTTGTAATAATATACAGATTTGTACAGATAGAAAAGTTTTTCGCAATTTTTTTCTAAAACAAACCATGTTTTTCAATAACATAACCTGGAATGATAATTAATTTAAAAAATTACAATGAGGCTTACTTGGCGATACTCTTCGTCCCGGAGACATTCTTCTTCCTGTAGGCGACATTCTCCTTCCGGGCGACACCCTTCGTCCAGGGGACATTCTCCGTCCGGGCGACACTCTTCGTCCAGGGGACAGTCTTCGATCGGGGGGTCTTATTGGTCCTCCAGGCGAAGGTCTCCTGTGTGGAGATGGTCTTCTATCTTGCGGAGACAACCTCCTCTCATGCTGCCCGTGAATTAAAGGCCCTTTCTCAAAATTTTTAGGCATATGACGCTTGTCGCTCTCAAACTGTGGCACGTCAGGTTTTCCAAACGTCAGGTTTTTCGCTTGCTGTATAAAACGTTTTAACAATAAGTACACTATTTTATTAAGTAATAATACAGATAACGAAGATAAACGAAAAAAAAATAGTATATTTTTTTTGTTTAGATGTAAGATTACACATTTTGAGATTTATTTCAATAAATTTAATTTTTTTATCTGCATGTACCAACATACTATGAAATGTATTGAATGTCCATATTTACTATAGTACGGTCGATAGGACGATTTAATTTACCAAAATAAAATAATACATACTAGTTTACTCCAGGGTACAGCTTGGATCAACCCTGCTTGAGGATAATTTTGCTGTGGTGTATCGAACTGGCTCGGTCCCTGAAAGTAGTCTTTATTGATCACCACCTGACAAATGAAAAATATAACAGAATCAATAGTACTAATTGATTCATATTGTGTACACACAGCAGAGCTTAAAGACACTTCCTTGTTCTTAAATATAAATTCAAATTACATTACATTTAACAAAGGTCCCACAAAACTATTTTATAGTTTGACTGTAGTAAGATTAGTAAATATTTTAGTTATTTGAAACAATTAAAATTTGCTGTCGATAACATTTTCATTAAATGGAACAAACACATTCAGAAACCGCTAGAAGTTTGTTTCACGTTATTACCTGGTGGCAACAATATAATTCGCCTGTTCCAGCACCTGACCTACATATTGGTCACTGAATGATGCCTATTCGTAGTACTTCTACATACAGAAATATTAACTGTTGAAAGCTTACACATTTTTATTACGAGCTCTTGTTCTAATATCTTCAGACCGATCATTAGGCAATGTAAGAATCATGTTGTAGAAAATTAAACACTTACAGGTTTGTTTTGATCATATTTCTGATCAGAGTATCTGTTTGGATGCACTGGACCTTGCACTATGTCGACACTGCGAAGTACATGCGATCGGTCTGAACGCATTTGCGGTGCCTAATAAAAATTTAAGTGTTCACTAAAAACTGTAGAGGAAATTTCCGCACAAAAGAAAATTAACTCAAATTATAGGCAAAAATAAATCACCAAAAGCTAAAATGGCAGTTGACAAATTCAATACACTTAATTTGAATTTGGACGAGGATTAAAAATCTATGTTTTAAATCTTGTTTTGTCGTAATCAACTGTGGCAGATGTACACTAAGGTCACATTACGCCCGCCCCCGAATATAAGGGCGGCCAATAATTATATAAAATATCTTGTGCTAAACGCTGAATGATGGAATACCAGGTACTAGTAAATGTATCTTCACTTGTAATTAAGACAACACAAACTTCTTAATTAAGACAGACATACTGAGCTGAAATAAAAATGTGAACATAACACTGTAATTTCATATCGATTGATGTATTTTTATGGAATAAGTGTAGACTGTTGTGGGCATATCTATTCTACATTGACATTAAGCAATAGATGTTAGCAATAAGAAATTATATTATTTACATAACACAAAAAAAAACAAATTATCTCTATAAACGTCATCAAGAATACGTCATCTCCTAATTTAGGATATGAATATGAATTTATTCATATGCAGTGCCTAAATTATGAGAGATAATAAACAAGCGATTAGTACAACCTTCGGCGGCCAAGCCTACAACTCTGAAAATCAGTGAAAAAAAATTTTTTTTTAGCACATACATCGTGTTTATTGTATCTATAACTAGCTGTTTTTTTAAATTGCTGTACAATCGTCACTGTATCATATGTTAAAAAATAAACTATTATATTCTTATTTAAATGGTCATAGAGAGAGTTGATTGAGTCTGAATTTTCTGTAATTATCTCAATCATGGCAGCAAAAATTAAAACACAGTTATCTTTGGTAAGGCTATTAATAATTGCATTTGCAATTAAGTATATTAAGTTATGTTATGCTAAATAAGTTATTAGTGGAATTTCAAAAACTCACTGGTTGAGGTTTGTTGGGTTGCGCAAAACCAAATCCTTGTTCTGGTGGCCCTGTTCTGTTCTGTATGAATGGCCCAGACTGGCCAAATGGTTTATTCCCAGGGCCTTGCTGTCCAACAGGAGCCGTCTGCTGTAGAAATAAAGTGGCCGAAAATGTTCACCAATTTTTTAAAGAATATCACTGTTACGAAACTAACAATACGTAAAAACATAGCTTGAAATGCAACAACATAGTACTGTAAACAACAAATACATAAAAAAAAATCAATTGAAACATCTTAGACTAACCACTAATATTAAAGACAAAGTAAAGTTTTACACATTATTACAAACAAAGAGAACCTAGCTAGCTACCTAGCTAGTTTGTCCCCTGTATAACTGGGAACTTTGAGATAAAAAACATACTCAGTGATAATATTTTAATTCATCCAGTAGTGTTTGAGTTTTATTATTACAAATAAAAATAGAATATTCTTTACAAGATAACTTTGATATGTCTAGAGCACCAAAACGGGATTTAGGAAATCTATTTCATATACAGTAATAAGTAGAATATACAATATATACATGGTTATTTACCAGCAACCTCACTGGACTAGATAGTTAACACCATTTACAAGTTTTAACATAACATTGAAAAAAACTTTTTTTCAAGGTTTTATTACACTATATTAATATTGGTTTTACTATGATGATATGGAGATACAGTGGATTCCCTTTCTATGACTATGAAGAGAAATGACAAACAAGTCATACTAAATGAAGGTCATACAAAGTATTTTTAGAAAACTAATATCTTCCAGTTTTAGTGAGATAATTTCAATCAATAGAAATAAAATCAGCCACTTAAAAATCTAATGGTGTACAATATTTTCATAGTGTCGAGGAGCAAGGAGAGTGATTTGTAAAAATTCTTACAAAATACATCATAATAAACAACATGTAATTAAGTCATATTTAGTCATAGTAAACGGATTCTACTGTATTAATTAATATGTGCTGTTCAAATAAAAAGAAATTGCAAGAATATTTGACTTTATAACAATTATAAAAAGTATACATCAAAAATTAGAATTAGATGTGGATATAGAAATAGAAATTCAACTTTAATTAGGTCCACATTCTAAATCTTACTGCGTATGTTAGGCTATCTACTGGGATTTAAATTATGATAGAAATATTTGTCATGTTAAATGAAACCTAAACTTATTCAAAAAACTAGCCAATATGATTTCTTACCTGCATAGGAAACTGAGGCCCAGTTCGTTGTTGAAAATCAAAATTAGCTTGTCGCATTTGATTTTGAGGCTGTTGATTACTTCCCCATTGGCTACTTTGAGATCCAGTATTCCAAGTGGCTTGAGCATGTTGAGTCTGGTTACTGAACTGATTACCAAAATTGGCAGGCTGATTACCAAAGTTGCCATGCTGATTTGGCATATCATTTCTAGGCATAAATCCACCTCTTTGATCAAAGGTGTTCTGATTGACAGACTAAAAAAGAAATAAATATATCCTTCACTGCGGCTTATAATACTAAGTGCACTTTATTTGTTGAAAAAAGTTGAGAAAGGCTACACTATTGTAAGGGTCTATAAATTCTCATTAGTTTAAGGCACCATTACTGATACCAATTTTTAAAGATGGGTTTAGATTTTTTTTTTATTTTTATTTTGTAGATAACTTTTTTACAAGTATATACTTGAAATATATTTAAAAAAAAATAAATATATATATATATATATATAAAGGAAATTATCTCTCTTTATATTAATTTAAAATCTAAAAATAAAATCCATGTTCAAATTTTCCTACAAAAACCTGACCTTTGTCATAGCGTCAATGTGACGTCACCACCCTGTGAAACTAACTATGTTAATGTTAAAGTTCTATGTATGTTAATGTCAAAGTTAAACTTATGACAGCTTTCTAAGAAGGCTATGACGTCCTGTGCTGTTTACAGTCAAGTGAAAATGGGTATAAAATAAGTGTTTATTCATAATTAATTTTAATAATATTATAAATTAAATAAGCATAGTAGTGTGATTATCAGTAATAGTATATTAAATACTACCAAAAAAATGTATTTATTTTTATTTACTGTCTACACCCATATTGAGAACATTCATTAAAGCTTAAAGTTGTCATTAAACCTTAATGAACACTATTGTAATGGTTTTAGCTCTAATTCACAATACTTAACATCAAATTTATTCAATTCAAAGGCTATATTGCAGTGTTACCCTAAAAGAAAATTGCTCAGAAGCACATAGATTTTAAGATTGATCTAGTGCTCAGCCTAAACTGGTTATTACTGGTTTTATTAGAATTTACTTTGATGTTGTTGAAATTCACACAGTAAACAGTTTATTTTTTTTTTGGATTAAATATAACTTTGACTTGGAAATAAGTTAATTTTACCAGTAAATAAGTTAGTTTTGCTGCATAAAATTAAATCTTGTTACTGTTTAATAGGATTAGGATACTGCATTTGCTGGTTTATTTGATGTATATGAAAATATATATATTAAAGAGTTTTATGTCCAATATGCAAGACTACCAAAGTGGGTAAGAGGCTGACTACCGGATAAGTGACGGTCAACTTGTGCTGCACATGAGGCCAAGTACTTGTGAAAAGTGCTATATTTCGTACAACGTTTATAATTGTAATTCCAATCTAATGATAACATTTTGTTGATCTCTTTAGAAAATATAATAAATAACCTTTCTGATAAAAATAGAAGTTTTTATATTTTACACTAAACCAATCTATGAACCATTATATAAATAATCCTTTTGAAGAAATAACTCCAATTATTTTAGTTTTGGTATGACTTTGTAAGAATGCCAAAACAAATCTTACCGCTTTTCCTACAGGCAGAACCCTTAAAAGATTTCCACCCATGCGAAATCCATTTAAACATTTACATAGATGCGCTCCTTCAGCTTCATCGGCGACGCCAATGCGGACTTTCTTGCTACCATCCACGTCTGCCGTTAAATTATCCAAGATAAAATCATTTATGTTACATTCTTGTTTTATCAATGTTTTTAAATCGTGGTATTTTACCTGGAATAAAAGGTGTTGATAATGAAAGTCATATTATATGAAGTATATAGATAGAAAATATGTAAACTCACCATCACGGGAAGGCCGTGAATAGTTAGCATCATCTTGATAACGAAATTTGTGGCAAAAACTACGATACAACACAATCACAAACTACAAAATATCTTTCAAGTATAAGTACAACCAGACATTTTAATATAAAAATAAATAAATTTAAGGTTAACACTCTTTTTTAATTATTGACTTGAGTCGCTGAGAAAAAGGTGAAATACGAATCAATTAATCCAATGACAAACACCTAGAGATGGGCGAATGTGAATGATTTGTTTAATGAGGAAGTATTTAAAAAAAAACGAAAGCACTAAAAAAGCACCTCCACTAGATGTCGACTCAAGCAAAAGTTGATTATTGCTTTTAACTAACATATAAAAAAACTGAAATTTGCAAAGTTCAAAACTTAGATATCAATACAAATATGAAAAAGTACAAATAAAATATGAGTTGTTTATTGAAAACCGGAAAGATTGTCATAGAGAAATCAAGAAAATATCGTATCGTAGAGGCATCTAGTTTGATTTCGGAAACTAATGTTTTTTTAATACATTCTCATTGTTAAAATGCGTGATGCTAGTGGTCGTTCAAAATATCTCTACATTGCTAACTTTGCAGAATATCTATTATGTTTACCAATGTCCAATGCCTCACACGAAAGGATATTCTCTCTTAAACCTAACTTAAAGGTTTGCGGTGGTGGCATAGTGGATAAGCGCCAGGGCCTGCGAACGATGGATGACCAAAACATGATTATCTCGAGCTTATTTATTCCATGCTTCGGAATGCACTTTAAACCATTGATCCCGGCTGCATTTCCAGTCGTTAATACCCTCCAATACGTATAGGAATCCTCATGGAGGGTTCAATAAACCATCCTCTTTAACGATCTTTAAAGAAAGCCTGAACTCCTGCAGTGGGGATGTAATAGGACTCATGATGATAAATTTAATTGAAAAAAAAATGAGGTACAGGTTTTTGAACAAACAGGTGTCCCATCACTTTATAATAGAATGCATAAACTTTATGCATTTTATGCCATAAAGAAACACGGAAACTGTGTCTCTTTTAAACCAACCCGATAAACGTCACTAAAATCAATAAACAATGAAAGAGTATTAATTCTCTTATTGATAATTAGTATTTTATTTATTCTTGTTTGTTCAGTCTGACACATAAGAGTAGAAAACGGGATAAAGGGGAACTAAAATTATTTTTATTACTAACATCAAAGACTCCATACAACTGCATCTCTGTCAACATGACTTAAAATAGATTTCTAAAGAAATTGTTGCCGTATTAGGCGACAGATTTATTTATTTTCTTCTCTTTTGTGTCACATTGTAATAGTACGTAAAAATATGATGGCATATTTTTGGCACTTTTTGGAGACGGGTTTGGCAGATTTTTAGGTAGTGTCTGGTAGATTTAACATTTTTAGAACGGTCACCCTTATAGCAATTGTTTTACTCAGTGCTGTCAATTTAGCATTTTTATGGCTAAATTTAGCATGTTTTCTAATGATTTGGTATAATTAAATTCATTTAAGCATATAGCATATTTTTTAGCATTTTGCTGAGAGTCTAAAGCTCATAAATATAGTTGATGAACGCGACCGTAGGTGGTAATGTCTGAACACAACCTAAGAGTGTTCGTAGATTTATAGGCATAGAGTAGTCTTTGGTTAGATAAATCCCGCTTGATTATTATGAGTTTTTGGTGAGGGGAATCAATGAGGTCCCTGATCAAATTTTGCGAAAAATAGGAACTAATGAGGCTTATGCATCTACGTCATACTGCTCTATACCAACCGGCTACATCAACAGCTCAGGATACCGACGAGGGTTTTCGAAATTTATTTATAAATGCTTCTTTATAAAGATTTTTAATAAATACTCTGTTTCTCTCATAAAAGCATTATTTAAGCAATTTCGAAAACATTTGGCATATTTTTGGCATTTTTTAAAGCCTATTTAGCAGAAATTAGTTTTTAGAGTTGACAGCACTGGACTTTTAGTAATTTGCTTATTCTAGCGATTTTGTCGATTTTACCTAAATGTTTCTGTGATTCTTACCGAGATTCACTTAATTTTGTGTTAAAATGTTGTTAACTATACATAATTTGCCGGCAAATGTACGTTTAACGTAAATATATTATGGTTAATAAATAACAGTGAAAAGTTTTCTAGTATATTTGTAATAGTTTTTACTTATATTAAGTGTACTGGTTAAGAAAATATCATTGGTTTTGGTCTCTAGTTCTAAATTTTCATACAAGTTATAAATGTATGATTTTTTTTTATAAACTTTATTTAAAAGCTTGGAGTAAAAATGTTTTTTTATGAGATTATTTTTAATGAGGCTCCTGTATTAGATCCCGACATAGATTCCAGCAGCAGCAGGCCATCATAAGTATGTCCCATCTCCCTCGGTAACGTTCATTATATTGTCGAAAGTTTTCAGGAAATCAATCCAAATGAAAATGTAAATAACATAATTTAATGCTCATGTTATACCCATTCCTAGAAGTTTCAAATTAGAAACATCTCGTAAACTAATTGTAAGTAATTTTTGGTTCAACGAAAATGCTTGCTTTCAGCTCAGTCCATGTCTTTTTCCATTGTCCCAAAGAGAACACAATTTTGGCATACAGATTTGGCACCCATGGTTTCTGTAGATTCTGAACATTCACTACAAAGTAGGGAAAATGTGCAGATTTAACCAAATCTATGATTTTCAATACTGTCTAGATTGATTAAACAATGTCTCTTATTCCTAGATATCATATATTATAATAAAAAAAATATTAATGCACTAGCTGAAAGTCACTGAATATGCACTTTCACCTAAAATGAATCTGCAGTTTGAAAAAACTTATAAACTACAGCAACAAAAAAATCTGTGTTATTTTTGAAATGAGTACACTTAAATACAACAAATGTGATAAAATATTCTTGAAAAATTTTATGATATAGATAATTGTTGGGTAGTGTAATGATTGATAGTAATTCTCTGTAATTTTAAATATTTTCTAGACACGGTATTGTGATATAAAGAAGTTGATCCTTACATCATGTGGCCTAACAGAAGTGTTACTGGACCACTTAGTCAATGAAGGAGATTATAAGAAGGTTACAGTTGGTGTAGCAGAAGAAGAAGATGCCGCAATTCTTGTACGAAAAATCAACGGTCTTTATGTGGAGGGAGCACAACTTTATGTTGAGGACATTCGACAAAAAAAAAAGGTTGCTCTTCCTTCAATGACAATATGTTCAGTTATTATAGAAATCTGATTTACGGATGATTTAGCTAAAATATAGTAATCATGCTCACTGTTATTTTGTTTGATAAATTGTTTATTTCTGGTATCCACAAATTGTAGTGTATCTCAGGATCATCACTATTTGAGAATTAAACTTCAGTTCAAATTACATCATATGAAAAATTATGATTAACGTCAACTGTTATAAAAAATCTGCACAATATTTCTAAAGGAATTAGTATGTGGGACAACATCTTTGAAAACATTGTCCTGGGAATTTCAGGTCAGGTGACAGCCCTCATGTATAATTAAGCCTGATTTGATACAAGTGTAAATTTTTCCATGCAAACCATTATCAAATAGGTGTATGAATAAAGATTTATGGGAGCAACTATGAATTTATTATCAAAAATAAACTAATTTATTGTTAATGTATGACTTGTTCAAAATAGATTATTTACTTTAAAAGTTAATAATAATATACTGTTTAGTTCATACCAAGGTTACTTCTGCTAGGAATGAAAATTATCAAAAATCTGTAAACTAAAAATTTAACATAACATTTCCAACAACAAAAGTAATCACTATATTAAAAACAGAATACTGCTAAGTAACATACATTGAAAATATAAATTTGTTTTTAGTCAACAGAGCAACCTTACCGGCCTATGTCAAATTCAAACAAAGACTATGATCAAAGAGAGAATCCTGTAGAACAACCTGGACCAGGACTGCAGGGGATGTTTGCCCAACAAAATTTACCTATGCAAATGAATATGCTCCATAATATGGCCCAGTTCAATCCACAACTAATGGTACAAGATGCGATGATGATGATGAATCGACAGATGATGGGAATGGGCATGTATTATATGTCTCAACAGGTAAGATATTCAAGGTCTTCTCTTTCTATGACTGGGAAAATGGCATTTGATGTTTTTCCATAAGCATTGTAATATTTTGAACCACAATCTTTGCCTTTCTTATATGAAAGGAAAAAAGAAAAATTATGTAAAACAGTGTGGTTATGTTACTGTAAATATTATGAGATAGCCAACAATGATACAAAGAAATTATCGCTTGCCACTTGTGTCACCCCCTTACTGCCTGCTAAGTTCATCCTATTGACCCAAGATATTGTATAATATTTTTAAGAGAATAGTAAACAAACAGCACAATATTTCGTATGGTTGCCTATAGATAGCCGGACTACATACTATATTTGAATCCACTACTCGGTTATCCTTTTATTTAGTACATAGCCTAATAATAAGTATAGATTATATATGTATACTTAAATCCAAATACATGATATATTTAGGGTGAGTATAGAATATTCACTTAAATACAAACTCTTATTTTTATTATTATTGTTACGACTTCTTTAGGTCATGTAGGATATCAAGAAAATCAATTGGAGAAGAAATATTGATATTCTGAACTAGTTAGCTACTCAACATGAGACAATATTAAATAAAATTAAGAGAGCATTTAACATAAGAGCCACTATTTTGGATACAAGTGGTGAAATGTACAGGGAAACCACATTTGCATAAAATATTGAAATTGTTTTCCAGCAATGATTACTTGACATTTGCTAGATATACAATATTTTATGTAATAAACCTAACATAAAGTTCTGCATTACATAAGGAAAAAATGTTAAAACCGGATTCTACTTCTTAGAGAAAATATTCATAAGGTTCAACAACAATTCATCTTTTTTTTATTTTAAGGGAAATGGTTAGGCATACCGCCGCCTAGCGAGCGGGATTATGTGGGTCTTCCCTCTGTGGGTCCATCCAGTTGGTATTCGCTTCATGGATCCACGGGCCTACCCATTAAAAACCCTTCAGTGTACCCTCACATGGGGGATGAGACCCGGGAAGCCATAGCCGAGTCACTAAATGGTCAACCGGAAAACACTAGTTGTACCTATATAATGTGGTGTTAGGCAAAGCATTTGTTCAAAATGTATGACTCACGGTCAGTTGCACAAACGTCCATTAAGGTTTAATGTCGCCTTTAACCTCAATGAATGTCAAATTGGTATGGGTAATGTCACTTTGAACTAATGAAAATTTTAATAGAAGTATGTGCAACTGGCTGTTAGTAGGTTTAATTAAACTAATGAAAATTTTAATGGAAGTTTGTGCAACTGGCTGTTAGTGGCTTTAATTTAGGAGTATCATATCATGTTCAATAGGATCTCAACAGTGTCTTGGTATCTTGTATCAGTATCTTGGAATAATACCTACACTTCGATTTCGTTTAAATTAGATTGAATTAAAATGCACTCTTAAGTTCAATTTATTTTGAACATTGAATCAATTATCAAAAAATACAATGTTGAACGTTAATTGCATTTTTATTCAATTCAATGTCAAGGAAGGCGATATAAGTCTGTTTAAGGGCTACGTCTCCGAGAGGGTCACTTCCTGGGTCTACCACGGTCCATATTGTCCCGGCTATTCCTTGCTAGATACCGGAGCCCGGACTACGTGAGAGGGTGATACGGAAGCTTTTGTTGGGTAGACCAACTGCACTGTACCGTCAATGTAGTCGGGGATCCCCGGTTTAGTCGGCCTCTAGTCCAGGTCGATGAAATGTTAATGCTCAGTTGCCTTCGGTATAAAAAAAGGTTTGCTTGTGTAGCAATTTTTACGACACTAGAGTCTACGCCATTTGCCTAGGCGTCGCGTCGTTGGCATTGCCCTAATTACGGTACTAGCTCTTAAAGTTTCCCCAATTAGATGTGATGTGAAGCCACGCCCAACAAGTGCATACACACAGTAAGTGGTAAATCGTTTTTTAGGTCATTTGATATATATGTATATATATTTTATAAATGTTTCTCTTTTCATTTACAAAGTACATAATAATGTACTGCTATGGAGCATAAAATATTTTGTTCCAAATGGCTTTCCATTTTATTAAATTTTATTCAACTTCTCTGTAAGTTTTATAGCTTACATGTCGGTGTTGTGTGCAAAATCTTAGCACACATTTTAAAATGCGAGTAATAGATTACTGCTCACATCGCCAGATGTTTGAATGTCTCTACGATTTGGGAAACCTTGTCATATGACGCACCGTATATAACGCAATGCATAACACAAGTCGTATTCATATAAAGCCATACATCGATACATGATTATATTTGAAGCACCGCTTACTTGATGAAAAAAGAATAAGATTCACGAATTACACACGGAGAATACGTGTGATGTTACCTCTATAAATGTGGTCTAATTATGTTCTATGCTCTCAGTCACTTTTAAGTGTTATGATTCCATCATGGTTTTTTTCACAGAATGCTTTTATGGACAACAGCGAGCAAATGGCAGCAACAGCACAACTTCCTTTGCAGTATAATTTTAACCCAAATCAAAATTTATCTGGTCCTATGTCGGATAATTCTGCAATAAATCAAAACAACCGTGACAAAAATTTCAAACCGAACAGGGAGGATAATGAGAGTGATAAAGTTAGTAAATCTTATCGAGGATATAATCGCTCTAGCGAAGATAATGAACAGAGTAGAGAATGCATGAGGGTATCATCAAAACCGTCTCGTTGGGGATCCGATAACGAAAATCTAGCCCATAAAAGAACAAAACAAACATCTAGATGGAACACCGAAGAGACTAGTCCATCTAGAGGTCGTAGTCGATCTCCTCATCCTCAATACCGCGATGACGCGGCTTTTGACAACAGATTTCGAAATGACCAACAGCGTTTCGGTGACGATTTTGATCAGCGTAGCGTCTCAAATGTATCAAACGTTCCCGAAACTGAAAGATATGGTGGTCGTCGTAATGAATCTTACGATTCTAAATATAGCTCACGTAATGTTCAGGAACATGATATAGGCCACGATAAACCAATGGACCATCGTAGCTATCGGCCTGAACAATCACTGCAAAGTTGGGAATACGGAAATACTTCCTCACAAAAAGATCGACCGCAAACAAGTCAGGAATATTATGAGCCACGGGAAACGAGGAAACGTCCCAACCCAGATTCCATGACGGATAATAGTTCTCGGCAAACATGGAGCGAATCTCTTCGAATTTCCATCGAGAACAAATCTCAATCTTTTGCAAATAGAGAACAAAATCGCTTCACTTCTATGGAACAGGGTCCACCACAAAAGTTCTCGCGAAACACGGAAAATATGAGATCAAACATTGACGCACCACCTAGGAGAAATCCATCTCCTAGAGGTAATCCAACTGTTAGCGGGAATCTAGCAAATAATAAATATAAATTTGTACGAGATCCATCAGCTACTGAAAATCTTAGGAGAAATCCATCTCCTAAAGGTAATCCAACTGTAAGTGGATATCAAGCAAATAGCAAATATAAATTTGTACGAGATCCATCAGCCAGTGAAAATCGAGATATGAGATATCCTCCTACTAATGTAAACCGGCCTTCTGTGAGATTTCCTCCAGCTACTGGAAATCCACCGCGTATGAACTGTCCTCAAGCTAGTGGGAATCCACCTCCAAAGAGATTTCCTTCAGGTGGTGGAAATCCTACCTCTATGCGATATCCTCCAGGTAATGGTAATCCATCCACAGTTAGACATCCTTTAATTAATAAAAATCCGCCTTCTAAAAAAATTGCTCAAAATGATGAAATGAATTTGAAACGCACCATCCAAAAGGACGATACTTGGCGACGTCAGGCAGCTGCACAAATAGCTAAAGAAATTATTTCGACAAGAACAGAAAATATGGACGATGAAACGACATTGAATTTACTATGGAATCTCAAAAAAGCAGTTTTTGCACGAATCGATTTGCTTTTGAAGAACGAAATCGGTGTGGTTATAAAAAATGTAATAGAAAAATATCGTAAACGATTCCCTGTTGATGACGACAAAACATTCCTCACAGCTGTAATTGAAAATATGAAGAAGGAGGCCGCCGAAACTCCGCAACGGGCTGAAGGTGTAAAAGTAAATCATGGAGGTTAGTCTGTTTTGTTCTAACATTAAAGATTAATTCAATTATTATTGCTGCCAAAATAACATTTCTAAGGAACTAAATCTCTGTCATTTGTCAAACGTACATAGTTTAAATTTGAAATTTTATATGCCTATCTACGAGGTAACTAAGGGTATCCTATGTCATATCTTTTCATCGGAGTTCCGTCGTCCCTCATTCGCAACAAGTCCTCATTTTATCTTGCGTAGATGTACCTAATAAAAGGGAAGATTATTACTGCGCATCTTCTACTGACGCCCATTATACGTTATATTGTAATCTAATAGCTCGGCTAAGACTTTGGTCTAATTGCGGTGGATAAACTAGACATATTTTGCGGTTTTCAAAGCGAAAACACGCAAACGAACTTAACTACGATATGTCTGCGGTGAAACTTCTTTTATATATCAAATACTTTTAGTTGTGGATTAAAAATATTTAATCCACAACTAAAAGTTTCTTAGTTACACTCTTTTATTTATATAAAACACCTGATTGACATCAGCATATAACACTGTATTCAGTTCATGCATTTCTACCCTCGTAATATTTAAAACTCCAAAAGAAAGATGCTTTGGATTAAAGCCTTTGACTGATTAATGACTGGGTCTGGTCTACCTTAGCCCGCACGTTCATAGTATGGGTTCGCTTAATTCACTGGATCGACCATCGGTTCTACCCTGAGTCATAGCATTTTCCGTGGGGAAAATACGTATGCGGCACTAAAGTCGAGGTAACGTGGGATCCTCCCTTGTGTGCTCAACTAGTGAACAAATTGTCCACTGTGTTGATCCTCGGAGTCATACCCAGTAAAAACCTTCGCGGTGCATCCTTTCATTCGACGTCGCCCAGCCACCTTAGCAGTGCCAATACACGTAAAGTAAACCACAATAACATTGGCTTACCCATGTACCTAAGCAAAAGGCTAAATTTCGAAACGCGGTAAATACTGACTACTAATAATGATGAATGATACGATTCATCGGGTGATCTTCGCGCCTTACCACCATGGATTACTACTGGAGACAGAAACTTGTTTTTTACACCTTTATGATTATTAAAACAAGACTGATTATTTATCATCGGAATTGTTAATTCTGATGTCGGCAAACAAAGATTCAAGACGCGCCATATTTCTTGGGTTACTGTACATGTGAGCTAAAGGGCTGGTGACTTTACCTTGGCGTCGTGGATGCATAATTGTGACGCTTACAATTGCAAATCAGACACAAATATTTACGTCCGATTTACACTTTTAATACAGCAGCGAATTTAAAAAGTCCACAGTTAAGTAAGAAGTTATAAGTAACATCCGAATGTGGCAGTAAGTTATCTTTAGTACGATGTATAATTTTATATACATGCACTGTACTAAAATTTGTAATGTGAACACATTGATCAATTTAGTTGAAAGGTGTGCATATTAATTAAAGGCAGGAGGTACTTCATACTCGCCGAAAAACGGGTAATTTTTTTTAACAAATTTAAATTAAGACTGGTTTTAGCTTGGCGTCCAAATGGCAATAAACTCGCCATAGACACAAGTTAATTCGCTGCTGTACTTATTGAAAAGACAATCGACGTCAAATGTGGACGGAGTGAAGCGAAACCCAGGTTTACAGAACCATTCTCAAGTATCGCTCACTGTTTAATTTTACAGGCCCGGATCTACAATTTTTTTAACCGGGGCAGAAACTTGGTATTGCGCCTTTCGTCTACGCCCCCCACTCCCTACGCTCTATGAAGCCGGATTTTACTTTATATTTTTGCAGTGTTTATTATTTTTATTTTATTAAATTTTGGGATTTTGAAGCATGTCTGTTCGATTATAGCATATAATATGTAGAAAGATTAGTAAAGCTCGTTCTTTTTGTCACTGTAAATAGATACTATATAATGATGATTTTGTTGTCCTCCTAACATTGGCGCCAGGGGCAAGTGCCCCAAATTGCCTCTTCCCTAGATCCGGGCCTGTAATTTTTCATAGTATACGTATACTTTTTAGTCGCAGTCAGGCCGTAAGATTTGTTTTCAATAAACACTGGACGTGGGCATTTTTCACATATCAGTTTTATAGTTGGTGTCGGATTATATAAGTTTATTGAGTTCCCATACGAAGTTTTTACGATCCTTTATCAAAATACAAAGTTTTAAGAATCTTTACACAAGTACAGTTCATCTTAATATTATTTTTACTAGGCAAATATATATTTTTTATGTATTCTGTATGAACTCGATGTTTATGTACATATTTATATTTCAGAGTCAGCACAACAGGCAAAGAAGCTGGTACCAGACAAAAAGGTAGCAGCTAATATAAATAAAGAACCGAAAAAAGAGATTCCCAAACCGCCTCTGGCAGAATCTGGAAAATTACCCAATTATCCTAATGCAGGTTTGTTTGTTTTTTTAACTCATGGTAGCAGAAACTAAAACAAAATATTACCTATAGAAAAGAATTTAAAAAAATAGTACGTTGATTTTAGCAAGGTTATACATAACTATTTTAGGTGTTAGCATTACGCAAAAAGTAAAGTAGTGCTAGCTACTATTGCAAAAGTCACAATTAACGCTTTATATAAATGTCGCAGCCAAGTTGTATAATCAACTGACCAATTGGGCGACTAACTCTTTAATAGGGATGATGACTTGGTAAAAAAAAATGCAATTCTATTTAGTCCGTCAGTCAGATAATAGAAAAATATTAGACACGTATTTTTTTTACTTCAATTTAACAAGAAATAGCTTAGATAACAGGCATTAAAGTTGAGGAGTGGGGTCTCGCTACGTCACAGTTGAGTAGAAAACGTACTCTAACGTGACGTCATGCGAAATTTCAACTCATGTAACGTTACGGCGTTACATTGAGTTGAAATTTTATGATTACAAAAAAAATAAAAAAATACGTGTTTAATATTTTTTAACATTCTACCTGACGGACAAACAAACAAAAATTTGTCGTCATCCCTATTCAATGGAGACATTGAACTACTGCTGCCTTTCGATCAGCCTAGTAGATGAACGTAACTATCCACAATACGGTTGAACAATATTCAGTCAACTAATAAACTGTCAATTCACCGTGAATACCGAAATTTTTGGTAGCATTACCCTTTTACGTAGGGTACCCTTTTACTTCCCCACTGTAGGGGCTCAGGCCTTCCTTATGGATGGCTAAGGAGTTTGGGCCATGACCCTCCACGCTGGCCCAATGCGGATTGGAGGGTATCACATCATATACTTACATATAATGTAACACCTAGACATATTTTTACGTATATATACCTACTTCTTAAAATATCTAGATTAAAAAAAAGTTGAAGTATTCATTTTTGTAATATTGTTATGGTACCTTTCGCTTCTTTTTGATATATAGATATAACTTGTGATATTGCAAAGACATACCTATGAGTTTTAATATAACCCACTATTCAAATTCCGGCCATTTTTTTTAATGTCCCATAAACGGTATATCAAAGTTTGTGACATCATCGTACGTTCTATATTATGTCAGCCTAATTGCTACTATATTTTTTTCTATATAGAATTTGTAAATATATAAGGGTGATTCTAAAATTGAACTTATAAAATTTATTTTTATTTCAGACAAAGCTGGTTATAAAGGTACGTAATAAAATTTTATAAATTCAGAACATTATATTCTAAGAATATATAAAAAGGTTTATTTTTTTAAAGAACTGTATTTGCACTGGTTATAAAGTTTTTTTTTATTTGTTTGTAGTTTGTCTTCTAAAACATTATAGAGATATTCTTGTTCTGTGATTAGCCGACTGGCAAACTTATGTTTCAAAACCGGTGTATTTTCTAAGGCCTTCAAACGTTGATTAACAACTCCGGTGTATAAAGGGGAAGACAGAAACGAGGCTAATAACTAAAGACCGCTATTGCCTATCAACTCGAAGATTTTAGAAAAATTTATAAACTATAGATTGTTAAGTTAACTTAAACAAATATGAAATTCAATATGGCTTCAGAAGGGGTCTTGAACGCAAGATACTGTTATAGACTTAACAACTCAAATTACAGATAGAGTAGACAAATGTACAATGGCTTGCTGTTTTTATAATAATAATATAGGTATTAGCGTAAAGGATCTTGCCTTTTCACTTTTAAAAGTTATTTCCAAGAAAGAACTCGGGCAGTAAAAATTGATAAATTTATATGAACATCACTTTTGAGGTCCCACAGGGCAGTGTTCTTGGACCAACACTGTTCCAGATTGTAGTGTGGTGGCGGACGAATATTTTCTTACGCAGGATACTCAAGTGGTTTTCTGTGGGTGGTCTTGGTCTGAGGTGATATTGTTGACAGAAGGGTTTGGCTGAGCTGGCTGGTTGGTTAAACAATAGTTTTTTTATTGACCAATACAAGTTGGGTACAAAAGGCGGACTTAATGCATTCACTTTCAGTTAACCTTTGGGAAAATTGACATACGCACTGGCGGTACAGAGAATTAAAAATAGTTGACTAACTTAAATAGAACATATAAACAAATGATGATGACAATCTTCAAAAACCTTGCAAAAGAAAGGAGTGAACTATTTTATTTATAATTTATTTGGCTGAATCAGGAAGGCTGTTCCTCAGTAGAATTGATTGAAGAGTAAATGAGTTGGACATAAAGCCAGTGTGCAAAAGAGGAGTGAATAGTTAGAGAGAGTTTAAAGAACGCAGGTGACGACCATGGGTGTCAAAGAGATAACCTTCTCATTTCAAGAGAAATAATAGGTTCGAAATTACTCAACCAAATTAGTCTTGTGTAAATTGTTTGTAAGATTATTCCCTTCGAATGAATTATATCTCGAAGTGTATTATTTGCCTCTACCTCAAGTGTAGTTTTGTTAGTGCCATTAATTAAAATTGTGGTGTCATTGACACTTTCGTTTCAAAAGACAAAAGAGTAATGGTCCTAGGACACTCTCTTGAGGAACTCCGCATGTGTTTAGACGATATTGAGAATGAAAGGTACTTTTTGATGAGCCCATTAGTTTATTTATTTCTACGCATTAATACAAGATTTTTCAGTACATAACTTCTTAAAAGCATTTGACTGAATCAAACGCTTTACCTCTTATTCTATAACTTTCCAACTTCTGGAATTGGATTTTATGGCAAACATAATCAAAGGCATAATCAAAGCATATCTAGATAATGCGATTATGGGCATTTTTTATCTAAACATACCATAATAGTTTTACTAGTGAAAAACAGTTGAGCTGTTTTTCCAAAATCCAAATTGTTCTGGTTTTTAGTACAATAATTTATTGGAATTAAGATTAAGAGAATTAAGAAAGTCAATCAGTCTGGAGAGCATTGTTTTATCAAAGACTTTTGAGAGTATTGTAATGGCTCTATAATTAATCATTTCCCTTTATGTATATTGGCTTGACTACGAAATATATGAGACGTTTGGGGAATGTGCCTTTTAAAAAGACATATTAATTATAATTGCTAATGCGGTACAAAATTCCAAAGCACACAATTTTAATATCTAGTATTAATATTGTCATATGTATTTGAATTGGATTGTTTAAGAAATTTTATCACATCAAATATGTCTTTCGGACTTACTGGTGATAGATATATTGTAATGTCAAATGATTTCGGGACTTAGTGATATAATTATCATTAAAATTTATAAAGTAATCGTTAATAATATCAGATTTTTTGGGAATGGGTATATTTTTTTCCATCCTTTTCTATTTCGTTTATTTCAGAATAGACATTTGTATTTTGAAAATTGTTATTGATTATTTTCCATGTAGTTTTGCAACGATTTGTTGACATATTTATGTAATTTATACTATTTATTTTTTGGGACGTTAGAATGCACTTTTTAGTAGTCGCAAATATTTTGAGTGTATCTTATGATTCACCTTCTTGTTAGCTGGCGATTGGAAATATTTGGGGTAGATCCATTTTTTTAGACAACATTTTGTTATCCACTTACTTTAAGTGGGTTTTTATTCGTAATTGTTAATTTACATACAGGAAAAAAAAGTCATGTCTTCAATATTCTCTCCCAGTGTTTCAGATAATGAAAGAGAACATATACATTTTTGAATTTATCCATATTTTCAGAGCTAAGACGCGCTTATACTCAGACCATTTTATGATTTCTCTCGATATTACTATTTGACAATATCAAAAGTAATAGTCTGAACCTTTTCATGGTCAGACATTTCTAAATAATTAGTTATTCTTAATAAATCACTTGATATTAAATCAATACAAGATTACCTCCGTGTTGGAACCAAAATGTGGTTCACTAAATAAAACATTGCTAAAATTGAATTAAGCTCCTGTGAGATGTTATTATTTTGCATCATTATGTATATTCCAATTATCACAGATTAGGACCGTTTTATTATTATATATTTTTAATACCCTAATAGTAGAAAAATATGTAAAATTTTTATCCTGTAAAATATCACTGTATTTTCAATTATTTAATTATTGATAAATAATATTAGGAAATAAATTTTAATTTTACTTTTGGGTGATTATTGTAAGATTTAAAAATAGCAATAGCAAAATATAGCATTGGGAATGCAAAATTTATCAAATATAATGATTTTATAAATATTTAATTTTCAGTGAATAAACAACAACAGAAATTGGAGTTTGAAAATGAAGATTACTATAAATGCGATCCTTTGATATCGCAAGCACTTGAAAAGGAGCTCGACCAATTATGTGCCATAGTATGTTTTCACTTTTATTTAACTTACTAGCTTTTGCCCGCGACTTCGTCCGCGTGGTAAAGTTACTTTGAGCAGCATTTCTAACGAATATTTATTCATTATATCGTGTAAATACCTGAAAAAAAGTTTTATCCTCTTAGCTTATGCCCTTAGGGGTGGAATTTATCAAAATCCTGTCTTAAGGGATGCTTACGTCATAGTAGCTTTATGCATGCAAAGTATCAGCCCTTAAAATTGGCAAAGTTTCATACAAACTTTCATCCTCTATTTTATCCCCTTGGGGGTGGAATCAATCAAAATCCTTTTTTAGAGAATGCCTACGTCATAAGTAGCCTTATTTATACAAAATCTCAGCCCGATCGGTTTAAAATTGACAAAGTTTCATACCAAATTTCATCCCCTATTTTATCCCCTTGGGGATAGAATTGATCAAAATCCTACGTCATAACATCTACCTGCATGCCAAATTTCAGCCCGATCCGTCCAGTGGTTTGGGCTGTGCGTTGACAGATCACTATGTTAGTCACCTTTGAGTTATATATATTTAGCCTATGTCCTTTCTTGGGTATTAAAATATCTCCATACCAAATTTCATGCAAATTGGTTCAGTGGTTTAGGCGTGATTAAGTAACAGACAGAGTTACTTTCGCATTTATAATATTAGTATGGATTATTAAAATCATAACAAAATGAAAATACTTAAAATGTAAGTTCATAATTTATTAAAAGTTTGTGTAGTTAGTATTGAGAATATCATCAGCCATCATTATTATTATTATCATCATAATTAGCCCTTTTACGTCCCCTCTGTTTTAAAAAAGTGTCCTTTCCGATGTTATCGCGTTATTATATTACAAAGTAAATGTTATTTCTTACTTAATATTTACATATAAATTGGGCTACAATGTACAAAAACTACAAATTATTTAATAATTATAACAATATTTTAGGGAGTATTCATAAATATTTCATTATTCTATCTATTCTTTCTATTTTTAAATGACAATTTACGGGACTTATATTTTGAATCATTTCTTCTCATAAACGCTATGTGCCGTGTACTTGACAAGTTGTACGATACTGAAAAATTGCTCACTGCTGTGTTCGGATTTTGCATGACGTCGTATTGCCGTCTCACTTCCTCTTTACTAGATTTTTTTCTCACTTGCTCTATATACCTAAGCTTGATACGCTTGTGCTGTGGCTGCAATTTTAACTTGAACAGCTTGCCTAGTACATAAAGAAAAGAGTTTGATAAAAAATTGTAATAAAAAGAGTCGCTTTGTAGTCTAGAATGCTTTGATAGTAATATATTAGTTACTTATATGTATTTTATTTTTTTCAGTTTAAGAATGAGTTAATGAAACCCGCAGACAAGTCTGAAGTAACCATTTGTCAGCGTCTTACTGTCCAACCTTTGGTTCAATTCAGGAAGGTGAGTTTTAAATTTGTATGTTATTTCTATTTTTGCCAGTTTTTGATTCCTTAACTAAAACTGATACATGTTCGACCGAATTATTCGGTTTATAAACAAATGTTGATTTGAAGTTTGATTGCTTTATTTTATTAATTTTATTGAACACATTCTACATAGAATTTCTTCGACTTATAGACATAGAATTTATTTGATTAATTTATAGTACTTTAAAAAATATCACAATTCAAAATACCTTAAGTGTATGCTAAAAGAAAGTTTAAAAAAAAACTATCTAAAGTTATTAAAGGCAAAGACTTATGTTTTATTGGTTTCAAAAGTACTTAGGTCATTATTGGCTGTGTGCGTTTGTTAAGTATTCCTCAATCTATGAAAGGGGGATAGCTGCTATCACAAAAAAATAGGTAGGTACTGAATTAATCCATTTCATAACTTGACGGCAGAAGGATTTGGTTGTGAGACTTGTACATTTTTGTACAGGTTATGTTTTTAATGCGATTATTCTTACATAAAAAATTTCGTCTCTTAGTTATATTAGATACAGTGTTGTGCATTCAGGAAAATAGAAGTACTCGAACCGAATATATTCAGCACCTAAACCGAATAATTCGACTGAATACAAATAGTGAAAAAGATGCCGAATACCGAATACTTAATGAATATTCGGCGCGTCTCTAATCTAAAAAGAAAAAGAAACAATTTTGAATAGTTTTTTCCTATTCCATCTTTGCGCGTTTTCGTAATCTTACGTAAGAACTACCAAGACTTCCTCCCTCACCCTAAGATAAAATAAAACATGGCCGTCTTTCTAAGGCTACTACACTATTTCTAATAAAGATGTTTTTTTGTTTATTTTAATACGTTTATTCTTATCTTAATACGGTGTTATAGTTTCTTATTATTGATACTCTCTAAATTCTTATATCTGATTCACTACAAGATATTAAGGCTCAAATCGATCGGTTTGGCCTTTTGTCTCTATTATAGTAGCCTCACGTTTCTACGACATACATTTTGTTGTTTATATTAACTGCACGTATTTGAGTATTTTATGAATTATATACATGTGAAGTGTAGTTTTAAAAACCGACTAGTTTTTTAAAACCGACCAAATGCGATTTGAACTCGCGCACGTAGTGTTCCGCACCGGAAACGAGCATAAAAATCGCGTTTGTTGCAGGGGATCCCCCTAAAATATTTATTTTATTTGTTGTTGTAGCGGCAACGGAAATACATCATCTGTAAAAATTTTAACTATCTTTCTCTGTTCATGGTGACAGACAGATAGCGAAGTCTTAGTAATATTTTTCCCGTTTTATCTTTTGGATACGGAACTCTAAAAACAATTAAGCATGATTATTATTTAGGTAATGAGGAAGTATTAAAAAAAAAACATTAGTTCCCAAAATCAAACTAGATGTTGCTTACGGTACGTTCTTGATTTCTCCATGACAACCCTTCTAGTTTTCTTTCATGTTTAAAAGTAAATTACTTTTCAAAACTCATAGACTATTTGTACTTTTTCGTATTCTTATTGATATCTAAGTTTGGAACTTTTCAAATTTCAGTTTTTTAATATGTTAGTTAAAAGGAACGGAAATGACTCTCTTTGGTCCATTCGTTTCCTGCAAAAATCAACTTTTACTAGAGTCGCCATCTAGTGGAGGTGCTTTTTTAGTGCTTTCGTTTTTTTTTTAATACTTCCTCATTGGGAAGGTGAATAATTTTTTAACATAAATATTATTTACAGGCTGCAAAAATAAACTTGGTTAGGCGAATACTGGACGTTAAAACGAATCTAGCGATACGGGTGATGCCTGAAGGCAAGATTCCGTCTCCAAGTGATATGTCCTACTTCTTGAGGCAGTACGGCGCCGTTAGTTTGAAGAAGTGTGACAAGAAGAAGAAGAACTCGAGACCATTTTTCCTCGCCACATGCGAAACTTACGAAGCTTACGATAAATTGTGCTCTTTGGGTCACGTTAAATGGGGTGAGTTTATTTACTTATTGTAAATTATTTTGTATATCTTTTGTAGTAATGGGTAAGTCGTGCGCAATGATCTATACAAATCCTAAAGACTGAACAAGGCAGTGAAGAAAATTCCTTAAATCTATAATTCCAGCATTTTCAGTTCATCACTATCACCAGCCTATTAATTTCCCCATCAGTTTCAGGCCTTAGCTATGGATAGAATCAAATCAGGAGAATGGGCCCAGTGTGGTTTGATGGGTATTAACGACTGCAAATGCAGCCAGGACCCGTTGGTCCGTTGCTTAACGTACCTTCAGAAGCAGCGGAGTTCGAGATAATAAAATTTTGGTCACCCATCCTGTGACCGGCCAATCCGAAAGTTGCTAAACAATATATCGCAGAACGAGTGCGCTTACCATTGCACCATCGAGCTCTTCAAGTTTCAGTTACTGCCATCTAATAATTACCATCACCTCACTAAAGTACTGTCATATGGCGAAGCTGAGTTGAGTCTAATCGCATTAATTCGGATCTTATACATTTACTAAATAAGAACATTTTACTATTAAATAATATATTTAAAATCGCAATTTAAATTTTAATAGCTATCCAAAGAACGACAGCCTGGATTTTTTTTTTAGTATGGACTTGTTCCGTTATACACGGAAATATAATAACGTGAAAACGTATCAAAAGGCCAAGTGACAGCTGACAGATAGGATGTTCTTAGTGAAATCGAGAATCAGTGTTACTAGTAGTAGTAATAGTCCTTTTTCCCCTCTAACACTATGAAACAATCGACCCCGGCCCTCGGGTACCCTGCCAGTAGGTGCGTCAGGCTTAATAAGGCTGTTGGTTGAACAATCCCAAGTCGCGATCCAAAATCCTTTGTACCAAACAGTGGCGTAACTACAGGGTGGAAAGTCGGCAAAATGCCACGGGCCCCCGGTCAGAGGAGACTTCTTACTCCTGACATTTATTATTACACAATTAGTAAAAAAAATATCCGAACAATTTGCCTCAGGCTTCAAACGGTATTTACGCCACTGGCACCAAAGGTATCGATTACGACCATATCGACTGCAAATGTGCACAATGAGGTTACAATACCCTTTATTGTATGATTCCAGACGACAGAACTTCATTATTTTTCAAACCGTTCCAAGTGGCCGGTCCTAAACAAAAAAATAACAATAAAATGAAGCAAAAGAAGAATACAAATACTTTTAACATAGACTTTTCCGAAGACCCCAAGTTTGATGACGACAATTTCATGAACGTGAAAGAAGAGGCCGAATTGTTTTATATCGATATACCTGATGTAAAAAGCGTTAAAAATGAGATCGATATCAAAAGCGACGTCGATGATAAGAAAACCGATGACGTGGTGATTGTGAAGGACACGAAATATGAAGAAGGGAGGGAAGATTTCTTCGTAGTGGACGGTGAGCAATACAAAGTTGAAGATGAAGATTTTGAAATAAAAGAAGATGATTTGGTAGACTACTAAGTTTAACTAATATTATTGTTTCTGTATTATTATTAATTAGTTATAACGTGTGTCATTGTTTATATTCGAGTCTTATAGGGAACTAAATCACTTTCCGCGCTTTACGAGGACAACAACTTCATTTTATAGCCTTTAGATTTAGATGGGCTATTTTTTTTAATCAGAATAAGTCTTTGATTTTTATATTCTGGTGTATTGTCCTTATAATATGATTTCATTTAGAAACTGTTTAAATATGTTTTTAAGCAGACATAAAGTGAGGTCTTTATTGAAAACCGTTTTAAGTTTGTTTTTAAATCATTCTAATTTGTTTTATCCATAAGATTCTTGAATCTTAACTATCTTGAATTGTAAGATGAAGAAACACCTCAGCTTGGTGGAGTTACACTAAAATCATATTTTTTATATCGTTTGAACGCGTTTCGGCAGACTAAAAGATATTACTACAAAGATGTTTATGCACTTCGATGACATTACCAAATGGGTGTTGTGTGAATTTATAATCGTGTTAATAAATTAGTCTAAGGATTTCACAAAAAAAAATCTTCATAATTAAGTTTTCACCATCACTACCAACTTTATCTGAATTTAAAAAAAAAAATCAAACTAGATTTCTTGTATAAAAATAAATTAGTTTTCAAAATTCAATGAACAACTCATATTGTATTTGTATGGATATCTAAGTTTCGAACTTTGCAAATTTCAGTTTAAAAGAAACGGAAAAAGACTAACTTTGGTCCGTTGGTTTCCTGCAAAAATCAACTTTTGGTAGAGTCGCCGCCATCTATTGAGGTGCTTTCTTTTTTATCTTAAAATACTTCATTGGATACACTGACTGCAGACCATACTACCACAACGATTGGTCAAAAATTGATATTATACAAGATGACGGCGCTAGTTCTGAATTTCGCCATGTGCACATAGACTTATAGGTATATCATCTGCGCTGGCAGTAATTATCTGGCTTATTTACATTGATCAATAGGGAAGTTCAGCATGTAGTAGTTCAGCATTCATTTTCAATGATCGTTCCAATGGTTTAATGACCAATTAAAGTGTAAAAAAATCTTCACTCCACACGTGGTTTCCGTTTACTAATGTAAATGAGCCATTATTCGTCTAACATTTGGTTTTGTCTGTTCATATGAACGAAATCGATATTATACATATTACATATATGGTCGAGATCAACCTACGTGTTAAATTAAGTGTAGTTACTTAATTATATAATTAATAAAACAAGTATGATCGAAAGTATGTTCTTTTATTTCTTTTTCATGGTAATAGACAAATTTTAATCTTATACTTAAATTTATTGATTCGTATTTTCATCGGCTTCCTCCTCCTGTAATAAGAAAAAAAAAATATTTACACATAACCCTAATCAGAGAAAATTGTAATTTTTAGAGATAAAGTTATCAGAGACCTATAAATTTAAAATTACCGGCTAAATATAAATTAACTATAAAATTATGTTAAAATCATTACTGTATAATTTCAATTTTTTAATTCACTTTTTGTAAAATCTCGATAATAGATGAATAAAAAGAAATTATATTTAGTCCGACAGTCAGATAATAGAAAAATATTAGATATGTATATTTTTACTTCAATTTAACAAGAAATAGCTTGGATAACAGGCATTAAAGTTGAGGAGTGGGGGTTCGCTACGTCAGTTTTATAGAAAATTTACCAAAGCGTGCCGTCGTGTGACAATTTAACTCAATATATCGCCTTATTTTAATGATTACGGAAAAAGTTAAAAAAATACATGTTTAATATTTTTCAACAATCTACTTGACGGACAAACAAACAAAATAACTCGTCATCTAAATTTACTAATGTCTAATTCATGTTTTTTCGATCATAACATGTTAATTTATCTAGTCATATTTAGTCACAAAATTACAACCTCACTGTCACCATCAGTCCAATCGACGCCGTCTTGAAACCAATCCTCATCAGCCGCACCTAACATCTCCGCGTCGGCAGCTTCCAATGGCTCGTTCTCCATTACTTCTCCTGCTATCTCCTTTCGCTCTGCTGGTGAAGTCTCTTTTTTTCCCTCTGTTGTAGTCTCTGTCTTTCCCTCTGCTGTTGTAGTCTTTTTCTTTCCCTCTGTTGTAGTCTCATTCTTTCCCTCTGCTGTTGAAGACTCCTTTCCCTCTGTTGTAGTCTCTGTCTTTCCCTCTGCCGTTGCAGACTCCTTCTTTCCTTCTATTGTCGTTGTCTCTTTCTTTCCTTCTGCTGTTGAAGTATCTTTCTTTCCCATTGGTGTAGCTGTAGTTTCCTTTCCCTCTGTTGTTGTACATGGTTTCTTTGTTGTAGTCACTTGCTTTTGTTCTACTATTGTAGTGTCTTTCTTTTCCTCTGCTAACGTTGATTCTCTTTTTAGTTCTACAGTTGCTATCTCTTTCATTGTCTCCGTTACAACAGCCTCTTCCTTTACAGACTTATTTAATTCAACTTTAATTTTTATATTCGGTTCACATGAATGTGTCTGGTCGTTTCTCACTTTGTCGGCAGGAGTGGAACTACCTACAAACATAACATATAAGTACGTTATTCCTTCATGTTGTACATACATTATTTAAAATAGCCAGAGCATAAGTTTATTCTTATATTTCGAACACGACGACAGTCAATACTTCCATCTAACGCGTTAAAATTAGCATCCCTTAACCGTGTCTAGTGCTATGCAGTGTCATTATAAAGAAGTGGCGCCTACAAAAACATCGAGAGCTTTATATGTCACTGAATTGGGCGTACCGTATGATAACTTGTAAAAAGAATTCTTTTTCTACCTGTCAAAGTAAAAGTTATGTACCTCATCAACTTGAGCATTTTACCCCTAATATTATTAAGTACAACTAGAGATTTTTTCTCTAAATGAGCAATCGTTTATAACATTGGATCATAGTGCACGTTTTATAAACGGCCAAAGAACAATTGATGCTTTGTTTTTTGAATACATCAACTTTATAGTCAATGGATTCCTCACAAGCAGTTCTCAAATCTTTTTATAAGAGAACTCTTTATAAAGCAAACTTTGTAAAAATTTCCTCATAAACCTTTAAGAATTGTGTTTTTTTACATAATGCATTTTGATTAACTTGTGTTAATATGCTATTTAGCCTCTTTTTGACACTTGTGGGTCTATTCAACTCAAATCAATTTGAGGCATTTTTTCAAATAACTCCTATCAACAATTTAATAAACCACATACCAAAATTTTGTATACAACCAAAACATTGTTTGTGGTTCTTTTTTGTACCTGGATCCACTTGAGCCTTTTCTGAAATCTCCATTTGATTATTTTTCTGGTCGTTATCTTTCTTTTTGGGATTAGACAATGACCAGTGGCTTAATCGGAGATTCTTAATTATTGGCATTATAAATTCTTCATCACTCGATTGTGGATATTTACTACGGTAAAGATCTACGATTTTGTTTGCAGGAATAAAATCTTTGTTTTCTAACTCCACAGCTAGTCTTCTCCTCAGTTGTGCAACAATTAGTTTGGTAAGCATTTTTGTTTCTTCACATGTGGAATGCTTGTCTATGAGTGAACTCATTTGGTCAGTGAGAATGCGACACGGTTTCTTGAACTGTGGCAAATGCGGTTTATGAGGACGTGCATTGCGTATAACCTCATCCATTTCTCTTCTTGGTCGTTTCTTTCTGTCCCTAGATCTTTCCATATCGTCATAAAAATCTGATGCATTCGGGCCACGTTCCTGTGAAATTCATGAAAATGTTATAGAAGTTTAAAAGCTCATCCCCATCGCTGGGTAAATTTTTGCCAAATATTTATGTGAAAGAATATTTCTTATATTTCTTTTATTTTTAGGCAAAAAATAATCAATAGTTTCAATAGTTCATTACAAATAAAATATATATATATATATTTAATGTCCGACCGAAGCTTCGGCTTCGGCTTCGGCATCGGGCACCTTCGGCCAAAAAAACCATCTTCGGCGAAACATTCGGCTTCGGCCCAAAACTAGGCCGATGCCGAAGGTTTCGCCGAAGGTCCGAGCTACCGTAGAGATTGAACGAACTGTTTCGAAAGACTGAGTGAGAGAGCGATGGACCGGTCGTGTTGGCAGAGGCCGCGGGGAGTCAGGGCGCTTGTGCACTACAATGAATTTTCAGGTCCGGCGGGCCGACTTTTTCCGGTCCCGAATGACATGAAAAACTCGGATGAGTAGCTTGTGCACTTGTCCGTTTTTTTCCGGATCGAAGCGGCACATTTTAGGGTAGCTCTCTGTGAAGCTACACGTCACTTACAATAGGCACGATGAGATTTTTGAAACGTTGGTAATTGCTTGCTCTATTACTGTACGTGCAAAGACGTAGAAGACAGGAAAAATATTCCTGACAGTGCACAAGCTAGCATTACCTACATATGGCCTGACATATCAGGCCGGAAAAATCGGACCGCCGGACAAAATTCAGTGTAGTGCACAAGCGCCTTCACTGTCAAATCTGTATTTCTAAATCAACTTCTATATGAGACAGTCAATATAACCTTCAATATTGAAGTTTTGAAATAATTTTAATATTAATTGTAGCTTGTAGACAATATTGAACAAAATTAATTACTGAAAAATTATAAACCATCGGCTCCGGCTTCGGCTTTTGCCGAAGGTTGTGGCGATTGCCGATTAATCGGCTTCGGCTTCGGCCAAAAATAGACCTTCGGTACTTTTTTATGCCTAAAAACCTGTCCCTTTGAACTAATGTTGAATTTTACGGTAAACACTACAAAAGTGTAAAATAAGTATGCTAATTTCAAAATATTACATTATTGTTTAATACGGAACACAAGATTTGACCAGTAAAAATACATCATTATAACAAAAAATATAGTAACAATGTTGTCATTCTTAGTAACGCATTTGTTCTTCATACAAAATACAGTTGTCCTTGAGCACATGTCTCAAGCTTCTCTGGATTTTTTCCACAATATTTCCTAGGTGGCGATTCATAATGAATTCCGCTTTAAAAATTTAAGCCCTAAACCTTATTTATAATGCCAATAAATATTTTTTACATCAAAAAATTATTGGAGTAAAAAATTATTTTGACTGTGTCCCTAACAAATACTAAAATCGTAACTACCTTGCGTTGCTATATGAAAATAAACCTTTAAGTGAGTGTATTACCCTTTTTTGCACCTTATTCGGCTTTACATATTGTAACTCGTATAACGAACGATGGCAACCGCGGGGGAAGAGGACGCTCGTCAGATCAGTCGCGTCGGAGTCGTCGGGAGAGGTGCGTGTATTTATTGCGTGACCGCTGAGTTACCACTGTCGAAAGGTACGTATTGACAATATTTACATAATATTTGTTTTATATGTAGTTTGTCATGTATTGGATCTGTCAGTGTTAGAATATTTGCACTTTGTTATTTCATTTAGTGATTATATACAACATAGTCAAATATTTACAACTGCGATACTGCTACACTGCGTTACTTGAAAATGTAACGCAGTTGTTGCATTGGTAACGCAGTTGTGAATATTTGACTATGTTGTAAATAATCACTAAATGAAATACCAAAGTGCAGATATTCTAACACTGACAGTACAAAGATATGACTAACTACATATAAAAATAAATAATATATTTGTCAATGTTGGTGATACGTTATTTAAGCCTTAATTTTCATAATGTTTTTTTTATCTTAGAGAAAAGATTCTGCGCTAAATGGCGTTAACAAACGCAGAAAAACAACGTCGCTATAGGCTTAAATTAAAACTAGACCCGGTGAGAAATGCTGAAGCTAAGAAAAAACACCTAGAAAGGTACCATGCAAATAAAAAACTTGTCAAAGATATGACAGAGCGAGAACATAGGAGTGCTAAGCGTAAATGGAAAACTGCAAATAAGAAACGTCGAGAACGACAAAAAACTGCTCAACAAATTATGGACATTACACCGACGTCGAGCCCGCGGTCAGGAACTCCAGTTTTACCGAGGTCTAGAGGCCGAAAACAAATACGAAGAGATAGATCTGCAGTGTACAGAAATAATTTGAAATTGCAGGAAGAAATAGAAAAGTTGAAAAGAATGTGTAGTAAATATAAAAAGAGATACCAAAGAGCTAAAACGTCAATCAAACACACGGAACAAGTAAATAAGCTTAACCAAAATAAGTATTCAACATTATCCAATGCCATCAAAGACCATTACAGAAGTTTGAAGTCAATCAAAGAGAAACAATCATTAAAACAAATTTTCAAGGAGAAGGCTTATCTAACTCTAAAATAAAAATTGCTATTGTACGCGAGACGTTGGGAATTGATCTGATGAAAGTGATGAAACGACAGCAGAATACCTCAAAGAAAAATCTGGTTAACAGCATTAAAAGCTTTTTTGTTCGTGACGATGTTTCTAGAGCTACGGCTGGAAAACGGGAAACTGTCACTTGTAATAAAATTAAAATACAGAAGCGATATTTACTAGATCACAATGAAAAACCTATTTCATTCTTTTAAAAAAGAAAATCCAGAATTGAGATGTTCTTATTCGTATTTCATTAAAAACAGGCCATTTTATATAAAGCCACCTTCAGTTTCTGGAAGAGAGATTTGCCTATGCAAGATACATACTAATGCGCAGTATATTTTAGATGCTCTCTACAAAACCAGGGTTATCGCTCACCAAAACACTGAAGGAGTTAAGCAAGGTCCGTTTGTATTTAGTGACGGACAGTGACATACAAAACATTGAAAAAGCTCTACCTAAAAACCTTGTACCACTTCAAGGTACGATGCTAGTACATCAAGTTTTTACTGACACTCCCGGTGAACTTCAATATAGAGATCTCAGTTGCTTTTGCCAAAGAGGTTTTTGCTCATGCATGAGCCCAAAAACTTATCACCCTGTTCCTGCTCCCGTTATTGACACACTTACAGAAGGTATTCTCTTGGATGGATTGGATGAGGAAATAGTTCTCGATGATATTTTATATATAATTACCGTACCTAGAAGAACATTTTACAATACGGTTTATTCCACACCTTCCAGCTCTGATGACGAGTTCTTAGCCAGCTATAGCCAACCATCAGTTTCTAATATAAAAGAAAGGCAATTAATTGAAAAGGAAAATATTCATCCTACAAAGATATCAGACGGTGTCCATGTCTTAGTAAAAGTGTCTTCTGTTAAAGACAAACATTACACTTATCTAGGTGTTGCTAAAAGTGAAGTTGATGAAGAAGGAAGACGTCAAAATTATGTTTTACAAGACAGTAGATAAAACTGGTAAAAGGTTCAAAGCAGTAGATACTGATATTTCTTACGAACCTTACGATAACATCTTAGAAATTGTTCCTAATCCTAAAATTGTCGTAAAAGGTAAAAGGATATACTTTGATTATGATAAGCCATTAAACGTCTTTGAAAAGTAGGACTGATTTGAAAGTGTTCCATTAGTTATTAAGGTTGATTTTGTGATTTTTATTTTTTGAGTTTTTAAATTTATTTCATTGAAGATACTTTATTTTATATCGAGTCATAGGAAGTTATATTTTGTTATGTTTTTATCGTTATACTAGATCTCTATAGAAAGTACAAATATTGTATGTACAAGAATTGTATGTAAGAAAATACTACCGTGTTACTGGGCTTACTACTGCGTTACTTTTGTGTCCCTCAGATTTTTTATAGTATTTTCAATATATCTATGATTCTTATTATTTAACGTGCTTTAATTTCATACGTACGTATTACTCATCAAAATTGAAAGATTATGTTGTTAGTTGGTATTAATTTTAAGTTTTTATTTGTGATAAAAAGAAAAGTTTATGTTATAAAATTAAATTTTGGTAACGCAGCAATCCAAAGTAATAAGGATACTCTATGAAACTGATAACTTCTGTGATTTAATTTTATAAGAAGTTAATTATAAGCGTTACAGTTTAAAACTGACACGTTGTGATTCTCTTTGTACAAGATTAATAAAAATTAAAAATAAATTCAAAATGTAACGCAGTTGTTTAATTTTCCGACACCTTCATATATTGTTGACCATAACTATAATTAACTCATTTAAACTAACGCTGCAGAGGTAGGTACATTATAAACCGAACTATAACGTATCTATATCTGCATATAAAAATAAGAATATTAATATTTTTATAAAAAAAAGAAATTTAAAATCGTATGTTTAGATTAGGCATTAAAAAGTATTTTATGGGTGGCCACGGAAAGTAGTCAATCGCCTGCACCCGATGTCTACGTCCACTAGACCTTAAGCATATGCTCGCGTACATACAAGCACGCTTCCAGCGATTAGTGATACTTTTGTGTCGCACTCAGTTTTCTACTTGCGGTACTGACGAAATTTTCTGTTCACTATGGTGTTTTTTTTTGTTCCACTAATGGTGAAATGGGGAGTGGTATTGGCGGCGACAGAGCATGCCAGTGGTCAAGCGGAGCCCATCGGACTTGAGCGTGGTATGAGCGGATCGAATACAGTTCCAAGCAGTGTAATTCCATGTAAATATGAAGTGCAACGATTGTATATAGAAATATGAATTTTATAGAGCGATGAAATGCGGTAAACGCTCCGTCGTCACCCAGTTGGCGTTGTTCTTATTAAGAATACTCGAACTAATGTGAAAGTGATTGAGATGAGATTGCATTCTACCTTCCAACCTAGTGCAGTATATGTCTCCGTTTTAGAAGGCAGACCAATCTGTTGTTTTACTGCGTAAGTGAAGCCTGACATAGACCAATCAAACTTTGTTTTGACAAATCAATCAGGGTTTCAGAGTATGTTAGAGTCACTTTTGCTTATTAAACATGAGTTTTATACAAATGAAAATGTTTGTGGGCTTATTTGTAGATTGATTTTATCATTATGGTATACAGATAGAGTTTAGGTACGTAATGCAGATTGTCCACTGGCAGGTAACTTATACAATTTCTTGCTGAAATCAATTGATGACTGAGAGGAATTTTAATATCAGCCATATGTATCTTGTAGAAAATTTAGTAAGCCACCAAAACTTGCACAGTTGCACTAGCATGAGTGTTTACACGCTGTAACTCCTTGTGCATAAACTTCTGTAAATTTGATTGCCAGTGGACACTACTTAAGTGAAGAATCAAAAACCTTCCCCTAAAAGCGTCAAGTGATAATTCTGAGACATACTATCCAGGTATCATACTGAAAATAAAAAGAAAGAGATACAACTGAGGAAAACACAAAATAAAGCACAAGGCATAGGAATGAAAAAGGAGATTTGATGTGCACATAATTTAAGGCAACTGCGATCGTCTTCGTTCAGAAGATCTAGGAGTAGAGAATCACCATTGGACAAGAAGGACATCACCAAGTTATTATAGGTGCTCTAGGTATTTTATTTATTTAAAACCAAGGGTTCTGTTACGAAAACGAGCAATAAATCATTTGTTGTATCGGGCCCCTTTAATATTTATTTTATTCTGGTTTAAGTCGTTAAAACGGCCACAAAAATACATCAACTGTGAAAAATTCAACTGTCTCACTTTGTCAGTTCATGAAATACCTGGTAACAGACAGATAGATAGCGAAGTCATACCCTAAAAAAGTGAGTATAATAATAATAATAATAATGTCTTTATTTGCAATAAATAGGGTTATATATACAGTTGTGATATTTCAGTTTAAGAGCTTTGACCTATTTAGCCATCTTGAACAGTATGCAAAAAATAATAATAATAATACCTAATAATAATAATAAAATTGATGAAACTTAAAATATTTCATAATTACATAAAATTGTGTCAAATTTAACAATAATGGTATTTAATCAAAATATTACAATTGTGTCAAAACGTTATTAATCATGTCAATTTTATCAAATTGTACAAAAAAAAATTAAAAAATGTATAAGATGTCAAATGGAAATATTAAACTTATTGAACATGTCAAGGAATTTAGTTTAGTAAACATAAGTATGTCAGATGCAATTATGTAAAATTATTTATAAAACTTTGTATCGACTATCATGCTTACAAATTAATTACTGATAAACTATCCTTCATTAAGGAATTCACCAATCGAGTAAAAAGCTTTTTCAATCAGCCATCTACGCAATAATATTTTAAAACGATTAGCCGGCAAATCTTTTATATCATTGGGTATTTTATTAAAGACAGCTGTACACATAAAGAGACTATTTTTTTTCAATTTTTTTGTTTTGGGTATCGATGTATGTACTACTTTGTTCGGGTTTCTCAAACTTCTTTCAGTTACATTACTCGATCGCACGAAGAATTTTTCGTTTTGCTTCACAAACATCGCCACTTCTAATATATACAGACAGGGCAGTGTTAGTAATATTTTTAAAGAAATAAAATAAGGTTTACATGATATGTCTGATGTCAAATTGCATATAGCTCTAACACAGCGTTTCTGAGCAATCAATAATCTTGTTTCATCAGTACCATTACCCCAAATGATTAAACCGTACCTTAAAACTGTTTCTACGTACGCAAAATAGGCCGTAATGGCAGTATTTAAGCTTGCAACTTTGGTTAATTTGTACAATGCATAAGCAAATCCATTTACCTTATTGCATATTTTATCTATTTGTGTTTTAATTATATTTGTGTTTTAGTGTTTTAAATATAGCATTTATGATTTTTTTTATTAAAAATAGATCGAAAATACTTGAAGGCAGCATGCTTATGAAAAATTGGTTATATTTCGGCAAATGATTGGATTTAAGTAAAATATTTGCCATATGTTATCGATATTTTTTTTTCTTTGAGGAGTAGTAAAATATTGTATTTGAGTAAATGAATTATTTTTTGGTTTGATTCTTTATATAATCTAAATTTCTTTACACAAATTAGTTGACTATACCATACTATATAAGAAGTTTAGTTACTAATACTGTAGAGACTATATGTGTCATAAGTATAGGTATACATCGGGTCAGCGAGAGTAGCTGTTCTCTTCTAGAACTATTTGCTAATGCCTCGAATACACCGGTAGGGCCGAGTTAGCTTGATCATAACTCCAATAGCTGACTATACACTTTAAGTTTCGATAGAATACTATAATAGCCAGTAGTTGCAGAGCTAAAATTTATTGTATTTTCAGTAAATAATATGGTATTAAGTTTGGTTAATATAGAAACATTTATTTATTAACAATCAACCTTTTAAATTTTATTATGAATTAGATTTCATGAAAATAAGTTACTGTGATAAGTGCATTGGTCAATGTGTCTTAATTCTTTTATTAGGTACTCACTACTCGTATACCTATTAAAAAAGTCATAGGCCAAAAAATGGACCAAGTCTATTGGAAGTACAGCAAGGGAAAGCCAATGAAAAGATGGGAGGATGATCTGCCAAAGGGATGGAGAATAGTGGCAATCGAGACAAGTGGCATAGCATGTAGGAAGCCTATGTTGGACAACAGCCTGATCAGTAAACCATGGCTGCATATGCACAAATAAAAATTTGTTATTATATTTCATCAATTTGCATTCACAATGCTATGCTGGAAAATATACTTAATGAAAAATTTGTTAAATTTAAAGTAAGTAACTGAAATGTTATTTATGATGGTCAGTGAACAAAGGCTATTTTTATACTGGTTTCTTATTTTTGACGCGCAATAATCATTTAATAAACATCTTAATCTAAGTAAACACAGAACCTGTAAGGATCCACAACTTAAGTATTTTTGTTTTAAATACAATGTCCGCTTGCTTGCCCCATGTAAATTAGTGTTTAACAAAACTCAAACGCTAACATATAAATGGGCAAATGTGTGAATATTGTTGATTCCCATTTCAATATTGCTGAAGATTTCGCTAGCTTTTGCCAAAATAAAGCAATCTTTTAAAAGTTCATACATAATTTCAGAGTGTTTCAATACTATTATTTTTTCAATAAATTTTGAGTTAATTTGTAAAAAAAAAATGATAACCAATGTTGAAGTTGTCATATGTAAAAACATAAATGAATTTGTTTGCATGCTGCTATATAAACATTTTTAAATAATGTTTATTATGGTTTATGATTTACCATAATAGAAGATTATTATAATATTCTATGATATTTATGATTATTAAATTCACATACCCTTAACATATCTAGTTTCTTCTGTTCTAAAAGCAATCTTCTTTCCTCTTCAATCACTAACCGTTTTTTTCTTAAAAGTTCTATCTCCAACTGTGAATTTTATTTATTGAACCATCAGTTTCAAAATTGATAAATCTTTAAACAGAGAAAATATTATTATGACTTTCATGCAAAATGAATTCATGATACTTACATCTAATTCTGATGTGTCATGGTACAGTGGACTCCGAGACCTATCTCTATCCATGGAATACCTACTATAAAAATTCCCTCTTGATCTACTCCTACTTCGTTTTGAACCCCTGTTTCTGTATGGACTAGGATGACGATTAATGTTATGCTTTTCATCAAAAATTCTAGCAGTTATTATACTACGATCATTGCCGTTACGAAAGGGATATTGATTAAGTATTTCCTTTGCATCCCAAGCCTCCTCTCTAGTGGCAAATTCCAGTTTAGCTTCTTTACAATCACTCGTTCGCATGTCAGCAATTTCCGTAACCCAAAACCTACTATTCAAATTACCTTTTCTTAATATACCTCGAATGCTGTACATGAGCTTCGGCATTTTCACCTGAGAAGAAATATTAGGTTGAGTACTGTACTGTATATCAAGCGTTTATAATTTTAAGAAATTATGTTTTTATTTGATAATAACAAAACTTAGACAAATTTTTCTTAGTATCACATTAAAACAGAACTAAAAACAAAATAAAAACTTCCAGCAAGTAAACTTACGGAGGGTGGGAGTTTTTGTAATTCAACAATCGCCATTATTTTAAATTCTTATAAATATATTGTTTGAATTCCTTCTGAAAAATGCCCCTTGGAATTAGTAAAAAACCCTTTGCTTATCAAATTCCAAATTTTATTACTTCTTTTTTAAATCATGGCCTATTTGCGTTTACACAATACACCACCCAAGTCATGTTTGTGGCTTTTACACGTAAAGAATAATGATAAAACTATGACAATTTTGAAATTTATTTAATTTTAGTACATGTAAAATTTAATAAGTGATGTTACACTGTATCACATACAATCACAGATTAGTAACATGTAGGAAAAAGAATTTAAACACAAATATAGTATGTAGCAAAGTGACCTCAACTCGAGTTATTAGCTCCATTCTAATAACAGTTGCGCGTAAACTCGAGTTCGATTACTCTCGCCTGACATAGTGCACAATATAACGAATGACAATGACATGGCGTAAAATTTGCCGATCATTTATGACCATATCAAGAAGATTCACTATGTAAGAACCTGAAGATTAAGATGTGGTGATGGTGTCTCCCATCATCCAGAGGCAGGAAAAGAGAGAATCTCCCTCCGAGTTGTGTAAACTTGGAAATAAACTCTATAAGGGCGAATTAGTATTCAAAAAAAAGCTGTGTGAAGCGACATATGAATATCGACTGAAATAAATAAACTTATAGATATTGTTAGAGGAAAAAAGATCGACCACTACTGTAGCACTAGTTATCGATTTCACTAGGGGCCTCTCTATCTGTCTATTAACTGCTGTCATTGTCCCTTCGACTGACAGTTAGTCTGTGTCAGTTTCGCGCCAATGAGGAAGTATTTAAAAAATATATTTGTTCCAGAAATCAAACTAGATGTCGCTACGGTTCTTTCTTGATTTCTCCATGATAATATTTTCGGTTTTCTTTCATGTAAAAAAGTCAATTAATTTTCAAAACTTAATAAACAACTCATATTCTATTTGTACTTTTTCGTATTTTTATTGATATCGAAGTGTCGAACTTTGAAAATTTATTTTTTTAATATGTTAGTTAAAAGGAACGGAAATGACTATCTTTAGTCCTTCTGTTTTCTGCAAAAATCAACATTAGGTAGAGTCACCCTCTAGTGAGGTGCTTTTTAGTGCTTTCTTTTTTTTTCTTAAAATACTTCGTCATCCTAAAAAAAGGTTATGGCTATCTAGATTATTGCTTGTTAATTTTGAAATACACATTGTGACTTGTTTCAACTAGCTTCTTTCAGCAGTGTTAACCTAGGATAGCAGTTTAACCATGGCTGTAACATACTAAAATATCCATTCTTTTCAATAGATCAATAATAATCTTTATTACGCAGTGCCCTAAACATTTTTTACTTTCTTTCTAACTTCACACTGTAAACGACATAAAACATTAAATTATAAGATATGGTTTAATTTTTATTTGACAAAAAAGCGTAGTCACTCTAAAAATTAGAACGTTTACGCGCCATAAATCCTAAGTTTTCTTCTCACAATATGTTTGCCGAAAAGAAGTCACTGTTAAGCGATAAGGCCGCCTACATTATTGTTCTGTGCCGCCTATTGTACAATTATGATTTTTATGTTTGTATTGTCTATAAATTACTGTAGTATGTTGTCAGAGATGTACAAAATACCCTGTACGAAGTATCTGGAATACAAGATACAAAATACTTTTATATTAAGTATTTCAGATACCAGATACGAAATACTTTCGAGAAAAGTATTTGAAATACTAGATACAAAATAGGTATCTTATAAATACTTTTGATAAATACAAATACTTTTCTTAAAAAAAAGATTTGAATTTAAGTTTGTTTATTAAAGACCACAAGAACCTTAATCTTGGACCAGATGGGACCAGGGACAAAGTGGATTTTTTAAGCATTTTTCATTAGAAACAATTTTTACAAGCTTTTATTTAGTTTCACGTGTACCGGTATTTGTACTCAAATCTCACAAGCTAAATTTCACCCACTTTTCCTCCGTTTGGAGATAAAAAATTAAAAAAGCCTGAAATGTTTTTTTTTGTTTGTCAATCACAATGTAACATATAAAAATGCAAATATTTAATACATTAGGCTTAAATCAATGAGTTTAATAACTAGAGAAGCAATCCCATACAACAGACGCGCCAAAAAGCGTAGCACTTTTCCGAAATCAGGACGTAGCTTTGCAAATAATATTTATACTATATAATATAAATAGATTTATTATATTAATCTCCCTCATATCTACGATTAAACTTTAAATTAAACAAAGACAGAATATGCGCGAACGACAGAATGAACGGAAAAATGGGTAATTGATATTGTATTGCCAGCTGTCGAAAATTTCACCCATTGTGATGAATGAATGAATGAACGAGTAGTGTAGATTTATGTATAAAATCAATTAGTAAAATACTGTAACTTTGAAAATTTGTTTGCAAAAACTTTGAAAAAAAAAACAATTACGAAAGTAGGCTCTATGCATATATATCCCTTTGTTTTTCGATAAAGTTAGTAGTTAAGACAAAAACATTTGTCAAAGTTCATAAAACATCAAACAAACAATTTTACGTATTTTCAAAAGTTGTATCTCGACAACTAGCGAATTATTCCACGCATTGAAAAAATTAAACCACATTAGCATCTGTGTGCATGAATAAAAAAATTTGCGCAGTTGCCTATACTTAAGCTGAGCTATATAATTAATTATAAAAAGATATTTAGATAAATTATAGCCACGTTAATTAAAAAGAAAAGGTTTCCATATACTTAGGAAAATTGAAAGTGAATAGCAGTGGCAACACTGACGACAAAATGTCGAAATTTTATTTGAAAAAAATTAAATATTTTTATTTTATAACCTAGCTTTAATTTTGTATTTATTGCCAAAAATGTTAATGATTTAAGTGTGAAACTTAATATTCTTTCGTATTATGTGTATTTGTGAAAGAGAATCGAATTTTATCTACTGTTTTTCTTTGTTTTTACGGAGCATTTTTTTTGTACTTTCTTAGCGGGAGTTGAATGAGTAATGAAGTGCAAAACGAAAAAACTAAGACAAACGTCTTAGTTTTAGTAGCTTCAGATTTTTGGTATGTATTGCGTATCTAGACATATTAATATCATTGGCTTAAATTATTTTAAATTTTTTAGTTCCTTTTTAATAATAAGTTTTTTCAATATAGCATTGTGAATGAAAAATTGGTCAAATATAACAACAAGAATAATTATTTAAATTTAATTATATAATAATTATTTATTTAAAGAGCTGGTTTTACGTACGACGATGTACATATTACGACGTAGACCAGATGAGAAAATTACGGAGAACTGAAAATTCATTTGTCAAAGAAATTATTTGAAGAATTTTGTCTATTAACAAATTTATTCTTATGACGAACTAGTTGAAAAGCAGTGGGTAATTATTTTCAATAAATGCAATGACAGCACTCGTTTCCAAACTACTGAAGATTTGTCAGTATTTTTTGTATTATGCTTTATAATGCGAATATTGAAATTTTTTTCGCTCATGAATATGCAGTGGGCAAAAGATAGAAATAGATTAACTGTTGAGTCAATAAAGGCAATATTGCTCACGGGATATAATTTCTAGCATTTGCCATGTATCGAATTTCACAGTGAAATTTCTTTAAAAATAAACTTTTTGAATTCTGTTGTTAGTGGAAAAAGTATAATGTGCAAAAAATTAATAAAAGTTAATAAGTTTAATTGATATACTGAGTTTTATTTATAGCATATGACCGGGTTTTTACATAAATCAGGATTTAACTGGTTATTCGATTTCAAGCCCTATGCGCCATCTATCAATTTTTACTAGGGAGGGTGTATTACACCGGTATTACCGTACGTTCAGTTTTACGCATTTACTTTTTAAATGACATCAAACAATGTTTGGATTCAAGTTATTTTCAACTAAATATTCATTGCGTTGAAATTTAACACTTTCTTCTTGTAAATATGTATGTTCTAGGCAAATAATGTTTTGTGATATTTATAAAATCTTTTTATAAAGTATTTTATCAGAAAAAGTATTTAAAAGATACTAAGATTCTAAACAAAAGTATTTAAATACAAGATACAAAATTCTTCCTAAAAAAAGTATTTTAGATACAAGATGAAAATACGTATTTTGTATCTTGTATCTGTATTTTAAATACTTGTATCTGAGATAAGTCACATCTCTGTGTGTTGTAACGATTTTCCCCCTATTGCTGCGACCAATGAAAAAAAATACCACATAATTTAAGGCGTTATAAGACGGACGAACCATTTAATTATATGAATGATCAATGAAAAAAATCTTTTATTCAAATAAGCTTACCGGAAGCTGCTGTGCTGATGTCAGACACGCTATATTTGATACTTTTGACATCCTTGTAAAATAGGAAAGGAAAATCTATCTTAACTATATAGATATATCAAGCGTGCATTAAACTTTTATCAAATAAATTTTAAATAAAAAGCAGATTCACACAAAAATAATGTCCGAGCTCAAGGTAATCCAAATGAATCGATTAACAAAACAAATCATGACAACTTTTATTAGTAACATAGGAACATACTCTTTGACAAATCATAAACTTTGTACTTGTGTTACCTAATTAAAAGCAATTTCTGAAATACATTGTCAACATACAAAGGAAAACCTGTTCCCAACTATATAAAGCATGATAATATATCTTTTTTTTTATTGTTTTTCACACAATTCGTGATATTTACCACTGTTAACAACCTCTATAATGCATTTTAAAAATATTTCATCGTCTTCTTTTGGATAATGAGATCTGTATAGTGCAACAATTTGTGCTGATTTCATTTGTTCCTTTTCCATTAATAGAATTCTTAATCTTTCCCTTAAAACAATTTGTGTTATGTTATGCAAATATTTACATTCAGAATTTAATTTTAACAGTGTTTTCATTTGGATCATCAGTTTTTTTACCGGTATTATAAATTGAGGCCTTTTAGGAACTACTGTGTCTGGTTTTGCGATTACTTGTTTATCATTTTCGGTATTTTCTAAAGCTTTGTTTTCGAGTCTACTTTTTTCCTCAATAAAATCCTGTAATATATTATCCAATATTTGCTGTAGTTGTTCAATATTTTCTTTTTTAGGCACAATTTTCTCTTCATCGCTGATAATAATTATTTCAGATGATAATTTGTCTTCTACTTCTTCAGGCTTTTCATCTTGAACATTAATGTTTCCATTTGTAGATGTATATTTATTAAACCAATCACTTGTGTATATCTTTGATTTATGACCATCTGTATCATTACTGGCTGCTTCCGAACATTTTGATTCCGGGTGTATTTTCAAATCTATATGGATTCTTATGACATCTGATTGTTCAGTCGTATTCGTAATCAGGATCCCACTGTCATTGTTATTCGAAACACTAGTGTCATTGTTATCCTGGAGCTATAAAGTTGAAAATATGAAAACATGATTTAATCCGCAATTCACAATCGCTTTAAAGACATCGATCTACACTAACGCCTCTAATGGCAAATCCAAAGGCAGCGAGGAAGTATTTTAAGAAAAATAAAGCAGCTCACTAGATGGCGACTCTACCAAAAGTTGATTTTTGCAGAAAACAGTGGACCAAAGATAGTTAATTCCGTTCTTTTTTACTAACATATTAAAAAACTGAAATTTGCAAAGTTTGAAACTAAGATATCAATATAAATACGAAAAGCTACAAATAGAATATGAGTTGGTTATTGAGTTTCGAAAATTAATTTACTTTTATACATGAAAGAAACCCGGAAGGGCTGTCATGGAGAAATCAAGAAAGTACCGTAGCGACATCTAGTTTGATTTCGAGAACTAACTTTTTTTTAACTACTTCCTCATCAACCTTCATTCTGACGTCAAGCAGCGAAGTAGGAAGAAGAATACTCTATCGAACAAATACTAGTAAAAATCGACTGGCTAGCTGGATTGTTTCGGTTATTGATCTTGTGATATGGTTATTATTCAAAATCTAGGGCGAAAGCGGTCCTCCTCCATAAACATGTGATTAAACTACGTTCAACAAAGGCGGACTGAGGCTTGTAGGTGTAGGCCGCATATAGGTTTTTTACTTGTTCTAGAGAAAAACTATCAAGTAATACCGAACGTGAGTACGGAGCTTTAAACTAACAACTAATTCTAGTACTAAAGCAAACTGACAATGATAGAAGAGAAAACGTCAAGTTGAGGAGTGTAATAGTTTAAACCTTGTACTAAAGTTAGTCTTCACTTTATGATAAGATGACTTACTATTTCCGTAGGAATTTCTTGAAGTACTTCATCAATGTCATCCCAAACATCCGATTGGCGTATTGATATATTATCTGTAATTATTTATGAAATAAGAATCTACCAGAAATGTGACTTCAATCACATAATAATAAATTTGGTAAGATATTAAATATAAAATTTATTAATCCACTCCTTTACTTGGCCAATACAAAAGCAAAATCAACTGTTTAGTACATACCATTATTTTCAATAGTTTTCTTCATATCAATAGGCTTCAATTCATTTATTAATTTCAGAAAAAAACTTTTGTCTTCCTCTGTACTACGATAACATCTGTATTCATTCAGAATTTCAGAGACTGCCATATCTTCATTAACTACATTATTTAATTGCCTTATTCCATTTTTGACATAGTCTTTAAATACATTTGTTACAATATTGATATCATTTAAAGAAAGTGTTTTAAGTTCCCTTTGAACTAGATTATCGATTTCAATAATAACCTTTCTTATAGCACACTTGATGCTATTTGAAGTAGTCTGGGATGTGCTCTGAATTTTGTTTTCATCATAATTATCATACTTTCTTCTGGAATATGTATCATCCTTATAATCTTTTACGTCTAATGGAGAACCATGAATTCTGCTATATCTGTGAATAAAAATATGAAGCATTTATATAGTTATTTAACTTACAATGCTAATTTGCTATTAGAAACAATCAGAAGTAATTATATTTTAATGTTTCTGCGACAAAATGACGTTAGAAATGTTACGACTTAGGGTTCGGGATAAAAATTAACGCCAGTTATAGTTCTCACTCCGATTTTATTTAACACAATAAAATCACAAAAATAATCCATCTACAAAATTCACACTTCAACTTTAATATTTCACGTCAAATAACACTTCCAACGCTATTAGTTCCCGTCACTAGTTTTCGCTTATGAGTTTTCCTTCCGATTGCTCTCTCGTTCAGTTCACTACACTAGTTACTGAAAGACTGCCGGGATGGGTAATATGAAGAATTAATATAAGTAGTCCACCGCATATTTATTTTAACAAATTTTATCGATAACATATGGCAAATATTTTACTTAAATCCAACCATTTGCCGAAATATAAGCAAATTTTCGTAAGCATGCTGCCTTCAAGTATTTTCGATCTATTTTTAATAAAAAATCATAAATGCTATATTGCTATATAATCATAACAAAACCCTGAAAACGGGAGTGTTTTAAACTCCCGTTTTCAGGGTTCCGTACCCAATGGGTAAAACGGGAACCCTATTACTATGACTTCGCTTTCTATCTGTGTGTTACCAGGCTGTATATCATGAACTGTCAAAGTTAGACAGTTGAAATTTTCACAGATGATGTATTTTTGTGGCCGTTTCAACGACTTAAACCAGAATAAAATAAATATTTAAAGGGGCCTGATACAACAAATGATTTATTGCTCGTATTCGTTACAGAACCCTTGGTTTTAAATAAATAACTAGAGCAAATAACTAATTAATACAATACCTAGAGCTCCTATAATAACTTGGTGATGTCCTTCTTGTCCAAGATCTGTTTCTATAATACGGTGATTCTCTACTCCTAGATCTTCTGAAAGAAGACGATTTTTCTTTATGCGATAACCTTCTCGAGGAAGACGGAGACCTTTTAAATGATGGCGATGTCTTGTAAGCATACGATTTTTCATATAAACTGCATGAGCTTTTTCTTGGCTCATATAATACAAGAGAAGTTTCTTTGTTTGATAATCTTCTAGACTGACTCGGTGATCTGTTTGATGCAGAAGGGTATATAGAGCAATCATCATATAATTTTGAAGTTTTACGTGGTGATCTCAATCTTCGTGACACATGTGTCCTTGTCGACCTGGTTAATGATGGTGACTTTCTCGACCTCGATGAAGATCTGGACAAGGATTTTGATTTATGCCTTGATTTAGTGGAAGTATATGAGTATTTAGAAGGCGGAGAATACGTAGATGAGCTGTGTCTGTCCCGTGATTTTGATTTTCTCTTTCGAGACTTTGACGATTTCGGCATTTTAGTATGTTTATGTGAACCACTCGAGTTTTCGTCCTCAGAATCACTAGCAACCTGTAAAACAAATAATTAATATAAATATTAAGTAACATTCGACACTTAAAAGGCTTGAAAAATCCATTTGTCCCTTGTACTCTGAGATGGGATCCCATCTGCCATTCCAAGCATTTTTCATATTTAATTTAAAAAAAGATATATTTTATTCATAAAACTTTTTCAATAATGTTTTGGACGTTTCAAATAAACAGAACTCGCCTGAATATAAAATAAACTAGAATATCCAGATACAAGACAATATAGGTATAAAAAAAATCATTTTTACATTAATGTGATTCACATTTCGCATCATATAGCTCTGAAATTTGCGAATAAACGCGAATCACCGATCGGATTAATCGCCCCTGACTATTGCTTCTCTTTCATTTTGGACAGAACATTCTTACCGATAAAGACGTTATCAGTAATATTTAAATAATCTCCACCTGACATCCGAAGAGACTTGCCGCAATCTAATGAATCAGCAACCTGATTTTATCAAGTTTGTTTAAATATGCATCTTTTTTTTATTAGAAAGCACAAGACAACAATATTTAGCGGGAAGGTATTAATTAATCAATCAGGGGAAGGTATTAATTAATCAATCAATGTTCCACTCTAAATGCCAAAAATAAATCCCTGACTTTCCCTGACCATTTGTTAAAACCTCCCTGGCCAATAACATCCTATAAAAATAACACATTTTTATTGCAAAATGTTTCAAGTACCATCCAATGACAGCTACACCAACCAGTACTTTAACTATTTTTTTAGATACATTCTCTCTCTCTCACACACACGCTATCTTTTTATATGTCACTTATTCTTAATTTCCTAAAATATATAAATTTTAATTCCCGTTCCGATTTCGACATTAAATCATGATTAAATAGAGGTTAACTTTTTTAGTACACTGTTGCTTTTTTGTAGGTTTGCTCCATAACCAATGTGAACATTTTCAGAAGATAAGAAATCGCTCGAAAGTTTAATGATACAACAAATGAGTATTCTACTAAGTCTAATAACTATTCTTGTCCAAAAACTCTTTATGTCTTTATATATGGAAACGTGGAACATCTCCCATCAAAAACAAAGTCAAGACCCTGCTGCACCTACACAACCTCAAGAGTTTACTTGTATCTGAAACTCATTTCACAAACAAAAGTCTTATAATGATAAAAAATATTCCATCTCTGATACCAAACACCCTGATGGCACAGCACATGGTGGGACTGATGTAAATCTTAAATTAAACACCAAGAATCACTTCACTTTAACACTGAAGCCATTCAGGCAACGACCGTAACAGTCCAAAGCAAGTTCGGTGATATCGACTTCTCCTCTTTTTACTTTCCACCATAACCCAAGATAAATAAAGGCCAGTTCAGTTCGTACCTGAGATCACAGGGAAATATTGCCAATGGAGAATGGAATTTAATACACACTCATTGGGGGTCGGAAAGCCATTGGTTTAGCAACATTTGGTAAACCACTACACGACGTTAACACCTTACCGACCCATCAGTCTATTGATATTATAATCGAAACTTAAAAAATAACACTTTTTGAATGGAACACCCCTCCCTGGGACAAGCCCATAAAGGGTGCAAATTGATTGGAGGCACGTTTGAGCGTAAAGAAAATTTCTCTGCAGTTTTTTTGGAAGTAGCATATAAACATACTTTTTCAAATCAACTTTTGATAAAATTCAAGCTGGAGTGCCGCAAGATTCGGTCCTTGGCTCGATCCTGTACATCATCTTTACGTCTGATTTACCGGAGACTGTGGGAGTAATCGTTGCTTTTTTCGCAGATTACACTGTTATTTTGGCATCCAGCCTGACCTTTAATACTGATGACACATTGATGAGTGACAAAAACTGGAAGATAAAAGCAAGCTCATCAAAATCAATCGAGAGTAAGGCTGGGTTCAAACATCTTGCCTTCCTGTGGCTCGGTTAAATATCTGGGTATGCACCTGGATCGTCGTCTTACATGATCCAAACATATTTTATCAAAGAGAGACGTTCTAAATCTCAAATATCAAGAGATGTACTGGTTGCCCATAAGGAACTCAAAGTTATCATCGGACAATAAGTTAGTGTTATATAACGTTATCCTTAAAACAATTTCGGATCTATGGACTTTTACTATGACCATCAGCAAGTGACAGCAGCTGTTGTTTATCACACCTTCTTTTACCCACTGACAAGTAGTTCTTAAAAATGTATATGAAAATGTCTTGAGCAATTGTTTCTTTGATTCATAACAGATGTCATCGTAATGGTGCGCGTAAAAGTGTTTTATTACGAAAAACGAGGCATAGTTTCCGCAGATAATAATTAAGAGGACATTTGGGAATGCAAATCTATCACAACAACATTAACAAAATTCGAAGAGACCAAAATGACATCCTTAAACATATTTTCAAATCATCTACGCGGTTCACTGGTAACCCGAGCAACATCAAGGAAGAAATTGCCGAGATGATCCTAAAGAAATATAAAAATAGGCTAGACCATCATCTAAATCATCTACACTGACTATACAACTGACGATGCCGGAAAGTGTCAAACACCTGAAGAGACTCAAAACACCAGACATGGAAAACACAGCGTAGGCTGTTATTCTCTCAACGTCAATTTCATGAACAAAGCTGCTCATAAGCAAGTAGACTGATTGCATAATAATATACTAAGAAAAAAAGCACCAGTTTTAACAGGTCTTATCAAATTTCATGTTGCATTGTGGTTGAAGAAAATTAAAAGCCATCACAAGCCTTGATAATCCAATCAAAATAAATGTTAAGCTGGCATCTAATATCACAGTAATAGATTTATACTACATATATATAGTGCTTAAAGAAAACTGTTACACTCCGAATTATAAGACAGGGTGAAAATATAGTTTGAATTCTATATTTTTAAATAAAAACTACGAATACTTTATATAGAAACACTCATGATCAATTTGAGAGCTCTAAAATCATAGTAATAATAAAAATTCAACAAAGATTCATAATGCTATACTGGAAAATATAAACAGTGTCCCTGTTACTCTGAGATTTAAAGAAAAAAGAAAGAAAGGGAAAGATTTATATTTTTCCCTGACTTCACAGTTTACCTAATTTTTTTTCCTGACTATCCCTGACCATCTTTTCCTTCTCTGACTTTCCCTGATTTTCCAAAAAGTGGACACCCTGTTAATAATCAACTATTACGATTATTAATAATAATAAATATTCTTTATTGCACAATAGAAAAGAGACAAATAAAGGGCCCCTTAACAAAAATCTTTCACAAACATCAATATGTTCACCGCAATCGGTGGCCTTATCACTTGATGACGACAGCTACTGCCTCCCCAGTGGCGGACTAACCCTATCAGTCCGGGGCAGCAACAGGCTTGGATCAACTTTTTCCAACCGGGGCAGAAACTTAATTAAAAGAATGTAAAATAGCACTACAGGCTGTAAATATTTGTCTATGGGGTCTCCAACCCTAATTTATGATTTGATCAAGGAAACTTGCAGCCATTTTGCTTTCCATTCCGCCCCCTTCATTGCCCTTAGTCCGCCACTGGGATTCCTCCATAGAACTCCACTCTCCACACCAATCTGTTTATGCTGCCCGCATCCAGTGGCTTCCCGCAACTTTTTTAGTAAAATGCAGCTAGGAAGCATAGTACAAATATATAAGTAGGTGTACTCGAGACCCGAGCGAGATATAGCCTTAACATCTCAGGGCTTGAAACCGGTTCAGAATAAACCGTTTTTATTTAAGTAAAACCTGTTCTCTTATAATGTTCCGTTCCGGATCGGAACTAAATGCGGAGTGAAATTCGGATGGAATAAAAACCGGTTAATTCGCTAGGTTCGTAAAAATCAATGTTCTTACGCTTTTAATGCGAATTATATCATTTTTAAGCGATGACATTTATCATAACTGTGTACGGATGTAATAGATAGGAGTATAGGCACTTAAAAACCGTGCTGAAGTTTCAAGATCATTGTCTGGAGTCATATTTAAACCGGTTAATGAAGAAAACCGTATTTCTAGCGAACCGGTTTAAAAACCTGTTCAAAGGAGCTGTAATGTAAATGTAATTCAAAGGAACCTTTTATGTAAAGTTCCGCATATACTTACGTCGAACCGGCTCAAAAAATAAACCGGTTTCCAAGCCCTGAAACATCTGTCGCTTATTATGTCGGTATGGTAAGCATCCGGAAACTATAATATAACTTTTTAATGGTTTTTTTGTAATATACAGACTAGGGGCTGACTACATTTTTTTTCATACCTACGTCATGTAAAATTAAAACGTGGTTTTAATGGATTATGTGCTTATTAATTTTTTCCAAATAATTAGGCTACGAACAAAATAAAATAATGCCCATCTTAATTTTTAATAATCATGTGCTTTATACAAACAGTTTCTATCAATGGCTCATATTTTTTATATTACATTGTCTAATATGCAAATAAACAATTCAATATGGCCGTATTCGGGCTTACAACTACATAAATTAAACTACAAATTGATATCTGGTAAACGAAATCTTGAGTAGAAATAATTCATAAACACTTTCGATGGGTAAATAGCTACACAAAATTAAAATTACTTATGATATAATAATATATTTTGGTTTAATTTTCAAAGCCATCTTGTTTACGTTTAGAAATTTTATAACGAGCAGACAGAGACACAGACAGAGACGCAGAATATACGCAAGCACGGCGTACTAGCCACGACTTGACGAATGGCGAGTTGCCACTCGTGCCTTCAATTTCTATAACTTCGATAATTTTGTAAGTGTGTGCGTGCGACGACACTATCCACAGACGCCCTCACATACAACCCATTTTCAGTGCATATGTATAAAGAGCACTTACTCTTATACTCTGTAGGAAGTGATTAGATTTAATTCATGAAAAAATGACTTGATGACTTTTTGGATACATAGAGCATCTAAAAAATTCACAATTACTTACTTTACAGTACTCCTTTTTCAATTTCCTTTTTGCTTTCACTAATTCCCTCTCAGCTTCTACTAACATTTTTTTCTTTTTCAATAATTTTAACTGCGCCTGGAAAGATTTGATTGTTAGATGGGTGTAGTTGCAGGACACCAGCTAGTAATTAAATAAACTAATATTTAGTAGTGCAATGTAAGATAACAACATAAGATTAAATACTTCATGTAGCCACAAATTTATATATTATTATCTATATGTATATTTTAATTTTACACTATTTGTAGCTCATTTTAGCACCCACTTTCGGAATCGCAGATTTTATTTTAGCTTTCTAAATGTTGATACTGTGTGCATAAAACAGTCATGAATCAATATGATAGTGCTTGTGCTTGAGATGACAAAATATACACAAAACAACGACCATGAAATTAAACACTTACATCTAAGTTTGAGTTTTGCCTTTCTATCATATCTTCATTAAAAGTTACTACAGAATTTGAATAATAATCATACTTCGATACACATGTGTAGTCATTGTGTTCATAAGTAATAGGAGCTAATTGTAAGTGTTTCTTATTTTTAGATATTTTACATTTTAGTTTATACTCTTCACCATTAGGTAATTTATATTGAAAGCCATCCAACATCAGTTGCACAGTCATGGCAGAAAAACCATTTTCGAAATCCAATGCCACTAAACGTGATTCATTTTCATTTGAAAGATCTCGTAGTCGAAAAGTTCCCACGTCATCAGTGTTGAACAATTTGTCAAAGTTGCAAGCTAATTCTTTTAAAGACACCTAAAAAATAAGAAAATATATTTGATTTTTATTATTCTATCAAAAATAAATTAACTTACTGATGATAATAAATTACTGATACATTTAACAACTATACCCATGACTGCAATGTTTTGGGTATCGTAATCCTTTGCGTGAAAACATAAAAGTAGGTACTTACAAAAATAGAATTCAAACCATATCCCCAAATTCTCATTTCTTAAAATTAAACCAAAAATTTTAAACATTTATCTAATATATACTATTAATTTAAAACTAGATCTTACTTTGTCTGGTAATCCAGAAACAACGACTGTTACATTCATGATTCCTATTTTTATGTTGTAATACTTTTTATTTGCTTTTGAATTAAGTCACTTTGTTCTTATTTTACGCTACTTAGTAGCAAAACACAAAATTAAAATACTTCTAGAATATCCAACAAAACCACTACAAAGATTTATATTATTTCCATTTTTCTGTAATCGAAAACGCGGTCAGCTCTTCTTCTTTTATTAACGGCTTATTTGCGCGTTTCGCACAATTCTTCGTATGTCGATAATTGTCGTAAATTTTACATATAAAAAGAAAATGAAATGAGCGAAAAACGAGAAGGCCATACCACCCACCACAACATTTTAACCACAGACTTGGTAGGTATCAGACGACCAACTTCCTAACAAAAAATTTCTTCGTAGAAAGTGATTGGGAGCCAGTGATACATGACAGCTTCATTCGTTTTAAATATATAGATTTAGTATGGGCAAAGGCATTTAGCTATACAGCCCTGTTTTGGGTAGGTATCTAGCCGTCTTCCTAGTTTCCACATTATTTTTACTTTAATTTAAATTCCTTTTTTGTTTTAATACAACAATAACAATAAAGCAGACTGATAAATCTAGCTTATTATTATTGTTGTATTAAAACAAAAAAGGAAAAACGAACACGTAAATGAAACATACATTTTTCCAATATTATTTATTGAATAATTTATTTTTTAACTTATTATATTTTTCACAGCTTTCTTCTGCATTCTCGGCAATTCTTAGCTACGTTTTTTTAGTGGCACAACCTTATGAAACTTTTCAAGGTAATCACATTTTTTTTAAAGAGGGCACTGATATTTGCATACCTTTTTATATACATATTTAAGGTTTTCTAAAATTTCAGTTGCCTTTGGCCAGAAAGAATGATGCTCTTTTCCTTTATGCTTCTTTTGTTTATCGATGCTCCATTGACACTATCAAATAATTGGTCAAAGAATGAAACAACTTCAGCTGTATTTCTTAATGTTGTACTGACGGGCCTGCCATCCACATAAGTTGCTGCAAATTAAAATATTCATATAATAATTGTATGAAACTTGATTCAAAACTATTAACTGTTAGTAAATTTCATCTAATACTCACAGAAATTTGCAGTGTAAGACAAAGCTGCAGACATATTTTTACACAATTTTTTACCTGCAAAAAGAGATATCATGTTTAAAATTATCTTCATTAGAGAATCATTATTGTGATTTAAGTGTAAACTATATTAACTACTTGTTACATAATTAAAAATACAGGTCATTGAATCAACACTTGCTCTGATAGAGAATATAGAAGCTGAATACAAATTATTCCTTTTATTTATACTAATTGAAGTTATACTAATATAATAACCAATGCATTACCTTCATCATTTTATCAGGTATAACTTATTGGTCATTTAATTTATGATGTAGCCCAGCTTCAGTGTGTTAACAATCTGTCTCATAGACATAAATAATATCATGCCATTTTGCAAGTTTACTATCCAATATTAAATTTTTTGTTAAAAAATTGTTCCTGATACATTTTATCAAGTGTGTTGAATCATAATGTTCAAATCCACCCCACATATTTTAAGAATCCAACTGAAACAAAAATTTAAGAACTTCTTAAAACATAGATAACAATATAAAAATAAGAACCTTCACTACTTTCAATAAATCTATTAGTTTTCTTTCATATAAATATAATTCTCTGTACCAACCTGTGATTTCAATTTAAAATTTGATTACACTAAGTGTCTTCATTTAGATTTTTGAGTGCTGATTGGAAAGCTGAGCCTTGGTCATATATTATTGCGATGGGATTAAGGTCCAATTCAACAACTTTTTCTACTACTAACTTTAAAATATTCTTGATGTACAGTAGATGTCGCTCCTTGACAGAAATACTAACATAAAGGCTGTTGCCACTTGTAAATAGCACCCACATAAATACAAGAGTATGATCTGCAAAATCCACTTTCTTTTCTTGGTGTTCTACAAATCCATTAATATTATCTTTAATCCTTATTACTTTTATTATACGAAAGCGCTTTTTCTAATGACATCTCATCAAATATGATGGAGCATATTTTTTTGGAGTTTCATTTGTCCACCTGAAAAAGTAAATTCAAATAGGTAGCATATTATTATTTTGTAGTAATACAAAAAATTATAAAAGTAGTCTGAAAAACCTTATATGGAATATATTTACCTCTTACATGAAGCCTGGTTCTACGATCAATTTTCTAATCATAGTATTCAGTGTAGTTTTGGATGACAAAATAAAAAATTTTGCTTAAAAATCAATAACACTTTGGACTCTGCTTTGATATTGATAAAGCAATTATCTTTTCTTCAGTAGTGAATCACCTCTCATGTTTATTTTTAGAGCACATGCTCACTTGAATTTCAAAAACATTTTTGCAACTGTGTTCATTTTTTGTCAGAACTTTTCAAATGATAACTTTTTACAATACTTAAAGGTATTTAAGTATTCTTAACTTTATGATAAAAGTTCAACTACGTATTTGGCTTGTTATATATTTCATAAATTCTCTGGTATAAAGGTGACAATTGGCTTTATTTGGTAATAAGCCTTTTCCTTTTTGTTTGGGTACATTTCACAGGGTCTGTAACATCAAAAGTATTCAGTGAATTTCTCTATTAGAACTACTATTTGATTGAAATAAAGATACACTAAAGAAAGAGACAGGTCTTACCAGATAATTTAGTTTGTGTCATATTTTAATCTCCAGAGCAAGCAACTAATTGTGTAAACTCAGTGGCTGCAGACACGGGAGTCTCAATTTGTTCTTTTAAATTACACCACCTATGAAATCAATATTGATTATGTGTGTAAGATTAAAAAACAGGATATAATCTTAGATGATATTAGAAATATGTTATTTATATTATCAATTTATTCTCTGATCAAAATCACTTCTAGCGTGCCCGCTAGAGTTAAGTAACTTAATGTAATTTTTCTTTATGTGTGTAAGAAATAGAGATCTACTAGACTTTTTTAAAGCAAAAATCTATATTAAAATACACCAAAACTGCTGCTAAAATACACAAAGTTCATAGTTTGTTATCTAAATAAAATAAATTAAAAACAAACCTCTGTTCAGTTCCACTTTCTAATATGTGTGGTCAGCATGACTTTTTCTTGCATAGCTGTGTTCCCAAGTGAATATAATTTCTGTAATAAAAAAAAATGTAATGAAGAATAGCAGTATTCCAAAACACAACATAAAGTGAAGATACATATCATTTTAATTACATTATCTAAAGGTAATATCAGATTAAACCAGCCTTACCAGTATTGCTTGAATAGGGTAGGCTGATTGAGAGCCCATCATCAATAAACAATGACGGATATGCATCACCCAAGAGTCATGATTTTGGAGTGATGAATCTTGGGTACAACGTGTTTGCTACTAATTACACTTCTGCCTGGATTAAAATGTTCAGTACCACACACAGCACTAAGACATTGTAACCACTTGGAGAATCTTTTCTCGTTCACTAGGATCTTATAAAGAATAGCGTCCTGTTCGTACTTCAACAATGCGTGTAACACAACCATAACACACCAATTTCTTAGGCATCTTCTACAAATAAAAATACTTCGATAAATGGAGAGTTTATATTACAAATAAAGCGAAGACGGTAAGCACAAAATAGACTTTACTCAATCACTTGTAATTTCCTGATATGTACGTACATACTTTAGTCTTCTTCTTCTTTTATTAATGGCATATCTGCACATTTCACACAATTTTGCCAATGTGAAATGAATAAATTAATTCCAACATGTAAAATGAATTAAAGATTGATTAAAACATTACTTCTTCTTCTTCTTTTCTTAATTAATGGCTTATGTGCGAATTTCGCACAATTCTGCCAATGTCAAGTAAATAAATTAATTTATACATGAAAAATGAATAATTCTATTTCAAAAACGTTAAATTCCTACATTGCAAAAATGCTAAAAAAATCCATTAGGGGGTCAGAAACTGTTTTGATTTAATTTAACCTAAACGGGATTCATTACTATCTTTACTCTTTGTTGTAATGACAGTTTCTGTCAGGTGTCATGTCTCCATCTACTGACAGGGGTGAGGGGCGTGAGGAAATGTCATACATCACTGGACCCCTACGCGATTGGTTTATTGTATGGAGTTGACGGGCCGTGATTTTAACTTTTGACCACAGACTTAGTACGTTATCAGACGACCAACTTCCTAACAAAAAATTTCTTCGTAGAACGTGATTGGGAGCCAGTGATACATGACAGATTCATTCGTTTTAAATATATAGATCTACTATCGGCAAAGGCATTTAGCTATACAGCCCTGTTTTGGGTAGGTACCTAGCCGTCTTCCTAGTTTCCACATTATTTTTACTTTAATTTAAATTCTTTTTTTGTTTTAATACAACAATAACAATAAAGCAGACTGATAAGTCTAGCTTATTATTATTGTTGTACTAAAACAAAAAAGGAAAAACGAACACGTAAATGAAACACACATTTTTCCAATATTATTTATTGAATAATTTATTTTTTAACTTATTATATTTTTCACAGCTTTCTTCTGCATTCTCGGCAATTCTTAGCTACGTTTTTTTTTAGTGGCACAACCTTATGAAACTTTTCAAGGTAATCACATTTTTTTTAAAGAGGGCACTGATATTTGGATACCTTTTTATACACATATTTAAGTTTTTCTAAAATTTCAATTGCCTTTGGCCAGAAAGGATGATTCTCTTTTCCTTTATGCTTTTTTGTTTATCGATGCTCCATTGACACTATCAAATAATTGGTCAAAGAATGAAACAACTTCAGCTGTATTTCTTAATGTTGTGCTGACGAGCCTGCCATCCACATAAGTTGCTGCAAAATAAAATATTCATACAATAATTGTATGAAACTGGATTCAAAACTATTAACTGTTAGTAAATTTCATCTAATACTCACAGAAATTTGCAGTGTAAGACAATGCTGCAGACATATTTTTACACAATTTTTTACCTGCAAAAAGAGATATCATATTTAAAATTATGTTCATTAGAGAATCATTATTGTAATTTAAGTGTAAACTATATTAACTACTTGTTACATAATTAAAAATACAGGTCATTGAATCAACACTTGCTCTGATAGAGAATATAGAAGCTGAATACAAATTATTTCTTTTATTTATACTAATTTAAGTTATACTAATATAATAACCAATGCATCACCTTCATCATTTTAATTTTATCAGGTATAACTCATTGGTCATTTAATTTATGACGTAGCCCAGCTTCAGTGTGTTGACAGTCTGTCTCATAGACTAATATTATGCCATTTTGCAAGTTTACTATCCGATATTAAATTTTTTGTTAAAAAATTGTACCTGATGCATTTTATCAAGTGTGTAGAATCATAATGTTCAAATCCACCCCCATTTTTTAAGAATGCCAACTGAAACAAAAATTTAAGAACTTCTTAAAACATAGATAACAATATAAAAATAAGAACCTTCACTACTTTCATGAAATCTATTAGTTTTCTTTCATATAAATATAATTAAAATTTGATCACACTAAGTGTCTTCTTTTAGATTTTTGAGATATTATTGCAATGGGATTAAGGTCCAATTCAACAACTTTTTCTACTACTAACTTTAAAATATTCTTGATGTACAGTAGATGTCGCTCCTTGACAGAAATACTAATATAAAGGCTGTTGCCACTTGTAAACAGCACCAACATAAATACAAGAGTATGATCTGCAAAATCCACTTTCTTTTCTTGGTGTTCTACAAATCCATTAATGTTATCTTTAATCCTTATTACTTTTATTATACGAAAGTGCTGTTTCTAATGACATCTCATCAAATATAATGGAGCATATTTTTTGGAGTTTCATTTGTCCACCTGAAAAAATAAATTCAAATAGGTAGGTACATATTATTATTTGGTAGTAATACAAAAAATTATAAAAGTAGTATGAAAAACCTTATATGAAATATATTTACCTCTTACATGAAGCCTGGTTCTATGATCGATTTTCTAATCATAGTATTCAGTGTAGTTTTGGATGATAAAATAAAAAATTTTGCTTAAAAATCAATAACACTTTGGACTCTGCTTTGATATTGATAAAGCAATTGTCTTTTCTTCGGTAGTGAATCACCTCTCATGTTTATTTTTAGAGCACATGCTCACTTGCATTTCAAAAACATTTTTTGCAACTGTGTTCATTTTTGTCGGAACTTTTCAAATGATAACATTTTACAAAACTTAAAGGTATTCTTAACTTTATTATGAAAGTTCAACTACGTCTTTGGCTTGTTATATTCTTCATAAATTCTCTGGTATAAAGGTGACAATTGGCTTTATTTGGTAATAAGCCTTTTCCTTTTTGTTTGGGTACATTTCACAGGGTCTGTAACATCAAAAGTATTCAGTGAATTTCTCTATTAGAACTACTATTTGATTGAAATAAAGATACACTAAAGAAAGAGACAAGTCTTACTAGATAATTTAGTTTGTGTCATATTTTAATCTCCAGAGCAAGCAACTAATTGAGTAAACTCAGTGGCTGCAGACACGGGAGTCTCAATTTGTTCTTTTAAAATTACACCACCTATGAAATCAATATTGATTATGTGTGTAAGATTAAGAAACAGGATATAATCTTAGATGATATTAGAAATATGTTATTTATATTATCAATTTATTCTCTGATCAAAATCACTTCTAGTGTGCCCGCTAGAATTAAGTAACTTAATGTCATTTTTCTTTATGTGTGTAAGAAAGAGAGATCTACTAGACTTTTTTAAAGCAAAAATCTATATAAAAATACACCAAAACTGCAGCATGAACTTTGTTATCTAAATAAAATAAATTAAAAACAAACCTCTGTTCAGTTCCACTTTCTAATATGTGTGGTCAACATGACTTTTTCTTGCATAGCTGTGTTCCCAAGTGAATATAATTTCTGTAATAAAAAAAAGTCTAATGAAGAATAGCGGTATTCCAAAACACAACATAAAGTGAAGATACATATCATTTTAATTACATTATCTAAAGGTAATAGCAGATTAAACCAGCCTTACCAGTATTGCTTGAAGAGGGTAGGCCGATTGAGAGCCCATCATCAATAAACAATGACGGATATGCATCACCCAAGAGTCATGATTTTGGAGTGATGAATCTTGGTACAACGTGTTTGCTACAAATGACACTTCTGCCTGGATTAAAATTTTCAGTACCACACACAGCACTAAGACATTGTAACCACTTGGAGAATATTTTCTCGTTCACTAGAATCTTATAAAGAATAGCGTCCTGTTCGTACTTTAACAATGCGTGTAACACAACCATAACACAACACACCAATTTCTTAGGCATCTTCTACAAATAAAAATACTTCGAAAAATGTAGAGTTTATATTAAAAATAAAACGAAGACGGTAAGCACAAAAGAAACTTTACTCAATCACTTGTAATTCCTTGATATGTAGGTACGTACTTTAGTCTTCTTCTTCTTTTATTAATGGCATATCTGCGCATTTTACACAATATTGCCAATGTGAAATGAATAAATTAATTCCAACATGTAAAATGAATTAAAGATTGATTAAAACATTACTATCTTTACTCTTTGTTGGAATGACAGTTTCTGTCAGGTGTCATGTCTCCATCTACTGACAGGGGTGAGGGGCGTGAGGAAATGTCATACACACGAATGTCAATTTAAACTGGATTGTGCAGTGTTTCATTAAAAACGGGCAGAGTGAGAGAGTAAATTAGTAACTCTTCATCTCTGTCTTAGTAGTTTTGTAGGATGTCCACGCGTTTTTAATAATTTCATAAATAGGTAATATTTAATCATGTTTACATGACCAAATTTAAACATTTACAGATATAATTTTATAAATTTTTACAGATATTATGAATGATGATGTTAGAAATTTAACCGATAAATTAGTTTTTATTTATCGGTAAAGATATTTATTTTGTAGGAAATAAAACAAGTACATAAATGTTATTATAATCATCTATAATGTATAAATCAATTAAAAGGATAGAAATGTTTTTTTTTTCCTATTAATTGTATTAGAATACAACGGATCACTTTGCCTGGTATTATTGTCCTCCATTTTTCAGCTAGACTTTTATCCTTTAGGATCCTAGAAACATAAGAGCAATTTTGTCATGGTCAGCATAAGAAAATTATTACTTTATAAATATTTATCCAAACTAATGTGTAGGCCATTCCGATATTTTCCAAAACATAATTAAGCTAGTTCTCGTTTTTCGTTTTCCAAATAACTTTATACCTACCGTGAAAATATTGATAACGAAGAATGGCGGGTAGCGTAAGTAAAACTTATAAATGTTTATAATATAAACGTATGAATATTAATTTAAATCAAAGCCTCTTTGATATGGTTTTGTTTCTTGATCGTAGACACCCTATTTCATCACTGTTTAATAAATAAGGAAAACAGCTTAACTGTGGAATGTGAAGTCACATTCGTGATACCATTCATTTTTGCAATCAGCCAAGCAAAACAATATACCATTTTGATGTAAATAATCGAATTAGTAAGTCAAAACACAAATAAACAGTAAACTTTAACATTGTTTATGTTGTCACATCGAGCGGCCATATTAATTTATAATATTGCTACTTAGATGTAACGAAAAACTACTAACACGACATCGGTTTACATTATAATTTTAATTAATTCACACTTTTACTTAAAAAACATATCAACTATGTCTATTCAATATATTTACTAATAGATAATAATTAAAATTACCTAGTGATGTCTTTAAAAAATCAATAAAATCTCCTAATTGCCAATAATAATTATTTAATTTTCCAATGGCAACTCGTTAGACAAGGACCTACTACTACAAATCTAATATCTCTAGTAGACCGTTTTTCTACTCTGAAATGTGACATAGAAAAATAAACCTTATTTTATATTAGATAAAGTGTAAGTTTGATTTTAAGAAATATATCAGTACGCAATCCAGTTTAAGTTGACATTCGTGGTCATACATCACTGGACCCCTACGCGATTGGTTTATTGTACGGAGTTGACGGGCCGTGCTTTTGACAATTTATTCTAGTTAAGGATGCAACGACATAACGAAAACCGATTTTTATCGATAATTAACACCAAAAATATCACTATGTATATCGATATCGAAAATATCTAACATCAAATGAAATTTAAATAGTAAATATGTATGAGTTGTTCAATGTGTTTAATAAAATAATGCAATGTGGCTCAAAAATAAAGGAGATTCTCAGTTTAACCTGTATATACTATGTATGTTTGTGCAAGATTATCTCGCGTTTGGCTGAACCGATTTTAATACGGTCTTTAGCATAGTACTTGTCAGACTTAGGAGAAGTTTTAAGGTAGGGGTAACTTTACCTTTGGACGATTTCCAGAATTTTGAATAAAATTCAATTTTGCAAAAAAGTCTTTTAATATTAACGAAAATCAAAAGCACTATTATCTTAAGTAATAATCAGACTTTCGAAAAAAAATTTTATTTCTGCTTAATATACTACCATTTATGAACAATTATCACATTTTAAAAAAGTTCCATAATGTCCAAAGGTACAGCCTAAGTTTGTACCTTGGGACACGACTATTGTACCTTTGGACGGCAATGGTACCTTAGGACAAAACATTTTAATTAACTTTAAACAATATAAACAAAACAAATTATTAGTAGGATTTCTTATTTCTAAGATATTCTTCGTATAACTGATCACTGTCAACATCTGACAATGTATCTGCAACTTCACCATCATCTTCTAAAATATAGCAGTCTTGGCAAATGAACTCTGCTTCATCATCAGATTCAAAATTATCTTTATGTGATTTGGATATGCATTTCTGATGACACCATGAGTTACATAAAGAGCAAGAGATCATATTTTTTGAGTTTTTCTCAGATTTTTTGCAGGTTTTACAAGCCACAAACGTTAAGTGGCTATCACTTAAAATTTTTAATGTTGGTATAGATTTCTGAGATTTTTTTTTTGTGTACTACATGTTTTTTTAGTTTTAGGTTCTGTAGATTTTCTTTTCACTAAAAAAAATCAATAAAACAAATATTAAACTTAGAAAAATATATTATGTCCATAGGTACAGCATAACAATAACATTGTACATTTGGACAGTCCAAAGGTACAAACAACGCCATGTCCAAAGGTAGAAATTCAGTAAAAAAAAATTAACGGCCGCGGCTTTGAAAACTATTTATATTAGACTTATGAAATCTAATGAAAATCAACGACATAGAACCAATTCCCAATTTGTGAACATAGTAGCGCTTACAATTAATACTAAGTCATAGAAAATTTACTCAAAAAATGTAAAAAAAACTTACTTTTTATGTAGAAAACTTTTAATAACCCGTCAAACTGAAATCTTATGCCGAATAAAATTACAGTTACCTCAGTGTTGCCCTATGTCAAAAATGCTTTAAGGATGCGTTCAGTGCTTGAATAATCGATTTACAGAATTCGAGATATCGATGGTGTCCAAAGGTAAAGCCGTCCAATGGTACAACACTTACCCCTATATCAAACGACAAAAAATGGAGGTTTGCACTCTGTATTGTATAATATTGTCCGCTATTATCTTGCATTTGGCTGAACCGATTTTGACGTGGTTTTCAGAAAAGTATTTTAGTGTTACCTATCATATAAAAAATACCAATATCATTAAAAAGCATGAAATAAAACTTAAAAAGAAAAATAAAACCAGCCTAAAATTAAAAAAAAAATGAAAAATAATACTTATCTCTAAAGCGGCTTAATCAAGAAATGCTATTGAAGTTGGGCGCCTATCATTTAATTAATAAGCTACAGAAAACCTCCGGCCGATGGTTTCAGTCGGTCTTATTTACTTTAAGTTTTATATATTACGAGTATAATAACTATAAAAATATAATAAAAATCAGAAATAAAATAAAAAATATGCAGAAACAAATATATCATATACGTAAACAGATATTTATAATTAATCTTTGGTAAATTATGGTGCAGATACATCAAGCTCTCCGCTCTGTCTGTTAGGTTTTTAATCGATTTCAAAATTGAAAAGGAGGAGGTTATATGTTTGATGGTAGTATATTTTTTTTATGTATAGTCACCAATTTTTCTGCGAATTGTTAACCAATTTCAAAATTCTTATGTTATTCGACCGTTTGATTAACTGAGATGGTCCCATTAAAAGTTTATCAAAATTGAATCAGTAAATTTCATTTTATAACAAAACAAAATATTAAATATTTTGAGATTGTATTTATATCGATGAAAAAAAAAATAACAAAGATTGCGTATTAAATATTATAAAAAAATATAAATAAAAAGGTACTATAGTTTCGGTACAAACAAACTCTTAGTATATACTGAGCTCAACAAGGTGTGGCGACTGATACATAGCGACATCTTATTCATCGCAGTAACATCGCCACAACAATCGATAGCGAGAAGACTAGCATTGTCACAGCCATCGATAGCAAGACGAACTGCAATAAATCTCAACAGCAAGTAACGAGATGGCGCTGTACCAATACAAACAGCATAAATTAATAACTACAAGACACTTAGAACAAAGAAACCTACATCACACAGAATAAGTTTAATTACCAATTAACATAAATAGAACGTCCAACCTACATCGGTTGGACCGCGGTCCCCGGGCTAACAACACCTAGCTCGGAGGGAGACAATTATCCTTTAGTTTCCCTGGTCAGTTGTCTCCGTCACCACAGTAGGGACCACACCTTCAATCATACGGTTCCTAAAGTGGTGACCCCAGCAGAACATCAGCAACCTTCAGCATCACAACGCAGCCATCACTCTTCATCAACAGCCTCTCACCCTTCATCATCAGCTTCTCATCCCTCATCAGCACAGCCACTTCAGCAGCAAGCCAGCCAACACCAAGGTCCATCACAGCAGCATCAACGGCGCTTCCTGGATTCTTGGCACCACACGACGGCATCACTCCGACCTGGTCCTCGCAGCCCACGACCGGACCTCAGTTCACACACAACTCACCGGCGTGGCAGCCCTGCACACCAGCAGCTTCGGTCCCGACGTCACAACCTGGCACACTTGCAAGCTCTGAAGCACTGACTGCATACCACCTACTATCAACATGGATCGACCTTCGGTCTAGGGGGAAAGTACTGTGGCGACTGATACATAGCGACATCTTATTCATCGCAGTAACATCGCCACAACAATCGATAGCGAGAAGACTAGCATTGTCACAGCCATCGATAGCAAGACGAACTGCAATAAATCTCAACAGCAAGTAACGAGATGGCGCTGTACCAATACAAACAGCATAAATTAATAACTACAAGACACTTAGAACAAAGAAACCTACATCACACAGAATAAGTTTAATTACCAATTAACATAAATAGAACGTCCAACCTACATCGGTTGGACCGCGGTCCCCGGGCTAACAACACCTAGCTCGGAGGGAGACAATTATCCTTTAGTTTCCCTGGTCAGTTGTCTCCGTCACCACAGTAGGGACCACACCTTCAATCTTACGGTTCCTAAAAAGGGAAAATACGGTAAGGCTCATAATCGTTGCAATGAGGCGTGTAGGGATGCCTTCCGTCGCCACATTCATAATTCCATCGATGAGGAAGATCCAGCCAAAGTCTGGAAGTTTCTCAGGTCATTAGGAATTGGTAAATCACGACAAGATTCTGTACCTCGTAATTTAAAATTTGATGCTTTCAATTCCGGTTTCTCTTCGTCATCTGATCTTAGCGAATAAGATAAAAATATAACTATTCAACAACTCTCTAATCTATCAACTCCTGAATACTCTTTGTATTTCCACAGTTCACGAAATTCGATTTAAGAGAAGCATATAATCTATAAGTTCTAATACAGCTGACACCGACGGAATCAGTCGTAACAGTAGGTACCTATAGTCGACTTCATACTCCCTGTCCTTTCTATTATTGTCAATAATACCATAGCTAAAGCCGTTTTCATTTTCGCATGGAAAGACGCTCAATTTATTCCTCTTCCTAAAAATCTCAACATAAATCCGTCTCTAGCTTTAGACCGATCTCCATTGATCCTTTCCCGCCACGGTCCTTTTAACCGTTTTCAATCAGGTTTCCGTCCTGGCCATAGTACAACAAACCGCATTAATGAAAATCAGTAGTGATATTCGGTTTGGGATGGAAAATGGTCTTCTTATTATACTAACATTGTTAATCTTCAGAAGTGCTTTTAATACGGTAAATTTTGATATTTTGCTATCATTAATGTATTCTATTAATACTGCACGTACGCTTACAACGAGTACGCGTTGAGGAGAATTTTTCTTTTTTGTGTAACACGACTTTGCTGTTGTTCCATAAGATGGCGTCTTACCCCCTCTGGTTTTCGCATTGTTCATGAACTCTCAAAATCTTTCTTCTTCCACCTATACGAAGACGACCTTCAAACCTACTACCAAGCTTCACTGTCTCAGTTAGTTGAAGCCGTACATACTACTAATATAGATTTACGCCGTGTAGTTGAATGGAGCAAATCGTTTGGTCTCGCTGTGAATGCGACTAAAACTAAAACTATTATCATAAGTAGCTCCAGGCTGATCTCCAAATCCCGATCTGCATCTCCCGTCTAAAGTGAAGGCGGTCAGTCGTAAACTGTATGCTTCCGCTGCAGCAGTGAGGAGGTTGCGTATTTTTTTGCCGACTACCACTAAAATTGCTCTAGCATAAACTCTGGTGCTTCCACTACTTCACTGTTATCTTGATCTTACGGAAGACCAACTTGATAAACTTTAGTCTAACTTGATAAAGAGCGCTTTACTCCTTTAAACTGTTCTACCTTCTGTAGTTTGAGATCAGAAAATCTGAAACTGAAAACGCCTCTACATAGCACTACCTTCAATGGTTCTTTCAGTGTCCAAGCTGTGGGACTCTGGAATGCTCTCCAGACTTCATTAAGACATGCACAATCGATAAATATATTAGGTCCTTACATATGAAATTGGTGTTTGGTATGGGAAGAACAAAAAGTCAAATATTTTTGAATATAATATATTTATTTAATCAAAGTATAAACCATTGTTATCTATGCACTTTTGCCATCTCATAGGTGATTCATTGATCCCCTTACTAAAAAAACCATTCGGACGGGAATCAATAAAATCTTTGCGCTGCCCCATTGGAGTTGAATTTTTTTTCTTTGCAAGTTGTCCAAATTTCGAAAAAAAAATGGTATATTGTTGGAGCAAGGTCCGGGGAGTATGGTGGATGTCTTAGACAAATACATACAGAAACACAAATACATGTCGACGCTGGAAAGCAAACACGTAGTAACCTGTAAAACCAAAATGGATATTAAAATCTTTATAATTTCCCAAAAAAAAAAAAAACTTCTTTCTATATAAATTACTAAGGAACCTTATTTGGTACCATGGACGTTTATAGGAATTATTTACCGAAAAAAATAAAAAATATTCTGCTCTGAAGATCAATTTTGGTTTTGCGGGTTACTACGTGTTTGCTTTCCAATGTCGATGTGTAATTGGCTGTATAAATTTGAATTTGGAATTCCCAACCAAGGAGGAGTTTGTGATTAAAGTGGCCAGTAGGACAAAACGCCAATTTCATATGTAAGGACCTTTTATTTAAAAATTTGGTATAACTATACAACTTGTATAACTATGCTGTTACAACAAGTTCATAATTTCACTGGTATTTTATGTACTTTTTTATTATGATTTCTATCTATTTATGTAAATAAAGTTTTATCAGTAATATGTTGTATATATAATTTTTATAAAATTATTTATGTATTAATAGTATTTATATCTTATTATTTAATATAATTAAATATTTATGATTTAATATCTAGATAAATATTTTATTTTGCACCCTCATTTCCTGATTGTCATTTAGTTTTCTCCATCCAAAAGTTGTCTGGTAGAGATCGCTCTAAGCGATAAGACCGCTAATTGTTACACTGTAATATTAATATTAGTGTATATATTTATGTATCGTTGTGTTGGCAATAAAGAGTTATTGTGTTCTATATCACACTTGTTGGATCTCTAACGTGTGAAATACTAAAGTGTCGTTTTTAAGATTTCCTGAATAAAACTAGAGATCAATTATTCATATGTTTTTCCTTGTCTATTTAGTATCATATATGTACAAAACAAATTACAAATCTTCTGTGCTCCACTTATAAGCTTCTTCTTCTTGTGCCTTCCTTTTGCTTTGCTGTTCAAAGAATTTTTTCTCATAACCATTTGACCTGTCCACCCCATCCCAGCGGTATCCGGGGCGGATATTGAATCGGTTGGGAGGGAATTTGCCTTTGTACATCGGTTTCTCTGTAAGGATATATTAAAGTAATTGAACTGTCTGGTTTGCAAAAAGTGACAGACTGCAATCAATTTTAGCATCAACTATCAACATACTTTGGTTTGAAATTAAGTAAAACTATTATACAAACTAGTATGCTGTACATATTTATATTTTAAAGTTTCGGAGACGTTTTCTCAGTCATTAACAAATAGAATGGGGCAGAAATCGTAATGTGAAAATAGAGGACTGCTGTTGGCTCAGTCTCAATAGCATGGCACCCTAATTATATCATTTGACTGAACATCTATGGTATTAAATTTAGTTAAAGTAACTTACTTTCTTAACTTTTTTGTTCTTATTAAAGTGAGTTAAAGTAACTTACTTTAATGAGAACAAAAAAGTTAAGAGTTACAGACAGTGTGTACTTCAAAGTAGCAGTTTGTGTAACATTGGAGCCTAGACAGTTCTTTGTTTTCATAGTAATATTTCAGAAGAAACAAACGGATATTGTCAGTGATACCTGGTCCCAGCTCGCCTCTCTCTCGTTTTTTATCCATAATGTACCGTAGCATGGGATCTCCATCCCGTAACACATTTTTTAATGAATTCTCCAAGTCACGATCATCTTTATGTCTCGCAAGAGGCTTGGACGCCTCATGCATGTAATCATGCATTCGGGCTTCTTGGACTTCAATTTGTTTCAATCTGAAATATATGAATGAATGAATGAATACACTTTATTGCGTACAAATACAGTTATACAAAACATTTACAATCAAAACCAAACACAAAAGGCGGCCTTATTGCTAAGGTAGCAATTTCTTCCAGGCTACCCTTGACTAAAGGAAATTATACAAATTAAAGAAACGAGTGAGTAGTGGGTTGATCTATGATAAATGTAAATGTACTATATAATTACTATAAAACAGAAATACACATATACATATATATATATATATATATATATATATATATATATATATACTCATACATATATTACATACCTCATATAAAAAAAAGAAGACAATATAATTTAATTTAAGAGGAAAAATGCAGCTTGAGGAAATGTTCTTTTAACTGTTTCGTAAAAGAGTCACGTGATTGTGCACGTCTGATTTCTACCGGTAGAGAATTCCATAATTTAATAGCTTTAATAAAAAAGGGCTAAGAAATCAGTGGAGTGGGACGGAAGAACGCAGATCACGTCGGAGGAACAAGATGGAGTAAAGGAGTAATAGGATGTGACAGTCTCTTCTACGAGAAACAGGTAGCCATTGAAGTTGGGCACGATATCCAGAGATATGGTCATACTTACGTAGACCAAATATGAAACGTATACATAAATTCTGGAGACTCTCTAGTTTATTCAGGAGGACAACACTTAGGTCAGAGTAACATACATCAGCATAATCAAGTAATGGGAGAAGAAGGGACTGCGCAAGAGAAATTTTAGTTTTAGTCGGCAGTAGATTCTTAAAACGTTTGAGCCGTACGCGCCAAACACCCTCCTACTGACCTCTCCTACATGTTGGCTCCAAAATAAGTTTTTATCAATTATAACACCAAGATTCCTAACAGTATCCTGAAATGGTATATGAACGCCATTTAATAAGATTGGAGGTAGTGCTCCATAATTTATTCTCAAAAAATAAAATTCAAAAGTCAAAATCAACAGTGTCGAAGGTATTACTAAAATCTAACAGTGTTAATATGGTAATCTGTTGATTTTCCATACCTACGCGGATATCATCCACAGTTTTGACAAGTACAGTAGTCGTACTATGACCAGGGCGAAAACCTGATTGTTGTGGATTTAATAAGTTGTTCAAGGATAGAAATCGACTAAACTGTTGATGGATTAGTTTTTCAAGGATTTTGGATAGGAAAGGCAATATTGAAATAGGACGATAATCAGAAAAAGATTCGGGCTTAGGTTTCTTAGGCACAGGGATAATATTAGCCTCCTTCCACGCTGAAGGATAAATGGATGAAGAAATGGATTTGTTAAGGAGTTTGGTGATAACAGGAGTAAGGATATCAAGAAGGGGAACAATCATATTACGACTAATACAATCGCTACCAATAGCGTTAGATGATACAGCAAGTATGTTCTTCTCAACGTCACACTCAGTAAATTGATTAAAGACAAAGGGAGTAAAAGATGGTTTTGGCAGTGAAGAAAGACCATTTAAAGTATGACTTTTAATGCTTCCATCAATAGAAGCAGACGCGGAGAAGTGGACATTTAATGCATTAATGTCAGAATTTGACGCTAGGGCAATATATGAGAGAATTATAATATTTAAATGTTACTATTCTATAGAAAACTTTTTTTGTTGACATAGGGTAAAAGCCTCAAACCGGGCGCTACTAGGACTTGTCCCGAGTGGCATGGTCAAAGCGCAGTCGACCTACCCTGCGGTAAAGGTCCGAGATTTTATAAAACCTCGATAATGTATAGAATATCTTAAATGCTTAGATAATGTAATTTTATACAATTCTATACAATATGTACCAAATATGCAGCCGGATATAATCTATAGTTACGATATAGCATTGCGCAACCTACATCGCACTTCCACCCTCCCGCGCCATTCTATATTTAATATGTGTACATGGTTGATAGTGGCACATACATTGAAGAATATGACTTTCAGTTTACTGCAACAAATGGGTCTCACTCAAGGTACAAGCAAGGTATAGGTAGCCCACTGTTTAACCAGTGTGAAAAATCGGTATTTGGGTTCAACTTATGAGTAGCATATCAAACTTTTAACTAAACTATTAAAACTTATTATTATATTTGATCAATTTTGCATTCATAATGCTATAATGGAAATATGGAATAAAAGATGGGATCCCACTTCACAGTACCAAGGATAAAGTGGATTTTTTAGCATAACAACTTTACCCTTTGCTCCATTTCTTGTACTTTTCATCCAATTCTTTTTGTCTTTCTGCTTTTTCCTTTTGTTTTCTTCTTTCTTCAGATGTATCTCTTTTAGTTGCTGAAATAAAATAACTTAAGTTACTTACACATCACAATACTACAAAATGACACCATAAGTAAATCTTATTCCATAACAGTTGAGACCAGGCAGTTTAATTAACTATACCTTTCCTGGACACCGCTGTAGCATTTCTTCCGGAGACTTCATCAGCCATTTTGTTAAATGCATCATCTTCCCTTCTCCTGAATGCTTCATTTTCATCTCTTAATTGTCTTGCATCTTGCAACCCTGCTTTCTTTCCATCCAGAGTCTTTTCCATTTTCTTATTAGTTGGTGGTGGACTATTATTACTTCTACTATAATTTCTATCTCCTTCGTGGTTATTTCTGCTACTTTTTCTGGGTGGTGAAATATCGGAACTACTATTTCTATTTCTTTTAATACCCTTATCAAAAAAGTTGGACTTAGATTTTCTTGCAGGAGACGCAGATAATCTTTTATTCTTTCTTGGTGGAGATAAATCTGAGTCATCAGAATTTTTTGTACGACTGGTGTTTTCCCTATCTCTGTGGTGATTTCTTTGACTTGATTTGTGCTGTACATTTTTGTTTTGATATTCATCAGACTCCAGTTCCGGTGACTTTTTCCTTCTTTTTGAAACATTAGGTGATCTACTTCTGGCATGTGATTCCTTCTTTGATTTTTGCCGTGAATGCTTGTGTTTTTCTGATTTCGAATATTGAGAAGAGGAAACATCTGAGTTTGGAGATATGGATTTCCTTCTGTGATGTTGTCTGTGTTTAGATGTTTTAGGTGATGGAGATTTTGATTGTGCTCTTACTTCACCCCATCTTGATGGCTTCCTACTTCTAATCTCTTTATTGTTATTACTCACTTCTTTTCTAGGGGGTGAAATATCAGAATCGCTGTTCTTTTCATTTCTATTTATGTTTCTTGAGGATGATTCCCTTACTCTTCTTGGAGGGCTAAAATCACTCTCACTAATGTTCTGTTGTTTCTTTTTACTTTTATTATTGTTTGTTTTATCACTTGGTTTTATTCTTGGGGGTGATAAATCAGAATCATTTATATTTTCATCTTCAGAGTCACTGTACATTTTACCAAAGATAATCTCATTTTCTTTTTGTGCTTCTTTGACATCTTTTTTTATTTCTTCAATTTGTAATTTGCTGTTAAAACCATCATCCTAGAACAAGGTAAAAAAAAAACTCTAAATTGCTATATAAATTACAACAATATCAAAATAATACCTCTTTGATAAATTGACTTATCACTTTCATGGTATTGCCATTGCTTAATTACAGGTTTGATTTCTGGTGTGGTCAATGAGGATAATCAATATTTCTATTACAATTCAGGACTGGGTAATTTGCTTTCTTTGTTGTTTCAGATTCTCATAATGCCAGGACTTAGCTACTCAGTTTGGTATCTGACCAATATAAGGTGATGTTGTTTAATAAACCTCATTCTCATTTGCTTGAATGCCAGTTTTAAAGTGTCACCATCTCTGAGGTCCCAGCCTCGATTCCTAGGTCAGTGTAGAAGATTAACTTTTCTAACAAGTCTCAGATTTGGGTATTGTTCCAGGTACTCCATAATGCATTAGCTACTCATCTTGGAATCTTGGAAAAAATGTATAAATATTAAATATTTCATCAACTTACCTGATTTACTATTCTCCATTTTGAACTAGTTTTAAATTGTTCGAGTTTCTGAATATCCTCAGGTCTCTCATCAATTATACCAACAATTTGAGGGCCATCCTCTCCTTGGTCCAGTATGTCCAAATCATCACAATCTAAAGGTCGTAGTTTAGTTAAATCAATATCATCATCTATTATTTTGAACCTAAAAACATTGTTCATCTTGAATACACAAAATTAAATGTTAATGATTATGACTGCATAAAGCTAACTAGAAATCTATTCTCCAAGACATAAATATGGTGATTAATTTCTACGATATGTAAACATTTTAACACCACAGCTACCATTACTTCTTAATTAATGACATCATTATTAAAGAATTTTTAGGCAAACATAACTTTATTATGTATGAAAACAAAAAAAAAAAAAACAAAAAGTCAGCCATAATAGTTGCTTTCAGTTTGCGCTTGCACACTTTATGTTGACTATCATGTGATCATAAAGAGTGATGTGATCACAATAATAGGTCATACATCTTTAAAAGCTATCATTATTTGCTCCCCTTTTCCCAATATTTTTTTTTGGGATAGGTACAACATAATTGGGATGTCGACTGAGTAAAAAAATGCAATTCTATTTAGTCCGTCAGTCAGATAATATAAAAATATTAGACACGATTTTTGTTTTTACTTCAATTTAACAAGAAATAGCTTAGATAACAGGCATTAAAGTTGAGGAGTGGGGGCTCGCTATGTGTCAGTTTAGTACGCCGTAATTTTATGATTATGAAAAAAATATGTGTTTAATATTTTTTACACTCTACCTGACGGACAAACAAACAAAAATTTATCATATTGTAGGCTTCAAACCATAGGGGTGTGTAAGCAATACCCTTGCTTTTTAGGAGACTTTCATGTCTCATGTTTATAAATTGCTGTTTACGTTAAAATAATAATGTTTGTTAGTTGATACAATTAGATAAAATAGATAAGATTGGTGTTATAAAAACAAAAAAATAACTTATTTTTGCATATACTACCCTCTGCCTTGAAGTTTGCTATACATTCATCATCCATACTTTTCACGCTGCCATCAGTCATCTCAACATTCAGTCCTTTTCTAACTGTCTTCAAAATAGAAAATGAGGACGCTATATGTGCGACGGGGATGTATGTTTACATTTACCATTTTCCACACTTTAGAAGCTATCATAGCATGATCATGAGAAAATTATGTTATATATAGAGTCGAATATGAACAAAGTCATAAACTGTAGATTCAAAACGTTTTCAGACCAAAAACTTTATCACAAAAGCGAGATTATTTTTCAAGTTCCGGATGTTTTATGTAAATATTTAAAGTAGATGTTATCTGACGGGAAGAAATATTATCTTATTGAATAACATACTAACCCTTTGCCTTTGGTAACCTTTTTCTTCTTTTTCTTTTTATCAACTGCAGAACGACTAGTACCACTAAGATATTTTTGCAAATAAGCTTTTTGATCAATTTTCGAAGTCATTTTATTTTCTGCCTAAAAATGTGGGAGAGTTTAATGAAATACCTAATTAAATGAAAATCAAAGAAGCAAAGAATAAAAGCACAACAAGTGATAGGTTTTCGTTAGCCTTACGCGCAGACTATGGCATTACGTAGTTTACGTACACAAAATTCACAGATTAAGTTTGTGGTTTTCGCAAAACTAGGGATGCCCGATACGAGTAAATACAAGTACTTTAGCCTAGTTCGCATTAAGCTAGTATTTTAGTCTAGTAGCAAAACGTGTCTGAACAACAAAAATTTAGTCTAGTAGCTTAGTAAGTAATTTAGTCGAGTCGATCCATTTTATTCTAATTTTTCGGGCAAGTAGTACCTCCCACCACATGGCTGCGCTTACCGAATATCGACTAAACGAGTCCGAACCTGTCAAATTAGTCGAGTTCATTATACTCCATTTATTATAACATTAGAAAAAAGAGGGCCATAGAAGCAGCAGTGCAGAACATTTTATTTTCAAGATAAATTTAAAAACTAAATATTAGAGTTTTGTTGAAACTTTGAATGTTAGGCAGTCTAAAAGAGCTGGGCAATTGATAATTTTTTACGAGACCTCGGGGTTGAGTTGACGCCAGAATTTTCTTTTAATTTTTAATTTAGTTTTCCATGTTGGCTTTAGAGTAAATTCATCTTTTAATCCTAAGCCAACATGGAACTAAAACTAACTATCTGTTGTTTTGATAAATTCTTTTTCAAAGTGTATATAATTAGAATAGAATTTAGTTATATCTATGGCCAGGAAAGAAAGGTACAGAAAATTATTTTTTTACGAGTATTATTACTTTTATAACATTTATTCAGACATTAGACTATTGATGAAGACATTGGAAAATTTTCCTGAAATGTCAAAGGTTGAAGGTAGGTATGAGGGCCACTCGGGCCTGCACCGGCATCGTCCATATTTAACAAAACTTAACAACAAAAATAAAACAATAACAACTTAATCACGGAAAACAATCGATGACAATCCCAGATTATATATTTTTACAATTATGAATACATTACAGTCTCACAAAATTAAAAAGTTGTACTGCCGAAACGTTTGAAGGGATTAGGCAACGTTTTAAATTTTAGGTTCTTTAAGATAAACACTTTTTATTGTACTAGTTATTAAATCATTTAAGATAGTCAAATACTCATAAATTTGTTTAATATATAGCTTAAACGACAACGGTTAAGTATAGCAGCTGGTATTTAAGTGGATATGTAGCAAATTAGCCATCAGATTTAAAAATAACATGATTATTGATATTTTGTCACAAAGTATACTATAAAAAGAACCTTATTTAACTTCTGTCTAATGCTATAATGAATGGAGTATAGTTGCCTAAAAATGTCGTTTCGCTGGAGCGAAGAAGTAACTTTAAAATTAGTTTCCAAATATTTGGAAAATTAATGCTTGTGGAATATTAAGTCCCCGCATTATAAAAATAAACAATCCGCATAATTGGATTTAGAAAATAAAATGAATATACCAGGATTTGGTGAAAAGAAATTTCCTCATCCACCTCTTCTAAAATAGCCGTTATAATTAACTTAATCAGTTTATTTACTTTATTGCGTTGTAAGCTGTTCATCTTGCAAAACATAACTCACTTGTGAACTGTACTCGAAGAATGTGCGAACGATTTTTGGGCAGTAGTATTTTTGCTACTAAACTACTCGCTACTAGACTAAAATACTAGCTTAATGCGAACTAGGCTTTACTCTAACTTTTCTTTCGGTGCCAAATACTTTGGTATAAAAAGTAGTATCGTGAAGTAAGTATTTGTATCAGAACTTGGTCGGTTACTCACTTAGTGATGAGCCCCTCACTCGCGAGTTGCCTCGCTTGAGGTCCTCATTTCGACAAAATGAGGGAGTATTCGTTTTTCAATTTTGAGCCACCTCATTTAGCTCCTCACTTTTTGAGGCTTTAAGCACGAGGCGCGAGCACAGATATTACACCTCACGCAACAGAATAACGAGTTGTTTAAAATGAAAAGGCGACTCGATACTTACTCAATATATTCAAGATTGAGGGAACGGGTTAAGTTTAACGAATAAGGTTTGTTTATGTATTTCATCGCAAATACCTATTTATTTTTTTATAGATAAATGATTTTAATTAGTAGTAAAAACCAAAGTTAATAAAAATGTGTCGGTTTTATTTAGAAATATATTTATAATCCGTTGTTCCTTTTTTAAAATCGATTAATTAATTATAATTATTTGATTCGAAATATAAATGATTAATAGATTTAAAAAAGGAACACTTAACCTATTAAAAATAAGTTGCGTGTTGTGGTCATTCAGTTAAATAATAATATTATAAAGTTTATTTCTTAGAATGTAAAGACAAAATATGTTTTGTTTAGCATTACCGTCTCCCTCCCTCATTTTGTACCAAACGGCAACGTTGCGCGCGCCTCGCTACGTACTCATTCACTACTACTGTAACATTACCTTTCCTCACTTCAAATGAGGGGTAATTCGCGAGCCCCGCACGAGGGAAAATGAGGTCCTCACTCATCCTCGTTAAAAAAGAGTGAGTGACACAACGCTATCACTGAGGAAAAATCAAAAACTCTTGTGCATATGACTACTCTGTATAGTAAGGTGTCTAAAGTCTGTCTCATGCAACAGTCATAAAGGTGTGGCGTCCCTGTTGTATGACGAAGCATTGCTTACCTCTATCACTAATTTATGTAGTTATAAATCTATCTACAGAGATCACTACCAACATAATTTTGAATGCATCACTTTTTATGCCTGGCCCTGCTTCTCTTTCTTCCATAAACAGAGTATTGCCATTGGTTATCAATCGTATCAAATATACTATAAAAATGACGACATTGGTGAGGCATTTTAAAACTATTCGATTCGAGTAAGTATTGCTACTTTTTATTCATTACCGATTGATACCTAATCAATACCTCGTAACCGATACGGTATCGAGTAAAAGTATCAATACCTAGGTGGTATACGTCAAACTTCCCTTTATAGGTATTATTTTTCTCATTGGTCAAATCAAAGGATGGAGTAAAAAAACAATAAGGGAGTAAATTTAAAAAAGAAACATTAGTTACCAAAGTCAAACTAAATGTCGTCCAGTTTTCTTCATGTATAACAGTAAATTAATTTTCGAAACACAATAAACAAATCATATTTAATTTGTATTAGTTCGTATTTGTATTGGTATCTAGTTTCGACCTTTGCAAATTTTAATTATTTAATAATTTAGTTAAAAGGAACGGAAATGACTATCTTAGGTCCATTCGTTTCCTGCAAAAATCAACTTTTGCTAGAGGGGCAGTAGGGATGGGCAAATGGGAAAAAAATATCGATATTTTTGCGCAATAAGCGGCTATCTATAAAAATTATCAAAATATTCGAAATTTTGAAGCAAATAAACACCTGGCTGTTTTCTTATTTAAAATAGCTACATAAAGCCAAGAAAACAACGTCATCAAGACAACAAAAATTACATAATTCAAACAAATCAGTATTTATGTGATATTAACATCAAATCACTCTCAGTGATACAAACCAAACTAACAAGCAGTATCATTGTCATAAATAAATCGTGTCCGACCGAAGCTTCGGCTTCGGCTTCGGCATCGGGCACCTTCGGCCAAAAAACCATCTTCGGCGAAACATTCGGCTTCGGCCCAAAACTAGGCCGAAGCCGAAGGTTTCGCCGAAGGTCCGAGCTACCGTCGAGATTGAATGAACTGTTTCGAAAACTGAGTGAGAGAGCGATGGACCGGTCGTGTTGGCAGAGGCCGCGGGGAGTCAGGGCGCTTGGCACTACAATGAATTTTCAGGGCCGGTGGGCCGACTTTTTCCGGTCTCGAATGACATGAAAAAACTCGGATGAGTAGCTTGTGCACATGTCCGTTTTTTTCCGGATCGGAGCGGCACATTTTAGGGTAGCTCTCTGTGAAGCTACACGTCACTTACAATAGGCACGATGAGATTTTTGAAACGTTGGTAATTGCTTGCTCTATTACTGTACGTGCGAAGACGTACAAGACAGGAAAAATATTCCTGGCACAGGCTAGCATTACCTACATATGGCCTGACATATAAGGCCGGAAAAAATCGGACCGCCGGACATGAAAATTCAGTGTAGTGCACAAGCGCCTTCACTGTCAAATCTGTATTTCTAAATCAACTTCTGTATGAGACAGTCAATATAACTGTGCGATACCGATAGTGAAGACATTATGGGGCTGTTTATTGTAAATGAAAATTATTTTAATTAGGTAGTTAATGTTTTATAAAACATTAGACTTTAAGTAAAGGAACATAAAAATATTATAAAAATATATATCAAATAGCATAAGCATGATTCTTAAATCTATAGTCTAAAGAGCAATTTAAATACTTATAAAAATTAACATAATTTTCAAACAAATATAGAAACTATCTAGGCTGCATGTTAATAACGAATGAGAGGTTTCATTTCCTTAACCTTTTTACATGCACTATCAGCCCAAGGAACAAAAACTTCCTTCGTAGCCACCACACATTGAAGGAGCATCAAACAGTCTCCTTCTGCTCTATGACTGTTAATAGCTTCTTTTGCAAAAAATTGCTTATATAAAGTTACAAGTGAATATCCATTAGAATTGCACCTCTTTTGTTTATTAAAAACATTACGTATGGCATTATTCCCTTTTTTCTTAAATACTTTGTTCGGGACCTCTGCTATATCTTCACAAGATACGTCGGATAAACTCTCACAAATATTATCTATATCTTGCCAATCTTCTGTAGTTACATTTAGGTCTGGCCAGTCATCTTCATCATCTGTCATCACTTCATGATCTGGCTCTTTTTTCTGTGCATGCACATGCATAGGTTGTGTAATAATGTGAATATTTCTATCTTTTAAAATATAACGAAATCCAACCAATGAGTCGACACACAGCAAATCACTTGGTAATGATGCATTGGCATCATTGAATTCTGTTAAGAGTATTTTATAATCAAATTTATTACCATTATGGGCCACCAAGCATATTGGCCTTGTTAATTCTTGCAAGAATGATAATATTGTTTTTATTTTTTGTTTAAAAAGAGGTGCATTTTTAAGTTTATCATTAGAAAGACCAGTCATTTTGACTGCTTCTGGATGTATAGACTTCATAGGATTAAAAACAAGAGATAATTTACTAACAGTTGGCAACTCTCCATAACTCGTTAACATAATGTCTTGTCTAGAAGCAACTACAAAACTTAACTCTGTTATCTTAGTTTTGTTTCTTTCTTGACACGGAAGCCCTGTTGTTTCGATATCAAAAAACACAAAACTGTTAATTTCATGCATGTTGACGAAGTATTATCGAGACGAATTAATGAATTTAGAGATTCAATTGGTTATTCCATTAAACACTTTTCTTTGCTAACCAACAACTTCATACCATATAAATATTGATTTCAATATTTTTGCAACCACGGGCATGAATTTGCGTAACTTTTTGAAAAGTTTTCATCACAAACAAAGACTAACGTTCTCCTTCTTTTTTAATGCATGGTCTATTTGCGTTTACACAATTCCGATGTCCTATGTCAGGTTTGGTGTCTTTACATCACTTCATGATCTGGCAATAATAAACTATGTATTAGTGAAACAATAATAAACTATGTATTTTTTTAATTTTGGAGTAATAGATAAAATAATGAAAAAAATTCTGAGCGCGTCTATCCGATTACATTGTTAAAGATAATAAAAATAGAATGTATATAGAAAAAAATATATATTTATAAATTAAGACTACTATTGATTGCTAGGAATTTAGATAAAATTTTTTATGGGCTGGGTTTCTCCATACTCAAAATACATTTAATATTTTTTGGACGAGGAACTTTTAATGGGAATGAGAAAGTGTTAAAAAAAAAACGCACTAAAAAGCACCTCCACTAGATGGCGACCCTAGCGAAAGTTGATTTTTGCAGGAAACGAATGGACCAAAGACAGTTTTTTCGTTCATTTTAACTAACATATTATAGAACTGAATTTGAAAAATTCGAAACTTAGATATTAATACAAATACGAAAAATTACAAATAGAATACGAGTTGTTTATTGAGTTTTGAAAATTAATCTACTTTTAAACTTGAAAGAAAACCGTAGCACCCTTCTGGTGATACATGATAGCTCCCCTCCTTGCCCTCCATACTCGACCTCTCAGGTCAACCCCCGTCCGCTCTGGCAGATCGTTCCCCATCAGGGTGTCAGCTGTATTTCAATCCGATGAGCCGAGCCCCCCGGTGTTAACGGCTAACATCTCGATGTTACAATTCATGTAGGTGAATAGTGACGTCTGCGACGTCCAACTAAGCGTTCTGACCAAGGTGTTGCCATTCTGTTTTTTTTTTGTCAGAATGAGAGATAATAATAATAATAAGTCAATAAGTCAGTCAGTCACCACCCGAGATCGTCAGTGATGAGGCTGTATATCCCGAGGAAGAGCGGCAGTCGTGGGCTGCTCAGTGCGAAAACCCTTCACAACCGCGAGATACACAGTCTCCGTAATTACTTCCTGGCGAAATCGGAATCCAGTGAGTTGCATAGAGATGTCAAAGCATGTGATGTAGGACTAACCCCTCTTTCTTTGGCCACCGAGCAATGGCGAGAACCAGCAGTACTTAGCACCACTGACCGAGAGGCCGTTTGGAGGGAGAAGGAGTTGCACGGTAGGTTCTACAAGGCGCTACACGAGCGTCACGTGGATCCGAGAGCCTCCGTGCATTGGCTGCGCTTCGGGGACCTCTTTGGGGAAACCGAAGGTTTTGTCTGTGCAATACAGGACCAGGTCATTATGACCCGAAACTACCGGAAGTATATCCTGAAGGATGGGACAGAGGACGTTTGTAGAGCCTGTCACCAGCCCGGTAAGTCACTCAGGCATATTACTTCCGGTTGTCCTGTACTGGCTAATACCGAGTATTTGCAAAGATATGACCAAGCAGTCAAAATACTCCATCTCGAGCTAGCCTTTTAAATACGGCCTCATAGGTGAAAAGGTGCCGTACTATAAGTATGTGCCGGAGCAAGTTCTTGAAAACGACCGCGCTCGATTGTACTGGGACCGGTCCGTCATTACGGACAGGACTGTTCCTGCGAACAAGCCTCTCGGGTGTTCTTAGTGGATGTCACCGTCCTATTCGATGAAAACCTCGTGAAAGCCGAATCAGATAAAAAACTTAAATATCTGAACCTGGCGCACGAGGTTACCGATATGTGGCGAGTGTCATTCACTGAGACCATCCCAGTCGTAGTGTCAACGAATAGCCTAGTCCCGACTTCTCTTCACGACCATCTGAAGAGGTTGGGACTCCGTGACGGACCAATGATTGCGAGGCTCCAGCGGGCGATCTTGCTCGATAACGCAAATATCGTCCGCCGTTTTCTCTCTTTGTCGCCCTGACCCCCGGCCGTCTGGCCTCCTCTGCCGGGGGGAATCCTCCCACCCCTCGAAACGTCGAGGGGTCGGGAAGAGTAGATTATAAATATAAACAACAATAATAATAATAATACCTATTACATGGAACTGGCCAGCTTCGAGCTGAGAGATCACAATAACAACATAATAATAATATTTATTTGATCATAAATTATCGGAGTTACATACAAAGTTTATCAAAAATATATTTATATAGTTATTATTTAAAATACACCTTGCTTACAGGTAGCATCCATCACCGAACTAGGTTGTAGACCTGAGACATCGGTAAATGGCGCCTCCAACCTCGGACATTAATCAATGTATTACATTACATATATGTTATGTTTTATTTAAATATAGCATTTTAGCAACAATAAACTTCACTGTAACAAACCAATCATTTAAAGCAATATTGAAAATAAATGAAACTAAAATATATAAAAGAAAAGAAGTCCTCTCTGTGTGTAATGTGAGAAATGCATGTATGAGTGTCGAGAGGGTGTATTTTTAAGTTATGTTAAAATTGGTAACACATTAAATTGTGTAGATAAATAAATAAATTTAAATAAGATAAATTTAATGTGGGTTGAGGAAAATGTGGACATTCGCAATGATATCTAAACTCAGAAATCTGAAACAAAATCCAAGATTATATACTATGACATATCACCAGAGGTCGGAATTAGGTAGAGTTATTTATTTACTTGCATCGAAATGTTGATATTAATGTGGACCTTCCCGGGATTTCTAATGGACAATCCCGTGTGGCCAACAATCTTACAACTAAACAATAATAACAACGTCAGAGATAGACAAATAAAACAAAGATAATTAACATAAAATTTTTATTAGTTTACATTAATTTACAATACAAATTGATGTAAGATGTCATTGGTGTAAGTTTGGCAACGTCGTGCGTGCAGTAGTTTAAATTGTGTAAAAGTAAATAACTTTTTATTTAAAAAATCACGGGATTTTTTCTGCTCTTTAAAATTAATCTCGGGATTTGAGGCATATCCACTTTCTTCTTTCGCTGTATGAAATCAGTGTAAGTACATGAATAACTCTACCTTATTCCGACCACTGCATATCACCCAATAGTTTTAATTACTAATTCATATCCTCGTATGTTTGTTCTAACAACCAATTTGTAACTTTAATTTTACAATCAAACCTATTAAGGCTATAAATGTTAAGTATTTTGTTAATTTTGCTATAGATGTACGGACCCAAGAAAAGATTAATTGCACATGTGTATTTTGGAAAAATCGGTTAAGTAATAGTGACTTTTTTTGGCAGCATCTTTAATTTTTAGGGTTCCGTGCCCAAAGAAGAAACGACAGCCCTATTTCTAAGACTTGGCTGGCTGTCTGCTTACCACCAGGCTGAATTATATGAACCGTGACAATTAGAGATAGAAATAACTGCTTAAAATTTTTAAGCGTCGTTACGTTGTACGATTTTTAATAAGCGTTTTTAAAAACTACTTATTGCTTAAACGTTTTTTTTTCAATTGACGTTTGGAAATCGTTTGGTGTTATCACTATGTAGCAAGGTGGCGTAGTGGATAAGCGCCGCGGCCCGCGATCGTAGTCGTTAAACAACTTTCGCAAGGGTCGGGCACGGGATAGGTGACCAAAAAAAATATGATCTCTAACTACTACGTGCTTCGGAAGGCACGTTAAACCGTTGGTCCCGGCTGTATTTGCAGTCGTTAATACCCTCCAATCCGCATTGGGCCAGCGTGGAGGGTTATGGCCCATCCTCCTTAACTATCCATAAGGAAGGCTTGAGCCCCTGTAGTGAGGACGTAAATGGGCTGATGATGATGATGATGATGATGCTTAAATCTTTAAAACTACGCAACGGATTTAGATGCGGTTTTTTTCATAGATAGGGTGATTCAAAAGGAAGGTTTTTATGTATAATACAAGATCACAATACTATTACCGTTCATCGACATTTTATTTACACAGTCTTAAAACTAATGAAGTTCAATAATATTGAGAATGTTTTATATACACACCATCAACTCATAACAAAACTTATTTACATTGTTTATTTAGGAATAAACAAAAGTCATTAATTAAGTTGCAATTTATTTACGTCTACAATTGAACTTTCGTAATTAATTAACATTCAACACAACGTGCACTTACTTCAACAACGAAAAGTGTACCTACTGCTTTTTTAAGTATAAGGTCCGTTTAAAAAAGCGTTTGGATTAACCAACCAAAAAAGTTGTTGCATAAAGTCTAGATCAGTGATTCTCAACCACTGTGCCACGGCACTTTTGTGTGCCGCCAAATTTCAAAAGTGTGCCGCCAAATTTTGCAAATATATAATAATGTTAATATTATTAAATTATATCATTTAAAAAGAATTTTTTTTTAACATGAATATATATTTAAATCCACAAAAAATAAATTATTTTATTATTTGCTTTGCAGCGCGTTTTTTCTTCAAATTATGATGAAGCGGCGTGCATAGCAATAGGAATATGTCTCAAGTCGGCGCACATTTGCCACTTCTGCGTCCAAAACGTGTTGTTTTAGTGATAGTTGGGATTCACAAGGTGTTGCATAGTAGTTACTGCACCTGTTTTTTCGTTAAAATTGGCAAATGTATGTGATTCGGTTTAATATTAATTTATTTGCATGTAGTGTCAATTTATAAATTTGTAAAATTTGTAAACAAAAAAAGCTTTAATAATATTATTACAATTTTCCACATCTTATTTGCGTGAATTCGGATTTTCAGCATTAGCCAACATTAAAACTAAAAAAAAAGATCAAGATTGTTAAATGTAGAAGACGATATGAGAGAAGCATTGTCATTTTTACGACCAAATATAAATGAAATTATCAAAAAAAATCAAGCTCAAATTTCGCATTAAAAATATTTTTATTATTAGCTTGTAATTAATCCCTTAATAAACGTTTAGTTATTATTGTAGTATATATTAGTTTATTTCGTATATTTTAAGTTTTTGTCATAAACTATTTATGCAGTGTGTTGTAGTAAGTAAATAATTTTTATCTTTTTCTTTGTGTGCCGCCGCAACAAAAAAAAAGGTTGAGAATCACAGGTCTAGATGAATATCACGCGTAATAGTATAATACAGTGCATTTATGTAAAGTGCTGCCCTCTAATAGAAAAATGCCGAAACAGAAAAATTAATTGAAACTAGTACCTAGTTATATCTTGATAGATGGCGGAACGTACAATTATTAGCATACTTTTCTTCTAAGTGAAGAAGTGCTTTTGCACTTATTTAGAAAAGCTTGCTTAATTAAGTACTTTTCGTTTAAACGTCCATGTCTAGTGACAATTAGACAGTTGAAGTTTTCACAGGTGATGTACTTCAGTTGCCACTTCAGCAATAATAGAATAAAAATAAAAAGATATATAAGGGGTCTCCCATACAAAAAACGTCATTTTTTGCTGTTACCACCATGTGGCTCTATTTCTTGAATAGCTTAGATAATACGCTTTAAAGTTAAGGACTGGGGGCTCGTAAGTCACAGTTTTGCAGAAAATGTACCCAAATGATGTCATGTGCCATTTTAACTTAATGTATCGCCGTTAAACACTGTTTGAAAGTCATTATTCAGCGTAATAGTGGTATAAAAATCAAACAAAATCTTTAATAGCACTGTTTTTTGGATCTCCATACAAAACAATAATATATGTTTATTCTTGGAAAAATGGACCATAAAAGGTGGAAAAAATTAAGAGAAGTGGATGTTTTATACGAAAAGTAAGCTAGATATATGCACAATTGAAACAATCAACATTTACATTGACTGCAACCACGGGTGAAGTACAATCAAGTAATATTAGTATGGGTTCCGTAGAAAAAAATAATGTCACGATTGATGATGAAATTGGTAAAACGTCAACTGTGAAGTATTTCCTCGTTCTAAAATGACAGTTCGGAGTTCGAAGACGATGAACATATAAATGATGAGTTTTGGGCAAATATTAAAGAATGGGCACTCCAATTCAATATACCGCATGATGCCTTACGAAAATTGTCAACAATATGTAATAAAAGAATTCCATATTTGCTGTCAAGAGATCCTCGTACTATTTTGAAAACGAATATATCAAAGATTAAAATATTTGTTGTTGGCTCTGGATTATACTGGCATAACGGATTAAAAGAACCTTTACTAAAAGGTTTTGAATTACTTTGATGTTTTAAGTATATTTTTGCTATAAAGGTACCATGACTTAAGCATGTATTTAAGCTACATCAATGTTAAAGTGGTCACCACGACGCATGTACACGGAGGAGATTGTTTTTTAGACCTAAGTCAGTTAGTGTGATCGCGTCCAGTGTTTGTTGTAGAGCTATCCCCACTTTACAGTTATGCCCTTCCCAGAGGGGAATTCCCTTAACTACATTAAACTAAGTCGATATTTTGTTAGATGTTACATACATTTATGTTGTTAACATGTATATTTAAATATAGAATTACCTACATTCTTTAATTAATTAAACTTTGTTGTATTCTTAATAATAATAACAACATTCGTCACTTAGATAGTGGTCATAAACTGAATATTTTAAGCAATTTGGGCACCAGAAAAATGAGCTGCGCAGTAATAATTTAGTTCTTTTATCAGACAATACAAAGTGAATTAACTTTGAACCAGTGTTATTGTTAATAATTGTACGACAAGCATAACTTTTCGGCCTCATTGAAAAATGTGTTTCCTTCCAAGGCCATTTCGATTTTTATTAAGTTGTTTAAGATCATCCTTTGTTATAAATGTATCTACATCCAAATAGACCACCATTCTATTAGCACCTACAAAAAAAGAACTACTTAATTAACAAAAAGGGACTCTTCTACAAAAAAGACTTCTTAATTAACGAATTGTAATTATAAGGTTATACTTATGAACTTACAAAATATCTACTTAGTATTTAGTATCAATATTACACCTTTTGTTTAAAAAAGTCACTGATATATTTCAGTTATTTATCACTAAAAATCACTTTACACTACTCTTGTTCTAATAACAATGATTAATATTTTGCACCAAGGAACCCTAATCTAACTGCAAATTGCGTTTCTAAAAGTTATCAAATAGAAATCTCATTTCTATTTCTTGACTAAAAGTTGAGTAAACGCTGTGAGAAGGTAAATTAGAAGCTAGTAATGGTAGTGGCGTAATCAATTCTCCTATTAAATTTATATTATTTGTTACTTATTAATTACTAAGTAATCTTGTGGCCCATGAAAATAGTATTCAAAATGTAATATATCACACGAAAAATTTAATTCCCCATATGAAAGTAGAACCTATAAACTAACTTTCACATATTACAAATACTTCATGTCATGTGGCTGTAAAATGTAATATGGCAAAATATTTACTTTGAAAAATAATTATTTCTTTTCTTGTAGACACACTGCGTCAACGTTATTTTAAGATAGTAAAAAAGGCTTTTTGAGTGCTGCTTGGTTGCTTTCACACGATCAAAGAGTCGAGTGATTGCAACACCAAATTTAACGATTAAGAAAAAAATACGTGTTTAATATTTTTCAACAATTTACCTGACGGATAAACAAATGAAAATTTGTCGTCAGCCCTATTCTAGTGATTAAAAAGAAAACGAATATACAGACTTTACATTAAAGCGGCGTTTAGAATAATATTGACAAAGGTTAAATTGTATTATTTTATCGATTTTACTCCCGTGTAAAAATAGGGGTGATATACTAATGCAGTGCTATTAACAAGCGTCAGAGTAAATTTACGCTTAAATTTATATTATCCAGAGAATAAGCAAACCTACCATTTTCTAGGAGTAAATATTACTTCCGTAGAACCTCGTACTAGGTTAACCTTTGCTAAGTCTCTGTTTAATAATATGAATTTTGACTCATACTAAATGCAGTCTCAGCGTAAATTTATTCTGACGTTAAACTTTGTCTATTAATAACACTGATCGGGTGGTCAGTCTGTCTGTGGCATTCATAACTCTGGAATGAATGAACCGGTTTGAATGCGGTTTTTAATTAAAGCTTCATTCATTTTGTTTTGCTGAGCTTAATTTCATTTTAAAGCCAGGCCAGTCGGCCCGGCCCGGACATTTGAGTAGGTTAATTCAGAACTTGCATGCTTCTTTACAAAATATGGGAAAAAAATACTTAAGTGCACAAATACCAATAAGTGAACGTTTTACATCAGACACTGAGTTAGTCGATCATTATTAAAATTAATTTATGACTCTTTATAATTAATTTATTGGTTCCAGAAATGAGCCTTTTATATCTGCGTTATCTAGAAACACACAGAGTGTGAATGAACAAGATCTCAGTCATTCAATTGTAAAAGGATAATTAATGCTTATCCTTATGGGCATAACAAAGAACAAAATGAGCGCAAATATAAATTAAATTTAAATATATATAAATTGATATCTCATCAGAGTGATAACATTTTATATTTTGACATTAACAAATATATTAGTAAACTAGCTGTGCCCGCGACTTCGTCTGCGTGGGAAGTATTTTGGTAGAATTCCTTTTTTCATATGAAAGGAGTCGAATCGAATAAGATCAATGAGCCATAACCCACTATGCGGGCCTAATGCGGATCGGTGGGTCTTAACGTTGCTGATGCAGCCAGGACTAATGGCTTAACGTGCATTGTGCCAGTGTTATGCACAGTGCTCATGATAATTATGTTTTGGTCACCCATCCTGTGATACGAATCTACGGCTTAATACGGCCCTTACGAATGTTATGTTTCTATCTTTTTTCTCGTTTTCTCTTGTGTCTGAGTGGTCGCTTGATGTCTGAGCATTTTATTCATACCTTTAAATGATCTTTCTTTCGTTTTTGATCTTTTTAAATTATTATTATTTGTCTAGTTGTATGCAGAATCGGGTATTTATTGTCCTAGTTTCCATGTAATGCTAAGTTGCCTGGAAGAAATCGCTGGTTAGCGATGAATTTGTCGTTTGCACTTAGTTATGTAAAATAAGTATTCATGTATGTCCTTGTTGTGCAGTATTTACTTATTCAACTGCAATTTAAACCGAATGCGCTAACCCACTACGCCATACATAAGCAATACTAATATTATAAAGAGGTAAGTTTTGGTTGTTTGTTTGTTGGTATCGAATTTGCTCCAAAACTACTGGACCGATAGTTTCAGAGCGATTCCGACCTACGGGAAACTACATCAGACGCGGATGTCATAGGCTATAATTTTGCGGCAAAGTCGCGGGAAAACAGCAAGTTCATTATACCCTGAGAACACTTATCCGTGGTACACCTGTGGAGTATGAAGGCAACATGGGTTGGCGATAATCGAAACTACTTTCTCGATCTCTATTCTGGAAACTGCGAGCTGTTTCAGAGACCAAGCGCATTTCTCTATCAAAGGAAGTTTCATACTCATACCATACTGTATGTATGTTACGATTAGACGCGCTATCCCAAGTAGCACACAACACCATTATATCAAACTTATAATAGCACGAGTCCAAGCGTTACGCATTATAAGAAAATCGTATATCAACCATATTTCTTTTAAACGACTCTTATACGTAAAATTTGGGCCCCCCCTTTGTACGACTTTAAGCTTTATAAAAGCTGTGCAATAGCACTACAACTTTTGTATAATAGCATTAATAAAGTCGGGTAAAAGCATTCTAAGGTGCTAATTGAACTTTTTGTGGCTATATTACAATTGATATGCGGCAATCAAAATTATAATGCGTTAATTTAATGTTATTAAAACGCTTACTGTTTTATTTCCTTTGTAAAAAAGTATATTTAATAGATTTTAAAAATTAATCGGTTTAAGTTATTGTTTTGTGTAAGTGTCATGATATGTTCTCTTGGCTGGTCTTTTAAGTATTTTTTAATATTGAACAGGAGAGTACTAACATTTATACAGCTCGTTATGAGTGAAATAAGCTGCAAACATCAGTTTGTGGAGTAAAATATACAAGTTTATGGTGTAAAATACACGCGCCTTCGCAAACTTCCTTTAATATAATAAAAATAATAGAAAATTTAACCTAGTAACAAATTTTTTTGTTGAATATTAGGCTTTTAACATTGTTTGAACAACATAATTGCTTTTATAGGCATCTGTGCACAAAATAAATGATTATTAACCCTTTTTCATCTGACACCGTTGACTTTAAATATTATTGTAAGAAATGGAAAAAGAAAGCAAATGGTGACTCGTAAAATTAAAGCATTAGGTATTTAAATATAGTGTAGTAGATCTGTTAATCGTATTATGGTTAGACACAAAACTAAGAGCTCGTAATGCACCGTATAACACACTCCTATTTTTAGTTAGGTACAGCCGTATTTTAACACTTCAGAAGTATCTTATGGTGCTTATAATCATCAAACGATTATTTCATTTTTATTTTGATTTTTAAAAGCTTCAATTAAATTAGAATACTCTTTTTTCAGTTTTCTTTTATATCCACCTGTTTTCTTTGTTTTTCCCAATGTTTTTTGTCCATGGCGCCAGCGATGCGTATAGGTAAAATGCCACCATTACAATACAATACATAAAATAATTTTACATAAAATATAATTACGATCTATTTATTACTTGTATCTCTAAAAATAACTTAATATTGATCAAAATATAGCCTAATGTTTGATAAAAGCATAGATTAAGAAGATAAAGGAGCTTGAGCTTGATTAAAGAATACTTTAAGAACAAATCGGTGGTAAAGTTTTACTTGTTCTTTATTCAGTGTGTATATAGGATAAGCATTAAATCGATACAACCATAGGTCATTAGAAAACCTTAGTTTCTAGAAAATGACTAAATACAACTAAGTGCACTAAATAATATTACATTAATGCTTATATAATATATAATGTTTTTCATATCACTGAAATACGATAACAGCTTTATATTAATATTACCCAATACTTAAATAGGAGTTTTGACATTGGTATACTTTTTTTATTAACCATAATATGGCATTAAGCATTATTAGATAAAATAAATGCCTTTAAACAGATTCGAAACTTGACCAGTGCTGATTAAAAATGTTAGTATGACTTTAGGACATAAATCGGTACTTATTTTAGTTAATATATTATTTATGTGCTACTTGGGATGCGATCTTTAGAAGTTTCCAGAGATCAAACGCTTATTGTATAAGTTCTCCGAGAGCTCAAGAGATTGTCTCCTTTTACGGTCAGTTGCACAAACGTCCATTAAAGTTTAAAGACGCCTTTAAGCTCTAATGAATGTCAAAATTGTATGGGTAATGTCGCTTTAAACTAATGAAAATTTTAATGGACTTCTGTGCAACTAGCTGTTAGACTCTTTAATCCTTAGCAAAATATTGAGTGCACTTACGTATAGTGACTTGCGTTTATATGGACGTCATGCTCTGGCACCGGCTGGACGCAAACTAATAGTTTTTTTTGTTTTTCTGATTTGTTGTGCATAGTGTGCCACGGGTCCATTCAAACGAATATAAATTGATCTTTCATAAAAGTTTAACTTTTTGAGTAAAATATGCCTGCAATTGCCTAAAACTACAATTATATCATATACCTTGATAATACCTGCAGATTTTCGACTACCGCGGTAATACCTGGATTTAAATGCATATATCTTTTCAAGATTATGTTGAAACTCTTGCAAATAACTGTCTAAATTATCTATTTTATTTTTGATAATTATGACCGCTCTGCGATTTGGACCGTCTTTTTTATAATTCACATAAAGCTTATTCATAGCTTCCATGACATGTGATTGATTTGTCCATGATTATTTCAAGCTTGTATGAAGAATTGATTAAAAATGATTATACCTTAGTAATGCTTCGCTGATGAAGATAAACTTTGATTGCTGCAGCTGATGATGGAAATGTAATTCGTTGGTTTAACAAACCGAAATGATGAAATTGATCAGTAGACGTCTATTATGATATGTACCTACGGAAGCAGATGATGTCCAATAGGCTGATCGTTTATACGCCGTTTTCGCACTCTAGGCGATATATGCGCCTTCTCAATCTAGCTGGTGAGACCCGCTTCTGGCAGGCCAATTAAACCGAATCCCTATCACACAATTCGCTCGAAGGACCATAAATATGTTCGGTCTGTACACCTTTAACTGATTATGATGATGATCTTGATATGGTTATCTTGATAGGAAAACTGATTTAACTGATAACTTTTTAGTAATAAATACCAATGATACTAGCTAGGGGTACGTATTGAAACGAACTGAAGTGAAAGTAGGTTAAAATATTAATTTCGAATAATAAATAAAATGCTGACTCGAGAAATGTACGAGAAACGTACATTGGTAATGAAGCATTATTATTGGCATATGTTCGATTTATTATGGACGAAGGAATCCATGAAGAGCTGCTATTCGCGAAAACTTTAGAGACGGACACTAAAGGCGAATCAATATTTCAGCTAATGGACGATTTTTTCAAGAAAATTATCGATTATATTAAATTATCGATATCGATTCCATTTACAAACATCATTACGGTGGCAACAGATGGAGCTCTTGCCATGGTCGGACGTTATCGTGGGTTTATTAGCCATCTTAAAAGAATAATACCAGGAGTAACCACAATACACTGTGTCATCCACTGACAACACCTGGTAACGAAAATTTAGAGTGATAGATTGCATCAATCGTAAAGCGATTGCAGATTGCATCAATCGTAAAGCGATTGCAGATTGCATCATTCGTAAAGCGATTGATGCAATCTATCACTCTAATTTTTCGCGACTTTAACTCGTGAATAAAGCACTTAATAACATAAAAAGCAATAGTTGAATACTCGTTTATTTGCCCAATTGTGCGACGAAAATGATGAAGACTTCCAACGATTGATTTACACACTGAAGTACGCTGGTTGTCGAAAGGTGCGTGTTTAACAAGGTTTTACTTACTTTTTGAATCAGCATTAGAGTTTCTGGAAAGTGAAGATCCAGATTTAAAAGAAAACTTGATCAAATGGAAAGCAGACATCGCGTATTTGACAGATTTGTTAAAAAGAATAAGGACATTAACTTGCAGTTACAAAGGGATAGCCTAAATTTAATAAAAACAAAGAGTGTAGTTTCGGCTTTTCTTGGAAAATTGAAATTTATGAAGCAAAATATTAGTCGGCGTGAATTCTCACAGTTTCCAAACTTGTCACATACAGTAAGTATTGATGACGATATTCAGAGTTACGTTTAGCAGTTAAATGCGCTGCATGACTTCAAAAAACAGATTTGAAGATATTTTGATGATGGAAATACCACCATGGATCATAAATCCATTTGATGAAACGGAAGTGGCGAATGTGGTAGGATTACAAGAGGAACTACTCGAGCTCAGCACCAATGAAGAACTGAAGGTGCAATTTAAAAAAGGCTATCAAAGGTTTTGGGTGCAGGCAGAAATACCCGAAAAATATCCAGGGCTGTGGGAAATCGCGAGAAAACTTTTGATAGTGTTTTCTCGTCATACCTTGGCGAAAAAAGTTTTAGTGTCGTTTTAAAAAAAAAGGAGCAGATTAAACATTACAGAACGGGGAGATTTTCGGTTAATCCTTACAAAACTCAAGCCAAAAATCGATAATTTGCTGTCTATCTATCAAGTACATCCCTCCCATTAAAATTAAGGGTATTTTTTATTAT